>OZ005659.1:159991533-160526533 GCA_963930645.1 Salticus scenicus | reverse complement strand
GTAACGTTTACATAACTTACACCTAAAGATTTTATCCCGCTGCACTCTGTAGAAAAAATCTTCCACATTAGCAAAATCTTCCTCGCACGTACAAATGTCAGGTTGTGCATTTCCGGGTATACTTTTTATGCAGGACGACATGTGCCATCCGTGTTCCGTATTGTATACCAGTTTAATGTTCAGTTCGGGTCTTTGAAGGGTAGCCAGATGAAATTTGTACAATGTGTAGAGTTTCTTAAATCTTTCAAATTCAGGCTGGTGCGCATAGACCTTATCGTTGGGTAGAATTTGTAATTTTTTATAAAAAGTCAAATCATCATCGGAAAGAGAGAGCCGAATTAAATCTGCCATCATTACTTTACTTTTATATGATTCAACAATTCGTTTCCCACCGTGAGCCATTGCGCAGTATCCGTAAATTGTTGAACATACACTTTACCAAATTCTTTCAATAAAGTTGGATCGACCCATTTTGTATCCTGATAGTATTCTCCGTGCTGATGTAAATAACCTTCGACTAACTTTTTGGCCTGATTCACTCGATAAATTAATTGATCATCTAATAACGTAATATGTTCGCTATACCATTCCAATAAGGCTAAAAACACGACATAAGCAGAATCTGTACCCGTCAAACAATTTATTTTAGGATCATGATCAAAATATTCATACATGGCCCGTACACCTTGACAGTGCATCCGGTATTCGACTCGTAGTGGCAGTAGGACACCACTCAAATATTGTTTCAAATCTTTTGGGTGATGACCTCGAAACCCGTCGACAGCCAACAGTCGAAAAATCTCGCGACCGTGAATGATATCATGGGTACTGTTGACCCTAACCCACTGATTCAATAATTTAATCCAATCGGTCTCATTCGTTGAAAGTTCGGCGACACTCTCTTTGGACGCGGTAGCCAGTAACGTCATGAGTTGGTTGCGATACGTCAAATCATAGGATACCTCCTGAAAGGGTTGTATCCATTCCATTAATTCTCGGGCCAATTTCTCTCGGTGCATTTGGATGGTGTCGGTGGGTCGACCTCTCACCATTTGATTGACGAGTTTTAAATTGAGCAAGCGACGAATCTCGTCATCCAAGGAGCTTGTCGACCATTGTCTGCGGGTGGACGGTTTGAAACGACTTTGTGTATCCGGGGGGGCAGACGAGGAGGACGGAAGGGGAGTATTTGGATTCGAGGTAGCGCTGCACGACTCCGTTGGAAATTTTTGTGGAAATGGGTCCCAGTGTACCGATATCTTTTTGGGTGTAGATGGTGCCGTATTCGACGCGGATGCCATGTTCCCGAAATTTATTTATGAACCAAAGCAGAGGTTTTTTCGTAATTTTTAAAGTATACGGCAAGTCTTGAATAACATTAAAAGTGTGGGTGCTGGTTATCAAAATCACGTAATGGCAAATGGGAGTCGAAACTTGGTCGTTAAACCGTTGAGCCGATGACCATTGGAGAAACATAATGAAAAAAATATTTTCCTATTCTTAATATATAAAAAAAAAAAAAAAAAAAAAAAAAAAAAAAATTTTTTTTTTTTTTTTTTTTTTTTTTTTTTTTTTTTCAATTGTTTACAAATATTTTAAGACTTTTTTTGGAATAAAATCATAATTTCACACAATCATTTCAAAATTTATTCTCATACATAAAAAGAACGAAATGAAATATGTTGTGTGCTAATATTTCAGGGATGGAACACGGGCGCAGAATTCATACCGGAATGTGTTTAAGAAATTTCTCTACCTCGTCGCATTAAGAGGTAGAAAATTTTCTTACATTGATAGTGGTATGAATTCTGCGCCCATCCCTGATATTTTCAATATGTCGGTATCAGAAAATGAAAACACCCTGTCTGATGTGGCTTCCTATTCACACAGACTCAAAATCCCAACTTCAACGTTTAGAGAAATGCTAAAATTTAAATCAGAATATGTCCAACTGAATGGAAGGACTGCTGTGAACCAGTGTAATATTTTTTTTTACCAATCATTTCAAAATTTATTCTCATACTACCTAAAAAGAACAAAATGAAAAATTTTGTGTGCTAATATTTTCAATCGGTATCAGAAAATGAAAACACCCTGTCTGATGTGGCTTCCTATTCACACAGACTCAAAATCCCAACTTCAACGTTTAGAGAAATGCTAAAATATAAATCAGAATATGTCCAACTGAATGGAAGGACTGCTGTGAACCAGTGTAATATTTCCAATCATTTCAAAATTTATTCTCATACTACCTAAAAAGAACAAAATGAAAAATTTTGTGTGCTAATATTTTCAATTGGTATCAGAAAATGAAAACACCCTGTCTGATGTGGCTTCCTATTCACACAGACTCAAAATCCCAACTTCAACGTTTAGAGAAATGCTAAAATATAAATCAGAATATGTCCAACTGAATGGAAGGAAAATATAAATGAACTGCTGTGAACCAGTGTAATATTTCCAATCATTTCAAAATTTATTCTCATACCTAAAAAGAATAAAATGAAAAATTTTGTGTGCTAATATTTTCAATCGGTATCAATATTAGAAAATAAATCACATGATTACTTCAAATCTCAAATGGACCTGTCTGATATGGAATATCGTTATTATCTATTTACAAAATCCCAAAAGATTGTCATCAATGTTTAAAAAAAATGCTATACATAGACTTTTGTAATAAAATTATAATGTCACAACAGAAATTATACTCAAAATCCCAAAATATTACCTTTAACGTTATAATTTTTTTTTGTGGTTTCAACAATGTTATAGGATAAAAACAACAGTGAAAGAAAACAAAAAATTTAAAGAAGAATAATAAATTTTAATTATCTACACAGATACATAATCATCGAAAATTATTACATACTTTTCATCCAAAAACAGACAATTTGGCAAACAACAGTGAAAAAAAACAAAAAATTTCAAAAAGAATTATCTACATACATAACCATCAAAAATTATTACATACTTTTCATCCAAAAACAAACAATTTGGCAAACAACAGTGAAAGAAAACAAAAAATTTAAAAAAGAATAATCAATTTTAATTATCTACACATACATAATCATGAAAAAATTATTACATACTTTTCATCCAAAAACAGACAATTTGGCCCTTGGCCCACATTGATCTACTCCCAAACAAAAGATGGGGACGGTGGACTATAATGTAATTTGGCCATAGCATAGCCCTCGGCTGTTTCAATTGTATTTTCAGTCCACATTGTCAGTGTTTTTTTGTATGACCAAGTAAATTTATCCACATTATGCCTTTCAATCACGTCTAATTCCAATTGTTTGTTCATTCGTTTGGAGAAGGTAACGCATACTACCACTTTATCCAAGAGTATTCTTTTTAAAAAATATATTTCCAACACTTTACACGTTTTTAGTAGTGGGATGAGCGTTTCACGATCCATAAATTCTCTTGTTCTTATTCCAACCGGTGCATCGCTGATAATCTCCTTAAGTGGTCGGCCGCCTTTATCGGTAAAAAACTCTGGTGCGTCCATCCACCTTCCAAGGTCTTTCGTGCTCAAATAGATCTTGCGATCCTCTCCGATGACACATAGCACGTAACATTTACCCTCCTTAATTAAAAACGCCAACATCTGGAAGGCAGAATGAAACGAGCGGACGGTGAGAGGTAACAGAAGCAGAATGAAACGAGCGGACGGTGAGAGGCAACAGAGGCAGAATGAGACGAGCGGACGCTTTTCTACCCTCTCTGTGGGTGGAGCTTTCAAAACTGCTCACACTTCATTGGTCCACGCTCGTCAAAGTTTTCTAAATCCAAAAACAGGGGGTCAGTCTCCAAAACAAAAGACGGTGGTGGACCGTCGTCGTACAGTTTGGCTAGAGAGTACATCTCAGCCCTTTCAATTTGGAATTCCACCCACATTGTGAGTGTTTGGGTGAACACATTCGATCTTTTGATGACTGGTAATGATTCTTTGTCGATTTGTTCATAAGCAATGACCGATACTGCCACTTTATCCGAGAGTAATTTTCTCAAAAAATATATTTCGAAATGTTGACACTTTTCTAATAAGGGGAGAAGAGTTTCACGCTCCATAAAGGGTCTGCTTTCTATTCCAATGGGTGGATCACTGACAATGTCTTTCAATGGCTGGCTCCCTTTCTTAAAGTACTTTGGCTTGTCAATCCACCATCCGAGCTCTGTGATGCTCAAATAGATCTTACGATCGTCCCCGATCACACACAACACGTGGCATTGAGTCTCCTTAATGATAAAGGCCAACATCGGGAGCAGCAGCAGAATGAGACAGGATGAAACGGGTAGACTCTTTAAATTCGTGGGCGGAGTTTAAGGTTTGTTCTTTTGAAAGCATTGATAGGCTGAGGTAAGCGTTCGATCCATGTTAATGGGGTGTTCCTTTTTGATTAACGTCACACATTTCTCACCCACGATCTTCAACAGATAGATGTAGGTGGGTTCGTCGACTGCTCCCAAGGAAATGTCCCAATTCTCTCCTTGCCATTTTTCGACAAACATGGAATACAAATGAACTTGCATATCTTCTTTTGAGAATAGGTGGTCAATCTTCATATAATCTGGCCGAGGAAAAGAATCGGTGTGTTTGATATTGTATTTGAGGTCATCATAATTCAAATCGATACTTTTATCCAATAATCCAATAGTTGTTGTTTCAAAAGGAGGTTTGGTACTTGTAACAGAAACATGCCATGGTAAATACCGTTCTCCATTTTTATATAAGAAAGTGATGTGCACAGCATAAAGAAAATGAGACATCTTTAAGAAAGATTGTAGCAACGTCTATATATAATTGAAAAAAAAAAAAAAAAAAAAAAAAAAAAAAAAAAAATTTTTTTTTTTTTTTTTTTTTTTTTTTTTTTTTTTTTTTTTCACAACCTATATCCAGAATAAAATATTTTTATGATAAGTCTCTATTCAAAAGCAAGTAGTCCATAAACTAACCCCACATAATTAAATAATCTTTCAATTTGCTTATAATTTCTTTCCATAAAAATCAGTTGGTTTTGGTAAAGTTTAAATGATTCAATCATGATGTATGCCGTATCAATATCAATATTTTCATATGTTTTTAAGATTCGAAATAGAGGTACCCTTTTACATAAATGACACCAATATTGAGGATGCATGCAAAAATTTAATTTAACTTTTCTATTAAACATCATATATTTATAGTAGTAAACTCTTTCAATTTCAATATCCAAGCCATAAAAATATGCTTTTATACATTCTGAGCACATGTTGTAAACACAATCATTTTTTAGATAAATGTAATGAACTATGGTCGGCCTATGCAATAAAGGAATTTTAAACTTATAGGTTATCAACGTATCCATATTAATAACTGCGTCTTTTTGTGAAAAAGTATCTATAGATGTCTGTTTAATATTTGTAAAAGGTAGGCATTTACCAATTGGTAATGTCATATATCGATAACTTGCTCTCATAACTTCCCGAACAAGAGGAGTTGGCAATTTCAAATTCTCAATATCTTGTACATTAGACAATATTGTAGAGAGACATAATTCTTTTAACGGATACAATGAGTTGAATGTTTCGTTACAATAAAAAGTAGATTCAATATAGATCTTTTTATAATGTAGATATTCTTCTTTTTTAATTAATTGTACTTTTAATCCTTTACCTACAACTTCCCAGGTATTTGGATGGATGTATCGACGAGAGGCTGCCATGAAATGAATGTGATCATTATTACAAAACGTAAAAGGATGGTCGAAGAGAAGCATTCTCGTTTTCCTTTTTCTTCGGTATCGACCTTTCTTTCGAATGGTGTTAACGCAAACATCATAAAAAAGATTAAACGACGATTTTTGTAAAATAAAATAATACAAGAAAATTGCACCACGTTGAATATATTCATATTTATTGTGGTTAATATATGTATTCATTTGAAAACCACAATCTCTAAAAAGAAAATTTAAAATGGTTAGAAGATCTTCTTCGTCTCTAAAAACATGATGTCGAATACATATTATTTGCTTTTTCTCCCAAAAACATTTTTCAAAATTTTCATTCACAAATTTATTCCAGTCTCGATCCAGGATTCTTTGAGAGGACATATTAATTGTCATTGTCAAATTTTACATTTGTATATTACATACTTTATAATACTAAAAAAAAAAAAAAAAAAAAAAAAAAAAAAAAAAAAATTTTTTTTTTTTTTTTTTTTTTTCAACTACTAGGCGGGCACACTCTGAAGGCTGCCATTCAAACGCTTCACGATGGCTGGACCTGTTATCAAGTATCACGAGATCACCAGCCAAGTTTATTCGGGGATACCTTTAATCGCCACTGAAAAATTGGATGGCTCGAATGTTGGAATAGGTTACGTGAACCATGTGTTCAGGCTACAGTCTAGGAATGTAGTGTTGGATGAAAAGACATGTAATTTTGGCTTAAACCGGATCATGGGACTGCTGTTGGAAAAAGTACAACTTATCAAAGACATTTTAAAGGACAATTTCATTATTTTCGGAGAAGTATTTGGATCCCATATCAAGAGAATACCCTATCACGATTTCGAGTCTGAATCCGTATTTGGCAGCAAGACAGTCTTTTTTCGAGCCTTTGATATCTACCAACTGGATTCGGATACGTTTATGAAGTACAGTGACGCCGTAAACATATTCCAGCGAGTGAATCTACCCTACGTACCGATTTTGGATATAGATTACAAAACCATAGGGGATTTGTATGAAAAAGTTGAAACTTATCCCAGTGCTTATGCAGAGTGTCCTTTAGAAGGATTCGTAATGAAGGCAGACGCTGAAGAATCGCCACGCTCTAGAAAAATTTTTAAGGTGAAGTGTAAACAATTTAACGAACAGGTTCTCAATAAATACAAGATTAAAAATTATGTCAATTATAATCGATATATATCTGCGTACTCCAAAATTGGCAAAGACTTCAAAAAAATCAAAGTAGAAATGATTACGGATTCCCTAAAAGATATAATGTCAGTGTATGAAAAAGATGAAAGTGGCAGCTATGATATTCATTCGATTCAGAAAGAGGTTGAAAAGGAGGTTGAGAAGCTTATAAAGAAATTTTATGCCCTGGAAATGTCTCGAGAACTAGAGATGTCCCGAAAATTCACTCTACCAATTGATTCTCTGTTCATAAATTGTATGAATCTGAATCGTTGGATAGAGAAATCCAATGTATGAAAGAACGAAAAGGACCTGTGTTTCGCCTCATTACACTTGAATTGATGAAAAACAAGAAAATTAAACATGTAGCTCGAAGTTATATTTTCACACTTTTAGAAAATCGAGAAGAATTTGGACGTTTATACTATCTAAGCAGTGAAACCTTGTTGAATCCTTTATTAAATAATCCACTTCAAGGAATAGAAATTTTTGTGGATAATGTAGACAAGGATAATATAGTTAAAATAATAAAAAAGTTAGCAAGAAGCTTTGGAAGGGATTGTTATTTTTCTGAGATTGCCACACTGGAGTTATTTTATTTTTTTATAAAAATGGTTAATCCAGAGTTAACATGGTTAACTATTGAAGGAATGCTCAATAATGTTGGTACACACGCTCACTCAATCCTATCAGCTGATAGAAGATGACTTTGTAAAAAATGAAAATAAAAAATTTATTGAATGTGAAGTGTTTGTGTTTATCATTTATTGTATATGTATTAATAAATCTTAAAAAAAAAAAAAAAAAAAAAAAAAAAAATTTTTTTTTTTTTTTTTTTTTTTAATATAATATGAGATAGGTCCGTCTATGTAGATAGATGAAAACAATTCGTTTATGTGAATAGATTGTAACAAAGTCTATACCATGAGTTTCTCACGGTATTTCCATAGAGGGTCTTTCATTAATAATCCAGTAGTTTTCTCAGACAGTGATGCGGAGGATGACTTAGAAGATACTGATGACATACTTTTTGAAATATTTTTTGCTTTATTTGATAATAATTATGACGAGTTTTTTACGAGACTATTTTCCTTAATTCAAAGAGGAAATGGCCAAGTGGATCCAGAGGCTATGACGGTTATTTACAGACTCATTTTACGTAATGAAGATTTCATGATTGCATTTATGGAATGGCTTTATCCATATGATGACAGACATCCGGTATCGGAAGATAAAATTAATACAATCCCTGTTGTAGTATGGAATCCTCATGAAATGAACGAACAATGTACAATTTGTTTGGAAAATTTTAACTTGGGTGAAAAAATTATGGAGTTACAATGTAAACATTGTTTCCATGAAAATTGTTTAAAAGAATGGTTTATTAGGCAAAATTTTTGTCCAGTCTGTAGACAAGAAGTATAAAAAAAAAAAAAAAAAAAAAAAAAAAATTTTTTTTTTTTTTTTTTTTTTTTTTTTTTTTTTGTATTTATATAGATAATACTCTCATAAGCAATCAAGTTATGGTTTACACATCTCTTTTTTTGACCAAGATAAACCACTGTCGTGAAGCTCCACCTGATGTCTATTTTATTTATGATATTAACGGGGGTATATATTGGATAAACCCTAAAGATTTTTCTGATTTTACATTAGAGTGGACCAATTATTCGGGTAATCTCCCCTCTTTCACCATCGATTTGTCGTCTACTCTGCTCCATGCAGTTATTTTAGATTTTGATTATTTGGTTGAAAGTGGACAGACTCCCACCGATTGCCAAATCGTTCCTATCATTGAATCTGTTTTAAAAACGACTTTTTTACCCGATATTCCAAATTTCACTTATATCATTGCCATGAGGCTTCAACACTGGGGTATCCATATCCATTTACCTGAATTTAAAATTGCCCATGATGATTACATCCTGTTATGTACGCATCTTCAAACTAAAATACAACAAGCTTTGAGAAATAGCAATGCTTATAAATTAGACATTTTAGCTAATGCAATGCTCCCTGGAGCTGCCAAACCTAATACCAGTTGTTATGTTCCTGTGCGACTAGTCTATGTCGATGAACAACAGACTAATATTCTCAATGTACCAAGAAATTCTGATGATCACAAGTTTGTTCAAGATATACAAGAATTGAAGAAAAAATTTTCAAAGCGTAAAGGAAATGAAAAATCGCTTTTTAGAAATTTGTTAAATGTCAAACCTAGTTTAATTTTGTATGAATTAAAAGTGTATATGATGCCAGTCATCCCTTCTTTTAAGGGGCATACTCTTCTCTATAACACTTCCATTAGTAAAAATCCGAACAATTCTCCGGATTGGCTCGATTTGGCCACTTTTATGTGTAAAAAAACTAAAGAACAGGGTTATATTAGTAAAAGTAAAAATTTAGATTTTGACAATTCCAACGTGTTGAAGCTTTATAATCACCTTAAACTCAATTCGGGTAACATGATTCAGTTCGAAACCCAAAATCATGCTTTGAAAATGTGGTTTGAACGTTTCGGTCGATTGTCGGTCATGGATAATGCCCATATCCCTCCTCTGTTTCGAGAGGTGCACGAAATGTTGCAATTTGAACACATGATTTTGGCCACAAATCCCAACCCCATTAAAACGATCATGCAATTTAATGAAGGCTATTATTTTTTTCCCGTTTTTTATGCCCTCTGTCAACATTATCGCATGAATTCTCAACAATTGGCTGATGAAATGTATGCCTTGTTGGACAAGGAATATCATCCACTGTTGAATAAGATCAAATTGATTAGTCCCAAAATTATACAATTTGCTACGACGGAAATGTCGATCAATACACTTCATTTCTGCGTCAATAACATGTATGAAGAACGACCGAAAACCCACAAAGAAAAGTTAATTTCCATTGTGGAGAACAATCAAAGAGCCATCTTGTCGGTGACGACGCACAGTCAAATCATGGAACTCGTACGCAGCATGCAAGATCGACATTTACCCATCCGAGTGCTCAAATTGAAAAACGCTCTCAAAAAACCGGGCCGATTCATTTGGAATTCTCTCACGGAATCTTGGCAAGAGCTGGCAGACACCGATATTAAGGATCATGTCAATAATTTGTGGCATTACGTGAAGGAGTTTTACACTGACTATAAAAATTCGGGTGGATTGGGAGGTCCCGATAAAGATCTCATCTATAAATTTAACACCCTGTCCGTCGTCTATGCAATTTCCAGCGACACAAACATGGAGCGTAAAATTATACAGATGGACACCCACAAGTGGTTTTTACGGCTAGAAGACGGTGTCCTCGATTTGTTGACAGGCCACATTGGCGGTGTGGTACCGGAATTTTTTCTGTCCGATAAAAAAATCAACCTGGGCATTGCTCGACTGGAGATGAGAGATTTATGTAACCATGCTCCTCACTTGGAATTCCTTTACGAAACACTCACTCAAAAGAAATTTTTTTTACAATATTTACAAAATTTATTTCTCGATACGACAGATAACCTGTTTTCAACCCTCTACGACCTGATGCCAGAACCACCACTCGATAATTTGGGTAGATCCATGCTCCATTTTTATATCAACCTCTGCAAATGCACCTGTTTCGAATATGATTTGCTCATGTACCTTTTAGATGTGTTGGGCAGCGTGTTTATCGCCACGAATTACGAACGCAAATTTTTTGTTTGGAAAGGTCTCACGCGCAATGGCAAGAGTAAATTGTTGGAATTAATGGGAAAAGTGTTGGGAAACTATTATCATTCGATTCAGTCGGAGAATTTGTCACCCAACCATGGCGCCAATAACGCGACCCCAGAGCTAGCCTCTACTCTCTTTTCCTGTAGAATGGTCACGTGCGAGGAGTTGGAAAAACGATTAGACGAAAACCGGATAAAACAAATCACGGGCAACTCCTTTGTCACGTTTCGGAACATGTACGAACAAAATTCTGGAGGCATTCCGACTGCCAAATTGTTTGCAACGACCAACAACTATCCAGAGTGTAAGGCGACGGAAGCCTTTAAAGATCGTGTGGTGGCGATACCATTCGAAGCGGAATTTGTAGACGATGCTCCTAAAAAAACATCGGAGCAATTGGAAAAAAATACTTTTCAAAAAGATGTCTATGTGGTGGAACAGTCTTACCGAGGGGGGTTTCTAATGTTGTATTATCACCTAAAAAAACACATTAATCTTGAAAATGGGTTATTACCTTATCGACATACGCCCGAGTACGTCACTGAATTTACAATAGATTATCTTATACACGCGGATATTTATGTCCAATTTAAAATACATATGGATGTCCAGTTAATGGTAGGGGGTCTCACAACGATGAATGATGTCAAATCAGCTATTCGTCAATATTTGAAAACAACCAAAAACACATCCTTTCACGAATCGGATTTATTGATTTCATTTGAAAAGGAATTTGGTCACCTCAGCCAAACGGACATCAAACTGGGTGCGTTTAATTTTACTAGTATGGTAGATGAAGAGGAACCCTCTCGAAAAAAAGCCAGAACCGACAATTATTCTTCTTTGGTGTTTTACGAAGGAGTCGTCATTAAAAATTTAAAACGGGCCAATACAGATTTATAGAAACAAAGAGATGTCTTGTAAAGAAGAATTTTACGATTTGAAGTTATTAAAGTTGAGTCGTTTACCGATTGACGAACTCGTCAAATCTAAGCATATAAGAGTGACGAATCGAATGCAAAATAAATTATGGAACATGTTTTACGATGTAACACCTGAAATTGTAAAAAAGTATAAAAATGAAGGAATCAATCACATAAAAGAGATTAAACAAAATTTGAGTTTGTATGGATACTTATATTTCGTAGCGCAACACAGTGATCAATGGTATAATGCTGCCTATTTTGACTACATTAATTTTCCACTGGCACAAAATAGACAGACCGTTTTGAAAAAGATAAAAGAAATGGCCCAAGAAGTAACTAAACCAAACAGTTGTGAATTTGATGTAACCTGTCTCTATTTGTTGTATTTTTATGCCTTGTTGGTGAATCCAGACATGAATTGGATAACGATTGACTATTTGTCAAATGGGAATAAGTATCATCAGTATGGAACGAGATTGAAAGGTAAAATGAAAATTGTTGTAAAGAAAACGTGCATGTAAAAAATCGAGCCACCCACTCAAAAAAAAAAAAAAAAAAAAAAAAAAAAAAAAAAAATTTTTTTTTTTTTTTTTTTTTTTGAGTGGGTGTGGCTTTACTATTACAGTATGTATATATATCGGATGGAAAAGTCTTTACAGTATAACTTGCGTATAACTTGCCATAACACTTTTTCATCATTTTGAAAGATGGATTCGTCAATATTATATATTTGCGTTATTTTATGGATAATCTATCGGTATTGTTCTGGTTTACGTTTAATTTATTCAGATGTCCAAAAATTGTTCTATTATAAGAATGATAAAATCATAGCTATTTTGAAAAATATAGACTCGTTGAAATATACTTTTCGTGAATCGTTTTCTGATCCGAAATGTAAAAAAATTTACAGCGCTTTAGTAATATATGAGGATTCTAAAGTCGTAGATAAGTGTCTTCAGTGGAATGGATCTACGCATTATTTTATTTCTATTATAGCCTATCTATATAACATACATCCTATTGTGAAAATTTTAATGATTTGCTATTACATGAACCATAGACTAAATATGAATATATTTTACAATTCCAGTTTGAGACACTATATGGGATTTTATCTAGAGCAAGACGACATAAATCCAATAGAATGCCTTAATACTTTTATTTTTAACCAATTGCTTAATTTAAACAAGTCTACAAATTTAAAACGAAAATATTTTGTAGATTATTATTATCAGCATAGCTTTGGTAAAAGATTTTTGTTGAAAGAATATTCAGAGACCCTGTCTGTATTTAATCTCATAGACTTAAAAAATAAAAATATAATTAATATATGTGCTGGAAATGCTTGTGGAATTCATCTTGTAGACACCAAAATGACATGCGTTGATTTGAAACAGTACAAAGGCATGAAATTATTACATAATATGAATGTATGTAATTTTATACAATGCAACATCAATGACGATAAATTTGAAAAAATAATACCATCCTATAATGTATGGGTAGCCATTCACGCTTGTAGAGGATTACCCATACGAATAATAGAAATGTTTGAAAAATACGCTTCAAACTCTTCAGAATTATATTTAGTACCTTGTTGTACATTGAGCAAAGGCTATTATAGAGCAAATTGTGATTTGTACGAAAGAATACATAAAAAATATTATACTGCTAAAGAAGATATGCTAAGGCAACATATTTATCCAGCCATGCATTTTGAGTTGCTATGTTCTTTATGCAAGTCGAGTAAATTTAAAGTTAAAACATTAACAGATATGAGATCTGTAAAAAATAAAATTATTATATTATATAAGTAAATAAATATTTTCACTGCCAGTGCTTACAAAATGCTCCGCCCACACGTGACTTGAAAAAAAAAAAAAAAAAAAAAAAAAAAAAATTTTTTTTTTTTTTTTTTTTTTTTTTTTTTTTTTTTTTTTTAAATAAAAGACCCTGCCAACAACCTACAGTTATTATTTCTTATATTTTCTTCAAACATGATTTACAACACTTGCAAGGGTTTTACTCTAGCAGAGGATGGAGTCGAAGTCATCGATAACATATTGACTCCAGAAGAGCTTTCAGCGCTTCAAGATAAAATGTGGCAATGGCTCAGCGACAAAACTAAATATTTATCAACTCCAATTGTAAAAAACAAACCGTTGACGTATAAATCAATATTTGAATTTTTTCCAAAGTCTGGAATGCTATTACAGAATTGGGATTTTGGACACAATCCCATGTCTTGGGCTATTCGTCAAAATCAAAAGGTGATCGATACATTTAGTAAAATTTGGAATACCGACGAATTATTAACTAGCTACGACGGTCTCAGCATATCTTTGCCATGCGAAATAACTAAGCGAGGTTGGTATCGAGGAACAGATAAACTCCATACAGATCAGTCATTTATGAGAAATGGATTTGAATGCGTACAAGGGTTGGTCAATTTGTTCGACGTCAATGAGGGAGACGCTACCCTTCGAGTGCTGAGAGGCAGTCATAAATTACACAAAGCGTTTCGAAAAAAATATCATATTAATAATTCAAAAGACTGGTACATAATAACAGACGAACAGAAACGATTTTACATGGACAAATTAGGACACGATTCCGATATTTGCGTAGAAGCTAAAGCGGGTTCGCTTCTTTTATGGGACAGCAGAACGATTCATCAGGGCATACAACCTCAGCATTTCAGAGAAAAACCAAATATTCGCTGTGTATTGTATGTCTGTATGACACCGGCGTCTTTAGTATCCGAATCAGTATTAAAAACGCGAATACTACGTTTTGAACAGAGACGAACTTCCAATCATTGGCCCCATAAGATTCAAATTTTTCCGATAACGCCAAACACGTATGGAAAACCTATACCTCGAGTAGAAAACGACGACTTCGAAGAAACCGCTTTAATGAGAAAGCTTGTTGGATATAATTATTTGGAGAAATTTGAGAATTCCAATTCAAAATGAAACAGACTGCAGTAGGATTGTAAAAATAATTATAAATTGATCTGACAAAAAAGTAATACAGACAGATGCAAGGAGACAGCTGCTTCATTGTTAAAACTCATACGTGTTGTTGCCGGAGAGCAGTTGCTTACCAATGAGTCATCACGGGGATTCAATGCACCTGGTCCCTTTTGAAAGGTCCCATTCATCCAAACCAACTGCTTCATGGGCCGTTATACTGAAAGCGACAGCTGCTTCATTGTTCCATTGTTCCCCCATCGTGCACCTGGTCCCTTTTGAAAGGCCCCATTCATCCAAACCAAAGACAGCTGCTTCATGGTTGAATGCCTCAATGAGATTGGGGAGGGAACCGTTATACGTGAAAGCGACAGCTGCTGCTCGCGAAAAAAAAAAAAAAAAAAAAATTTTTTTTTTTTTTTTTTTTTTTTTTTTTTTTTTTTTTTTTTTTTTAACGTCGGACTGATGTTCATTTACTATCATACTGGACTAGTGTCATGTTGGCCTTTGTAATTCAAGTGCGCACTTACAAAGTGTTGTGTTTCGTGGGGGACGACGAGAGCGTTTATCTGAGTGCAAAAGATATTACACAATTGTTGCGGTATCGTGTCAAAGAGACTTTGATGGTGAAAGATATTATGGAAGCAACTTTGCCTGTCGGTCTGTTGAGAAAAAGAATCATCCCACAAGCAACTTTAATGACTGTGTTGAAAAAGTCTGAATACATTCAAGCCGATTGTTTGTACAAAATACTAATCAATGAAGAGAGGATCAGCGAAGTGGAGTGTGAATTCCTCTACGGTTGCCACATACCCATAATAACCGGAAGCAGTACAGCTGAATCGAAACCATTTAATATTTGGTTGAACCATTACATCTATCCAAACGATTCCCCTCCACCCCCCTATTCTCTACCTACCAAGTTAAACCTTTTTTGTTATGGAACTTTTCCCGAGACAATTACTCTATTTACAAATACTGAAGAACAATCATATGTAAAAACGGTTTATCCTGAATAAAAATGTTTTATTTTAATTTTTTCAAGATATTACACATTGCCAGGATTCGGACTCGACCGTTTTGGCGAGGCGAGCATTATTTAAAAATATAACTGCCTCTTCATCCAAATGAAAATTAATTTCTTTATTTGTTAACATTGTATTCTCATCCGATCCTACGTTCAAATTGTAACATAAATTGTGTTTGGATAACATCAAGGCTAAACGTACGACACTTACATTCACATCAAAGGTGCGTTCTCCGACTTCCATGAAAAAATGGACCCATTCTTCCACGAGTGCCGGTAAATGTAATTTTTTGAGATGCGGATGACTCTCCTCCGATTTTGTGAGACACCACGTGTCCAACCCCCTCAAGTAAACTCTTCGTAAAGAATAATTTTTATTGTATTTGAAGGTTTCGATGACTCGAATGTTACTGTCTTCATTCAAATTGATAGTGGCCGACGACAAAAGGTAATTACCATTCAACACGGGTTCTTTGGTAGGTGTACCCTCAAAGAGGGGTTGGCTGAAGCAGAAAAAGGTTTCTCGGTACACCACGCCGATGACGACCGTATCCAACGTCACTTTTTTCATGTTGGTGTCGATGAGTAACGAGGAGAGTACAAACGAAATGGGTGTCCACAAGGTGGCGGGTACGTGATCGTATTCCACATAGCGCTCATAGGGTTGAGAGACATGGAGTACTCGGTTCGGACTGTTGCCGTTAATACTCAGAGCGACAAATTTAGAAGGATCTTTTTTTTGTTCGAGGAGACGCCCTCCCTCATACGTGAGTACAAAAGGATATTCGATAATTAAACCTAAATTGGTATCATTAATATATTTTTCACTCGTACGACGCGACAAGTTTTTATAGTAGGATAGCAACACGTCTTGGATCAAGAGTTCGGGTTTCCTGGAACTGAGTGTCTTCTGTATCTGACCCGTCGAGAGAATGTTTCCGCTGTAGAAACCGGCATCTGTAACGGGTTGAAACTTTATAAATTTAGGATTGGCTATGACCAACCTACTCAAATAAGGTATTGTCATGACGTCTCGACGAGATTGCCATTCCGATGCCAAATTGACTACGTAATCCATAGGTTCATTGGACAAAAAACAGATCCGATAAAAAGGTGTCTTTTCGCATTTATTGAAATAACATCCACCTGGGAAGGGCAAATCTAAATTATCCAAATACAACACTGTATTCTTGTAAAAGAATACATTGTCGTAAGTCGGTCTAATGTTACCCTCTAAATATTGGCAAATAATCTCTGGATTGTAAACATAGTAAGGCGTTGCATAAAATTGAAAGGTAGTGTTACTCTGAGTGTCTCGATTGACAGGATACACCAAACGATTGTTTCCGAGGCAAATGGTCCACAGATATTTTCGGTTACAAACAACGGAAGCCGGTACGTCCGATTTAAAAAAGGCTTTTAATGCCAATAAAAGAGGCTTATCCGAATCGATAGACACCGTTTCAGGGGGATACATTCTCATAAGGATCCAAGTTTCATAAGGAGAATATTCAAAATTAAAAATAATTATGTTACGTTTAAAATGGGAAACAGAAGCCTTGTGAAATTTACCATAATATAAACTGTACGTATTAAAGTTCATCGTACTTTATTTTACAAAAAAGACACGACACAGTTTGAATTCAAATAGATTTATTTTATTACATTACAGTCATTCCATCCTCCATGGTCTAGTATCCATGTTTCCAATCTGCGTTTAACCAATTGGGAAAAGGAGTGAAACGTCACCATTACAAATGAGTGGGGTAAATTTTTACCCATACATAAGTTGGTCAGTTCTCCAACAAAAATAAAAAAAGTCATAATTCTGCTCCAGTTTATACCATGACTGAACACTTCATTGGCTAGACCGGATAAAATAGAGTCAATCGTATTTTCATCGACGCCATCAAGTCGCTCACAAATTCCTCGCAGACGGTCCGCACAATTTTTTTTGTAAGTATCCAGAGTGTTTATGACCTTTTCCAATACTTCTTTTTCCGTTTCATTGATTGCCGTCATAGGATTGTAGTAATACACTCTTAATAAATGAGCAAAAATATTTTCCAATATGAAATCCATTCTAACAGGATCCTCTTGAAGAGGTTTGTATACCTTCGAACCCATGGCTAAACTGAGAGAATCTGAAGCTTCCACACACATACATATCATTAAAAAAAAAAAAAAAAAAAAAAAAAAATTTTTTTTTTTTTTTTTTTTTTTTTTTTTTTTTTTTTTTAAATTCTTTGGTAAAAGAATGGATTACATTTACGATAATAAATATCCTCTATTATATAATCGAATAATTTCTCTTTATTCAAAGTTTCTATAAATGCTTCAGATACAATGTCAAAAATCTTGTTGGGATTGTTGAATTTGGTAACACATTTAGCGACATACATCCCAGAATAAATTAAGCATTCCAAAATCAAAAACGGATACATTTTTCTAGATTTGAAGTTTTTATCTTTTAATAGGCGAGCAACGCGTGGTGAAACGTACTGTTTATGGATCTTATCTTTCAATTTTTCATGGACTTTTACCCATTTTTGAGGAGTTCTCCCAATACCTGGATATAGTGTAAAATATTCATTTAAGATATTTAAAATATAACGATACATAGTAAGTAAAGCTTCATCCAGTTCAGATATATCTACATCATCTATTATTGTAGTACATCTCCAATTAGCCAAATACATACACTCTCGGAGAAGTTGTTGGAAAATTTTTATGACATCGTCAATATCATAATATTGAATCCTCGTGCAAAGACTCATCTTCAACTAAAGTAAAAAAAAATTTAATTTAAATTTAAAAAAAAAAAAAAAAAAAAAAAAAAAAAAATTTTTTTTTTTTTTTTTTTTTTTTTTTTAATTAAGGTTAGAAATTTTTTTACATCATTTGAGAGGATGGATTATTTCAAAGAGGCTTTATCCTTTACCCGTTCCACCATTTTACATGGTTATTTTGGCCGGTATCCTTTTTTGGTTAAATTTTATTTAAATGCTATTCCAGAATTAGAACCCGTTTCTGAATTTGAGCCTATTTTTCGATACGGCAATCGTTTTTTATACCTTCTCATCGAACCGCCTTTCGACGTATGCATTCCTTCCAACCAATGGACCTTAGTGCTCACCAGTCACTTACATCTGCATTGGAATGCCCTCTGGACGCGTGTCGTTCATTGTCCCCACCCTCTCCACCACACCTCGTTGCCAGTCGAAGCATCTTCCGATCAAGAGGTCTTCTTACCTCCGACCTGTCATCCTTTCACTCCCCCTCTTTCCTCCCCTCGAATCGATCTCGCCTCCGTAGACGACGTCCATGAAGCCTATCTGAGGCTGTTGACTTTCTTGGACCACCCTTCTTCCCAGTGGTCCCTCTCGGTTCGGGAGGGTATGCGTCGGCACCTCTTACAACGAGCCCCGGAACTCGTTCCGATTTTAGGGTAGCTTTTTACGTTTGGAGGGGGGTTGTTGCAGTTTCGCTTTGCGTTCAGCCGCTACCCATTTCATGGCTTCTTCGCCCGCCATGTCCGCATAGAGGGCGGCACATCGTTGAATGTCTGGGTCCTGTGATTCGCGATTCTCCAGAGCCACTTCGATAATCTCTTTGATTTTTCCGGGATCTGTGTAGTAGGTGTACAAGGCTCGGACGGCTCCGTTGTGCTGAGCAAAAGCAGGGGCGAAAGCGTCGGACACGTACGCTTTGGGATGATTTCCGAGGACACCGTCGACCGCAAACCATCGACATGTGGCCGTGGCATCATATTTGTACCAACAGCAGGCAAATTTGGTGAGTTCTGAGGAATGGGGATTGTCTTTGGCCAAAACCCTTTCGACAGACGCTCGTTCGTCGTGCGAGAGGGTCGCCCGTAATTTCTCATAAGCGGTCAAAATGTCTTCATGAAAGGTTCGGAAGGTAGCGTCACCATAGTTGGGAGGAACGCGTGTATGCTCAAATATTTTTCGATACAATCGCTGGATGATAGTTTCCAACGTCAGGTAAGGATTGGTACTTTGATCCACCTCATGATGAAGAGCATGTTGAATGAGGGGTTCGATGGGATCCATGATGAACTCCATAACTTTTGGATAGACTATATATATTTGAAAAAAAAAAAAAAAAAAAAAAAAAAATTTTTTTTTTTTTTTTTTTTTTTTTTTTTTTTTTTTTAAATATATTTATACATATTTCAATTTTAATGAATAATAATTTATTTTCACCATGGCCTGTCATTACACTGCCCATATAACATTTGCTTCAAAAGGGGGAACTTGGATTCCATGGAACATGGCCTTTACATCCGTTGACTTCCCATTTGAGACTGTTACTATCGGTTTACTGACCGATAATCTTACATTTGAGTATAAAGATTTATATTACAATTATACTATAAGTCATTTTCTTAGATCTGAGGACATCAAATATGATTATTACGCTAATGAATGGGATGTGGAAGACATCATTTTAAAAGCATATGATTCTCACCTGAAGGAAGACGATAAAACTACTATTATTGAAGCGGTAGACCTACAAACTTATAACTATTTAAGAGAAATTTTACCAAATGTGACTTTTTCAAAATCCAATTCGCAAAGTGAAGACCTCACATTAGCTGCAGCGTTTAGAAAATATAAAAACCATCAATAATTTCAAAAAAAAAAAAAAAAAAAAAATTTTTTTTTTTTTTTTTTTTTTTTTTTTTTTTTTTAATGCTCTGTTTAAAAAAAAAAAAAAAAAAAAAAAATTTTTTTTTTTTTTTTTAATGTAAACATTTATATAAAAAAAAAAAAAAAAAAAAAAAAAATTTTTTTTTTTTTTTTTTTTTTTTTTTTGCGATACTTCTATTTCAGGGTCTATCCCAGGGCAGCCATGGTTCGTACTTCTATTCCAGGGCAGCGATATTGTACCATTCTCGGATGTCTATGAGTACAACCTAAAACTCGTACACCTGTCTTCATTTTAACTATTTCAACATTTGGAAATTCACATATATTTTTAAAGAAATTGTATTGAAATTTTCCACGCACCTTTAATATATTGTCTTGTGGAAATAATAACTGATATTCATACATGAGCTGAATTCTCCAGGTGGCTTCTTGTAATTTAATAACAGCAACTGGAGAAATTGTGTTATATCGCTGACATGTAGAATTCGAAAATCGATCTTTGTTGTACATTCTAGATCTTGTCAAAACTGTATCTCTCATGGTCTGTTTGTAAAATGCAGGAGGAGCGATTTGAAATATATAAATTTGGTCTGGATTGTTAGCGAATGCAATTTCCAAAGGAAACAATAAGCCATCATAACAACTCATACAAACAACCTCGGCAAACATGTTTTTTTAAGAAGAAACAAAAAATGTTTTATTTATTATATATATCTTAAAAAAAAAAAAAAAAAAAAAAAAAAAAAAAAAAATTTTTTTTTTTTTTTTTTTTTTTTTTTTTTAATAAAGTTCTG
Organism: Salticus scenicus; assembly: GCA_963930645.1. Taxonomy (NCBI): domain Eukaryota; kingdom Metazoa; phylum Arthropoda; class Arachnida; order Araneae; family Salticidae; genus Salticus; species Salticus scenicus. The sequence continues at coordinate 160,505,532 of OZ005659.1, read as the reverse complement.
TGAATATAAAGTTATGGCATCCTATCAATCTTTTTTAAAGTCCATTTTTGGTCATCATTATTCTCTTCATGCTCCCTACCTACACAAATTGAATTTATATTGTCTTTTTGTGGTGACCTTTACCGTTTCCCTCTGTGTCTATACTCTTTTCCAGTGTCAAAGCGCCTTCGATCGGACCTTTGAAGAGCGTGTGCATCTCATGCGCGTCAAATATGCCACGGCTCGACGTCCCGGCTATGATTAAACCCATTGTCAACAATTACGATGACCACGTCAATAATTTTATTGGTTTCTTACATCATAAACTTCAATGTCATTTGGAATATTTGGGACCGGATGACCTTCACCAACACATTTTACAAAAAACTGTGTACGCTTGTTCCGTCTACTATAAACCCAAGAAATATTTGAAAGATGTCTTTCCCGTCATGATTGGATCGCGTCTGGATTTCGCCATTCGGCAGGGCCAGCGTCTTTTTCAACAACCCTTACCTCCTCCTGCCGCCTCAGCGTCTCCTTTTGAAACCGTGGACATCGGTCAAGGTTTTTTCATCATCAATGGTTTTTTGCGCCACGTTCCCTATTTCTATACCAACGATCCGACCAACACGCATGTCATTCAGAAAAAAATGGTCCGGGTGTATTCCTACAACGAGCAGGATCGCGGCAAAGAACTGAGCTATTACATGGCTGACTTTCGAGGTCGACGCTATGGCGATTTGGTGGTGGTCCAGAACGACGGCTCCGAATCCTCCGAGGACCCTCATTTTTTTTCGCACTGCCCTTACCCGGTGCACCTGTCGGCCTACATGAAACAAATTTATCACGACGATCTCTTTGATATTGATCATCTGGGGAACAAAATTGTGGTGAGCCCCGGACATTTGTTCACCAAACTCTTTATCAAATATTTGTATGCTCCCCTTCGAGAGCACGACTGGAAGACGGCCAAGTCCAAACTGGCGATTGTGTGTCATTCGATCGAAACGGGCTGTCTCCTCCATGTCCTCTCCCGAAAGACCGTCTATTTCAAAGAGGGGAAATCGGCGGGTAAAATGACGCGCGAAATCCACGAGAGTCATCGCGAGATTGGCAACAATGGCGAAGTGTTTATCGAAAAGAGTATGGGCTGCTATCGCGAAGTGCTTTCGCAGACCTATCCGCTGAATCCGTATCTCCTGTACCTGGTCATTCGGCAAATGTCCAACAAGGTCAATCAGTATCTCCTGGAACCGTTTCATCCGAGTTACGAAGGTTGGTTTTGCAAGTTGGGCATCTTTGAGACCAAGAACGTCGGGCGAACCAACATGATGGCGCGGGACGTGGTCGTGTCCACGGTCGACGGGTTGGATGTGGTGTATCAAGATCCCCAACAGAGTCCCTTTTGGGAGTGGCTCCGCCTCGAGCCGCAGTGGGACAGTCCGTATTTCGTCGTCGTGAACGAGGCCTGCATTCCGGTGACCCGAGCCTGTTTTTGGAAGATGGATCTGCTGCGACTCAAAGAACGTTTTCAGCACATTGAGTGTTACGAGAGGGGAAAATTTATTGTGATTCGCTACAAAATGGGATTGATCATGAAGCGGCTTCCCGACACCCCCCTCTGGGTCACGCCTTACGACGAACTCTATTGGAGCCGGTATTTTTTCGGTCACGAGGTACGGCAGGAAGCGCACAGTTACCTGGTCGACTTGAATCCCTACTACCATCACAATGCTTTTCTGAAAAACGTGTTGGCTTTCAACGCCCTCAAAAATGCCATCCTGGCGACGGATCCCCGCTACGCCCTGTATTTCCTGGATACGGTGTCGGCTTATCGCCACGCTCCCTCGCCCGATCACCTGCCCCTCCTGGAGCCGGTCGAGGATGGCTTCTCTCCCCACTTTACACTCTTCTTACCCAAAGTGACCGTCACCTACATGAGTTTCTTGGGCATGACGCAGGAAGATTGTATCGTGAAGCGAGCCGGCTGCCGCTCGTTCGACTCGTACCGCTTTTACACGCTCCGCTTCAAAGTGAAGGCGACCGCTTGGACCCGATTCTATCCGGTGCACGGCGACGTGGACGAGGAGTCGACGTTGTTGGGCACCTGCATCAGCGGAGAGCGAGTGGAAGTCGAGCCCTACTCCATCCACGTGCGGGTGGAGAGGGTGTCGCCGCAAGAGCACCGCCTCTACTTTGCCAAATCGCCTTTTCGGGTGTTGCAACATGTTTTGAGCGGAGACAAACTGACCATCAGCGTGGAACAGGAGCACGAGAGCAGTACGGGCGACAAACTATGCAGCCTGCACGGCCAGAAAGGAGTGCTGCGAATCGCAGAAGCCGTGCCCACGTTGGATCGGGTCGTCCAACCCGATCTGATTGTCAATCCCTACTGTTTGTTTCGCATGACGATGGGTCAGGTGATCGAGGCCCAGGGACAGGACGCTCTCACCGTGCACAATTCGGAGGGTCGCCTGATGAAGGGAGCCAAGGCGTTTTATGGTCGCACCTTCTATTTTGCTGTGGCGTATTTGAGTAGCGAACATATGTATGCTCCCGACTCGTGGGTGACGGACCGAGTGTTGGGAACGCCCGTAAAGGGCCGCAGCCGAAGAGGGGGGATGAAAATCGGCAACATGGAAGTGAATGCGTTGCGAGGCAATGGAGTGGCTTGTTGTTTTGAAGAGAAATTTTTCGAAGATGGGGATCGCGTACCCATTGAGGCGACGGTGGCCATCCCCAAATCCGTCAATTTAGTCGCCGAAGACATGAAATTTTATAAATGCTTTCTAGACTATGAGACGTTGCCCACGATTATCATGGAATAATAACCATCATAATAATGAATATATATATATATATATATATATATATATATATATATATATATATATATATATATATATATATATATATATATATATATTTATTTATTTATTTATTTATTATTATCATCATTTTTTTTAATATATTGAGGTTTTTTTATAGTAAATTACTCCATTTTATTTTTTCTAATAAAGTTGGCCAAACCTATTATTTTTTATAATGAAATTGTACAAACCTATAATTTTTTCTAATTTAAATTGAACTGAAAATTTTTTTAAAAAACATTAGAAAAAATAATAGGTTTGTACAATTTTATTATAAAAAATAAAATGACCCTTTTTTCTAAAGAATTTGTAAAAAAAATTCACACTTGATCCATACAAAATGAGAAATGGCGAAACCGGCAAAAATAGTTAAGTACTGTCAATCCCTTGAACAATAAAAAATATTGAGCAGCTTTTAGGGTAGGCAAAAACAGTTGAGTAGTGCAAATAAGTTAAACAATAAAAATTCCCTATAACGGTCAAAAATGTTGAGCACTGTAAATACCCCAAACAATAAAAAAGTTTTTTCGATCGGTACAAAATACATGGGCGGTGCTCAAAACGGTAAAAAAACTTGAGCACTGTAAATACCCCAAACAATAAAAAAGTTTTTTCGATAGGTACAAAATACATGGGCGGTGCTCGAAACGGTAAAAAAACTTGAGCTGTGTAAATACCCCAAACAATAAAAATTCCCCAAGATGGTCAAAAATGTTGAGCACTGTAAATAAGTCAAACAGGCAAAAATCCATAGAAAATACATGGGACGATAAAATATAGAAAGTACTGCAAATCGCTTAAACAATAAAAAAACATTGATCAGTATTTAGGACGGCAAAATAGTAGAGCACTGTCAATCTTTTAAACAATAAAAAAATATTAAGCAACTTTTAGAGTAGGCAAAAATAGTTGAGTACTGCAAATAAGTTAAACAATAAAAAATCAACAAGATGGTGAAATATGTTGAGCACTGTAAATACCCCAAACAATAAAAAAGTTTTTTCGATCGGTACAAAATACATGGGCGGTGCTCGAAACGGTAAAAAAACTTGAGCACTGTAAATACCCCAAACAATAAAAAAGTTTTTTCGATCGGTACAAAATACATGGGCGGTGCTCGAAACGGTAAAAAAACTTGAGCTGTGTAAATTCCCCAAACAATAAAAATTCCCCACGATGGTCAAAAATGTTGAGCACTGTAAATAAGTCAAACAGGCAAAAATCAATACAAAATACATGGGACAATAAAATAAATGAAACACTGTGAAGGACTCAAACAATAAAAAAATATTGAGCAAGGATTTCGGATAGGAAAAATATTTGAGCATTGTGAATAACTCAAACAATAAAAAACATTAAGCACTATACAATAAAAAAAAACATTGAGCAAGTAACTATATAATAAAAAAACATTGAGTAAGTAACTATATAATAAAAAAACATTGAGTAAGTAACTATATAATAAAAAAACATTGAGCAAGTGTTTAAGATAGATCCAGACAAAAGGTTAAAAATTTTTTTATTGATTAGGCTGGTATAAAATGGTGCGATTGTTCTTTCGTAAAAACATATACATTTGTGGGTGGTATGGCATCCATCCACACAACAATACCATGTACTTTATCATGAAACAAAGACGGAGGTACCTCTTCTATCTCCATTACAGTGGCTGTATAAATCTTTAACCAGTCATAAAAACTTTCACCTTCTTCTGTAGTGACCCACAGTTCTGGTATTCCTTTCATTAAATGTTGTTGAATTACTTTTATTTTTTCAAATAAATCTCCATTTGGAAACTCTTTTAGTAATTCTGCATGATTTACTAAACGTCTACTCAATAAATATTTTTTTAAATGATGAGGATTTCGTATTACGTCTTTTAAAGATTCAGTATTTTTGTATTTTGTAGTGGAGGACTTGTAACCTAATAACCGACCGACATCTGAAGCAGCCCAGTAGAGAGTGCCATCCTTACCGATAACTCCTAGCATGGTTGAGCTTTCCATCCTCAATCTGAACAACATTTTGAATGAGAAAGACATACCAGCTGAATTCTTAAATCCTTAAAAAAAAAAAAAAAAAAAAAAAATTTTTTTTTTTTTTTTTTTTTTTTTTTTTTTTTCTGTATATATAGAGATGTCTGGATTCACTCTTTGCATTCATTCGAGAGCTTTTGTACAATGTGGTTCAGATTAGCTTTCAAAGAAAAGCCGTATTTGTGTGGAGCGGTTGGTGGAGATGGTGGTATATACTGGAGAGCTGAAGAAGTGGGACGCTTTTTGGGATATAGTAATCCTACTGCATTTGCTAGGCGATATGCCAAGCGTTATTTGAACGATCTGGTACCTGAACCAGTGCTGTATAAACTAAAGAAACCATCTAAGGATATCTGTGTTTTCACTTTGGATGAAATGATTGGCGTTATGAAAAGTGTAAGATATAAGTTTCAAGCAATTGGTGAATTTTTAAATGCATGGTCGAATGGCATGGTGGAAAGTGAAAGTTTGGACACTCAACTGGATCCCCAATCATCGCCTATTATAGAATTTTCACAAACGGGTGAAGTTAGACTTCTAGAATGGCTTAAAAGATATGTGGATTATAGTGTGCAAAATTATGTAGAAATATGCAAAGAATTTGAAAGGTCTAAACAACCAGTGATTAAAACAGACCCTTCAGACCAAGAAATGGACGAGCAAATGGATCCTGGAGTATTGACTCAAGAGCAACAGCCAGAAGTATTGACTCAAGAGCGACAGCCAGAAGTATTGACTCAAGAGCAACAACCAGGATTATTCACTCCAGAGCAACAACCAGGATTATTCACTCCAGAGCAGAAACCAAGGACTCCAGAGCAGCAACCAAGGACTCCAGAGCAGCAACCAAGGACTCCAGAGCAGCAACCAAGGACTCCAGAGCAGCAACCAAGATTATTGACTCCAGAACAGCAACCTTCATACAATTTTGCAGATCAGCCACAGCAACCATTAAATCAATATACTTTCATGGACAATATCGTCGGAGAGCCGATGCAACCGACCAATCGTTATGTGGATGAAGATGGAAATTTCAACTTAAGTGTGCAAAATAAGACTATCTTAAAAATAACTTCAACAAATGAAATAGTTCCACCTGATGAAATATATTTTGTGGTAAACGATAAAGTGCAAACATATTTCAAATATATTCCTCCATTTTTTTAAAAACATGACTCGTTATGTGAATCTATGAAGATGGAAATTTTAGTTTGTGATGTGGTGTAACATATTAAATGAATAAATTGTCATTTTTTAATTAATTGTTCACAATTTCTTTATTAGTTTCATTCAATTTAATTTTTACATTGAGCTAAAAGAAAAAAAATCATCTCAAATAAACAACATAAGGAATTTTATTTTTAGACATTAAAAAATCACCTCATCATTTTCCATGCTCCCCACCTTAAAGGGGCCCATTACAATAAATTTTATCACACACGGCAGGTGCCACTCTCTCATAGGAGAGCTCACTCCAAGCAAAGAGGTCCACGCTGACAGCGCCAGGGAAAGAGGTCCACGCTTACGGCGGCCTCTCTGAAAGGTGAGCATTGGCTAATGTCACCCGCGGCCGGAGGGGTGTATATTTAGATTTCAGCTGGGTCATGTTATATTGACCCATTTCACATTTTTGAACTTTGATAAATGATTCATTGTATGGATTTTTGAGAAGATTGTCAGGTAGATACTGCTTCACATACTCTTTATAAGTTATGATATGAAAGAGAGGTACCTGTCTGCATAAGTGGCACCAATTTTCCTTTCTTCGTACATAGGATGGAAAACTATAGCTACACATAGTATAGTAATATCTAGAAATACTCTCCTCCACACTACTCTCTTCTCCATAAAGAAGTAATTGCATGCAGTGAAGGCACATTAAATATCTACAACGATCCTTCATGAAGTGCCATCCAACATAGATTACTTGAGGGTCTTTTTTAAATAAATATTTGTTAGATAGGTTACTTTGAAAATAAGTAGCTATATTTCTATCAAAAACTATATCTCTTTCAAAAAAGAGTTCTTGTAACGATTTACCTTTCAAAAATTGTTCAATTTCCGATTTAAGATGATTAATGGGTACGGGTACAATATATTTCTGACATTCTCGAACAGCTTTTTGGAAAAGTCGAGTAGGTAAATTCAGGTGTACGATATCATGAAAAGTACTCATGCTATCCCATATCTTTTTAATACACCTATCTTCTAACGTAAAAACACAACAATTACAATTATTAGACAAATTATGAAGAATCGACGCATCAAAATGGATTAAATGTACCGTAAATCCATACGGCAATTCTGTCCAAACACCTCGGTCGATTTCATTGTCTGCATTAATAATGAAATGTATGTGAGGGTCCCGCACTGTAGAATCATGTATTACAAAATCAATTACATTTATATTATAGTCTTCAATAATTCTTTCCATGAGCAGGCATGCCATCCCGTCTTCTATCAGTATCACGTGATATACATAATTATAATGTGTATAGGTAGGTTCACTACATTTACGACGATTCTGTCTATCGTACCACCTGAACATAATGGCACGATCTCTGGGCAGTCAAGATAATGGTTATATGAAAAAAAAAAAAAAAAAAAAAAAAAAAAAATTTTTTTTTTTTTTTTTTTTTTTTAAATGTGTGGGAAATTGAAGGGTGGACATGTTCGAGATGGTTGATTATGCTTACACAGTTCATGCTTCTTTTATCCGTTATCAGGATAAAAAACTTCCATGGCATATTACTCTCAGATCAACAAAACCACCATTTGAGGTCATCAAGGTTGGTTTATCGACGAAAGATCTTACCTGGGACGATGGGGATCAACAATATAATTTTGTATATTTGGATGACTACCCGAGAAATCCTTCTCTAAAATTGGATCATGAAATTAATTTTACCAATTTCGAGATGGAGTTTAACGAGATCTATGGACAAAATTATTGGAAAGATGGTTGGGTGATACAACTAGCAGCTGTTGACAGACCCACATATGACTATTTGAAAAAGATTTGTAATTCTGTCATGTTGTTAGATTTCCAATATATGGGGGAAGATCGAACTTTGGCAGCAGCATATAGAATCTATCAATCATCACCATCATCTGTTGACTCCCATTGACCAAAAAAAAAAAAAAAAAAAAAAAAAAAAAAATTTTTTTTTTTTTTTTTTTTTTTTTTTTTTTTTTTTACCTGATATATAGAACTATCCCAATCATTGTCCCAATCATTGCCAAGAGTAATAACCACCATGAGGAAGATTTTTTTGGGCGAACCCATTTGATTTGATTCGTACCCAATTCCTTATACTGGTAGGGTATTTGAGGCATCTTAGATTTGTTGGCCAATTGTATATTGGTCAAAAAATCGGGTGGATTTCTCATTAAAGTACCAATTACATTTTCTGGTAAAATTGGGGGTTCTTTCCTCATATCGGTAAAATATTGTCCCCCATATAAACCAAATAATATAATTTTTCCGTCGTTGGTGGTCGCATAATCGTCTAACAAATTCTTGTTGGTCAGCGCGGGTGAAAGGTAATATTCGTTATTGAAAGCATCTCTTGGATAAAAAGGTTTCTCATCTACGGCATACCTGTCGTTTAGAATCATTTCTTGTAATTCCGTGTTCTTGGGATAAATTTCTCCCCCTTCCTTTGTCTTGGCGTATCTTTGTGGAACCGTGTGTGGTTGGTTCCAATCTACATAGGTCACATAATATTCGTTTCCCACCTCATCTTTTGGAAAGATTTGTTGACCCTCGCGGGTCGTGGCATAATAGAGGGATCCGTCTGACTTTCGAGCCACTCCCCCGTCTTCGGGATAGTACTCGTTTCCGTTGTTGAATTGAGCATAATACTGATTACCATCCCTGCCTCTTCCTATGATCCATTTCCCATTGATTCTTTCGTAAATCTCGTTGCCTTGCCCATCTTTACGGTACAGTGGCCTACCCCTCGCACTCAAAGGATAGAGATACTGACCTTTTTTCTGTATCAAGGGTAAGATCGAAGGATAATATTCATCGTGGAACTCATTTTTCGGATAGTAATCGTATCCGTCGGAAGATTTGGCATAACGTCCCCCTCGCACCACTTCCCGACCGGCTAGATCCCTCGGATAGATTTCATTTCCAGCTTCATCTAATTTGTAATACGTCATTGAACTTAATTTTTGTACCACCATGGGTATTACCAATTTTTGTAAATTGATGAGACCACCGGTCTCGGAACCGGCTTATTTTGATTCGCTGCTCTTCGACTGCCAGAGTTTTCTCTACATTTCGATTGATCATTGTCTCGAAGTTTCGGAATCGGAAATGTTGGAGGAAATTTGTGAGGATACTTGGACTCAGTTGCACAGCTTGTTGCAGATCTTTTTACCCCACGCTCCACAGAGCTTGACCCTCGTTCTCTCTTTTGACGGAGAAGGGGTCCCCATGAAATGGCCGGCGCAAAGAGATCGTCGTCGGTCTGCCAAAGTCTCTCGAAAATCCTTTTACCGTAACATCTTGTTCGGTCCCAACACGCTGGCTCAGCGGGTCCAAGACTATGTCCTCCAGAAGTTGACCGAGACAGTCGACCGGGAGCTGAAAGTGGTGATGAGTGGGTGCAACGTGCCGGGAGAAGGCGAACACAAAATCTTTCACGTTGCCGACACGTTGCCCGAGTGTCAACACCCGATCGTGATCAGTGTGGACCAAGATGTGTTTATTTTGGCCTTTTTACGACTCCATCGTTTTCGAAGCCTTCAAATTTACAGATATAAACATTTTTACCCGATCGAACCCGACCTCGTTCCTTATCCACTGGAACGCCTGGTCCAGGCCTCGTTTCTCTTTGGCAACGATTTCATTCCCACCCTGGTCGGCATTACGCCGGCCAACGCCTCCCACATACACGAGGCGTTGAGGCAGTGCAGCGGCGACCCCCCCAGCCTCCTCGCCACGTTTTTGAAACACCTCGAGACCCGTCTGCGCTTCACCCGAGTGGAATGTGTGCCGCGTCTCTTACTCGTCTGCTTTTGGGTCACCCATTTCTGGATCTTGGATTACTATACGCGTTGCGAGTTTCCTCAACAATTTTTGGAAAATCGAGTCTACGATGCGTTCGATCGAAACCAGCTCCTCACGGGCCTGAGGGACGAAGCGTTTTCGAGCAGCGCCTACCACGAAGCCCAAGAGACGTACCAGGACATGCTCACGCAACCCATTCCCCATGCGGCCCGACACGTGTTTACGGAGGAGGCGCTCCTGAATCGCTTGCAGCCTTATTGGACAAGACCAGAGAATACCTCTTGTACCGTTTTGCAATTAAGCGGCTCGCGGTGTAAAAAAAGAAAATCAGAAAAATCCCTAGCCACGGATACGGAAACCAAGGCAAAAATCGGAAAGGTCCAAAAATAACGGCGGCACCCTCCCGATAGTTCAACCGTCGATCCAGTCGAAGAAGTCGGGTGACGGGGTCCGGGGCTAGAACGAGCTCCAGCTGACTGTTGAAGACAATGAGGGCTTTGGTCCAGTCCACGGGTTGGAATTCGGCTGGATCCATCCTCTCGGCGAAAGGGAAATCGCGATAGACTGAAGACTCCATGACCCGTTTTAAAAACTGAGCCGTAAAAATGACATTTTCCGGATAAGCGAGGGTGATGCGAGATTTGACAAACTGGTCATGGTAAGGAATCCAGGGAGATTGGAAAAGTACCTGTTCGAGGGTGGACGACATCTTTTCTTAAACAAGACGATGGAGGACGAGATTGTCGAGACGTTGACGCGACAAACCCTTTTATTTCGAAAGGGTCCAGAGGCCAATGAGTTTATTGATATTATGGACGGGACTCTTTTTAAAGTCGACGGCCATCTGAAGAAAGAGGACACGATCAAAAGCCACTACAAAGAGAAAGATACAACGAACTTTAAACCCCTGGACGATAACCATTATAAAGAAGAATTTCTTAAAAAGTGCATGACCTTAGCCATGGCAAAGAAAGCCGACGGAGTCTATAATATCAATAGAAATATAACATTTAGAACAACAATAGAGTCAGACGAGGATTTTCAAAAGGAGGTAACAAAGAAATGTACAACTTACATGGAAAACCAAATCCAAAAAAATAACCCATTAATCTACGTATGGAGTGTCGAGGAATATGAAGAAGAGAAGCGAAAACAACTGGCGGAGATAGAGGCAAAACAAGCGAAGGAGAACGCCCTGCTAAAGACTCTCCTCGTGGAGGAGAAGGATGACCTACTAGAGGTAAACTTAAATGAGGGGGAACATGTAGTACCACGCCCTAAAAAGTCCAAAACCGATCAGCCGCCTACGGCGCCAGACCCGAATGCAGTAACGGGGGGAGGGACCAGTACGCCGAAGGAGGAGGACACAGCAATGGACGTGAGTGATTCAGGAGGGGGGAAAATAAATAAAGATATTCCACTTAATCCACAAGGAGGAGGAGGAGGAGGAGACGACGAAGAAGACGACGTGACACTCGCGAATGTCCTAGGGTATCATATGATAAGATTTAGAGACTATTTGCGGCTGTTGCAAAGATTTTCAAAGTATGGTAAAATGCTAGAGGGAGTTGAAGGTCAAATAACCTATATGAATTTTACAGAACGGCAACGGCTAAAGATAGGGTTACCTAATTTCCTTAAAAAATTTATTACAGAGCAGACAGGACTCGTACGGATTATAAACCATTTAGAATATCGTAAAATGAAAACGCCACCAACTCCAGTTTAAAAAAAAAAAAAAAAAAAAAAAAAAAAAAAAAAAATTTTTTTTTTTTTTTTTTTTTTTTTTTTTTTTTAACAGATGTCGGTTTCCAGCTCTCGTACTTCATGATTGGGGAACATGTATTTATAGATGCGAGACTGCATTTCCTTGGACATTGTCATTGTATTGTATCGAACGCTATTCAGAAGAGAATTGTATACTGGGATGGATACATCAATGTTTTGATATTGTTGTGAAAAGGCTACAAATCTTTGTAAAATCCGTAAGTATTGCCTGAAGGTCAAGAAAGCATATGCTTTCTGGTCAAAGTCTGAAGGTTCCCCCCCAGCTTCACGGAGTAAAGTTTCTGTAGACTGGTTACCTCTTCTACGAGGAAATAATTGACCTTTTCGAGGTATGTTTTGTTTGGGAGGCCTAAAGGGATTGTCAATATCTTGATTTATGTGTTCTTGTAAATAACTGTGGTATAAAGCACGCACCACCTCTTCAGTAGGGTCCTCTATGGGGTCTTTTGTAAAAAAATGTTTCATTGGTTTCACTCGACGATATCTGAAAAATGATTTTTCTGTCAGTGCATTCACCAAGTCTGGTAGAGTGTCCTCGGTCACGTGCAAAGTGTTTTGACTAAAATCAATCGACATGTCTTTACTTAGTGTTCGTTTTTTAAAGAGACGATTGCATCTACCAGTTTTTGACAAATCTGTATTAAAGTTCGGTCATTTTTGTCAGGTCTCTTGTAGGGTCGAACCTGTATTCTTAAATCGTAGGAAGTGTCCATGTTGGTAACCGCCTGATCATCTACTCCAATTAAAAAAATGTCTTCCTCGTATATCTGTCGAATATGCTCCCCTGCTTTTGAATAGCCATACAATTGCATAGCCCTTTTTCCCTCTTTACGGGCAAAAATTTTATACGCATAGTTACGGATGTTGATCAAATACCCATTCACAATGCGTCTGACGTAATCGTCCTCCCCTAAACTCCACAAAATAATATGAACATTCATACAGTGAAGCATTTTGATCATATAATCGGCATAAGGGCGAATATAAAACACATCGTTTTCAAATATACCCAAAGTTTCATCCATATCTAAAATGACAGTAATTATCATGTCTTGCATTATTAAGAAAGATGCGACATAATGTTAGTATTTCGGATAGAGTCAAAAGCATTATTCGTCACATTGCAAAACAAAAAGTTTATTATACGCCTCTTTCGTGTGGCGTTCATTTCAACAAACCCTGTTTAACGTTATTGAATAACCATAATTTAGAGCGATATCATTGTCTGTATGCAAATTCCTCTATACAATGGAGGTCGTACGCGCCAGTCGTCAATTCCTGTGACATTCCCGAACATGTGTATGACCTGAAAATTCTAAATGAAACACTCGGAAATAATTTTGTGTTAAAGTTTGTCGGTCATTTCAAAGAATTATCGGGTTATACAATTTGCATGTTTCAACAGCCAAACAGTTTATACTCTCCCGATATCATTTCTAAATCAGACTTCAAAGAAACTGTGTATACTATGATTGTGCTTTTTGTAGCAGTTTGCGAGCGTCTCGGAGGCATTACACCCAATGTAAAACATTTGTCCTTTATGTATAACCAGAGACATCCCGTATTGTGTGATGTGGGCTCGGAGAATTCTTCTAAAAAAACATTGGTGAATCGAGAAGAACATTTCAATAGAAAAAAGTGGAAAAAATTTTTACACCACAAAACCATACGAGATGTCATCCAATTGTTAAAAGCAAACTTTCCAAATTTTTTCCAAATAAAGAAAAAAGGAACCCATTGTATCTTAAATGATAGGGAAGAAGAGTTTGATGATGAAACACACAGACTCATTTGTAAGAGCACAAAATTGAATTTATTAGAGATATTAGAACAATTTATACATTTACTTCCCAATTTACAAATACGATCTGCAGTCATACAAAATTGGATTAACAATGAGGTATAGGATCAAATGGAAGTTTATAAATCAAACATATCCCCCATACTGCTTTCCATCTATGACAGTGGCGGTCCCTACAAAAGACACATGGCTCCAGGTGGAGTGGATCCATGCAAGTCACATCGAGAAATTGGTGTTCGGTATAACTGATCTCAATATCTTGCCATTTTTTGTAAGAAAAGTCATCGACACAATACAAAATTTCCACTTGCATCGTCGACACCGCTTCCGCTACGCTGGCATTCCCCAAATGTCCATCTTGCGTAATGCTAGTCACGCCGTTCGACAAAGTAAATCCCTCGATGGTTACACACAAAGCTGCAGCGATGTTCCTGTGATTGTAAACAGTTCGAAGAGGGGAAACAGGGACGACGGTGGTAGTAGAATCCACCACGACGGGAGAATCCACCACCACGGCGGGTTTATTATTTTTTCGTTCATTCGCTAAACGTTTCGTTAAGGCCATCATAGAGGGTCCGATGGTGATACGCAACTTGGGTCGCTGAGAACTCATCCTGATTCAGTCGATCTGTAGGCGGCAGCCAAAGTTCTGTCTTCTGCAATGGATGGGGAGTCCAAAAGAAGAACCGAATCGTAAAAAGGTACTAGATAATCATAAGTGGGTCGATCCACAGCTCCAAATTGAAATTTAAAATAATCTTTCCAATAATTCTTTTTATAAATTTTAACAAAATCCGATTCAAAGGGTACATTAACGACAAAGTTATCCGGTTTCAGCCGTCTGGGAAAATCCTCCGTGTTTTTATGATTATTGTCCACTTCAAAATTACGCCACGTGAAATGATCCCCAAGCCAGCCAATTCTGATAGTCTTGTGAGGTACACTGGTCGAAGTCATAGTGACGGTCCATGGAATGTGTTTTCCATTATGAGAAACAAAAGAAATGTGAATACTGTAAGCGTATCCAAGCATTGTAATGTGGATGGACCGAGTCTACAACTTATTAACACTAAAAAAAAAAAAAAAAAAAAAAAAAAAAAAAAAAAAATTTTTTTTTTTTTTTTTTTTTTTTTTAAATGACTGAAAAAAAAAAAAAAAAAAAAAAAAAAAAAAAAAAAAAAATTTTTTTTTTTTTTTTTTTTTTTTTAATAAAAGTTTCAAGATAAATGTTATGTATAATCATGGCATTTATACGGGTAGAGTATGATTCTCTTACAAGTTTAAAAAAACACTTTCAAAACATGAATGTTTTTCGTTATGCAGTTTCTCCTCTCCAAACGAATCCACCACCCAATTTTGTTCTCGTTGATCCAAAACTTTATTACGGTTCTTATGGTGGTCTGTTAAGTAATCGGTTTGTTCAAGACAAAGAATGCATATTTGATCCTATCGATAAAGATTTTTCTTTAGTTTGGTGGAATGCTTCACTTCCAAGACACGTGGGTGATACACATGTCCTTTCCGTTGGAGTGCGCGTGGCTGTAACCCCCACCATGTTTAAGCAAATGCAGATTAACCCTATTCGCAGATCGTGTGGAAAAAGTTCCTATTATGGTAACAAAGCTTTGATCATGAATTGACGGTCCTCTTCGTATTCTGATTGTGTGTAATCGGGTTCGTTGAGAAACGTATATTGCTTACGCCTCTGAGCATGTACACGATTGTGCATATCAAACCAAAGTTTAGAAAAATCTGTTTCTGTATTGAGTAATTGTGGTTTTAACTCCTCTACCATTTCTCGAAAATGAACCATACATATTCCGCAACGCAGTGTTCTGTATAAGGGTCCAATTATAATTTCGACCCAAAGATTTTTGTAAAATGGCATTTTTTCTCGGACTTTGAAAGCTTCCGCCATCCAATGTAAAAATCGCCAATAGAAAGAACTGTATTGACCCACGTGTAAAAAGTTTAATTTTTGAAAATCCCGTTCTGCTGGATAGAGTTCTTCTTGTGCCACAGTCACACCCACGTTTTTTAAAAGCTCGCGTAATACAGACGCATGTCCCCCACTCAAAAGTTGAACGACCGCTGGATCTAAATATTTAAAGACAGATTGTACTGTCCATTTAACATTATACAAAAGTGCAAAGCTGCACAAGAGGATATTGCGCAAAATACTTTCCCATGCCAGGATCGCATCCTGTGATTCTGGTTTTTGAAAAGAACGAAGATATTTTTCTTCTTTAATAATGGTTGCTATGCGCAGTATAAAAGCAAAGACGGTCTCGTCTAGTCGAACTCGAGGTAATCCTGATCGAAATTTATTGGTAAAGGGACTAATATCCCAAGGTACGGTTATAGCATTCTTCTCTAACACTAAATCGATAAGATTATGATAAAAGGGATCGTCCTCTGCTTGACGCGCTTGTAACAAAGCGTTTTTGTCTACATTTCCGAGATGGGCTTGATAAAGCGTTTGATAAGTCTGATGCTTCATCTTTCTTAATACCACGAGGGCATTGCACTCACCGTGGTGAGCGAGACAGGTCAAGGGAGTTTTTTGTTCTTGCCCCAGAACATCCGGTTGAACTCGTGATGTAGAGGGCGCAGCACGGCGGATAGCGCGGCAATAAATATCGCGTGTAGTCAGAAGCCTCTGGTAAAGTAGTGGATTGACATTAAAGCGAGAAGACTGCAGTAAAAATGAGTGGTGATGATATAACTCCGGATTTCAATGGATACATCGGGTGCAACTTTTGTGGCAAGATAACTTGCCACGATGCAAGACAACAATCTATTATATGGGTTATATGTAGAAGGTGCCGCCAGTACCAAGACAAACAAGGTTCTTCTTTGAGAGGTCTAAGAAGACCACCCCCATCCAGAAGGTCTCGCTTCAACAGACCTCTACCACCCATACCGGAGGAAAGTCCACGAGGATACCGGGAACTTGATAAGGAAATTACGTACTGGGATGGTAAAAGAAATGAAACCACCAGACAGGACGAATGGGAAGTAAGACCCGAGTGTACCACCCAGTACCACTTATTAAATTATCAGGCTAAGGAGGACAGAAGTTACCCGGTCTATGCCTCTATGACTGCAAGGATACCCATTCAATTTTACAGAGGTACAAATGTAAGTATTATTATTATTATTATTATTATTATTATTATTATTATTATTTATTTATATATATATATATATTTATATATATATATATATATATATATATATATATATATATATATATATTATATTTATTTTTTTAATATATAGGTACGGGTGGCACCTGACAGCAGCAGCAGCGAAGATGATGGGTGGTAGAATTGTTTCTGTTATGTATATATTTTGAAAAATGTATTTGAAAAAATTATTTGTGTAGATATTTGAAAAATTGAAAAAAAATAAATAAGTTGGTAATTGGAGGTTATCCAATAGCCTAAAAATAATATAGTGTTAATCATTATGTATGAATGACCTTTTCATTGATGCCTTCATGAGTATGTTAAAAATAAAAAGGGAGAAATATTTAATGAATATTTATTTTTTATAGACACATAATTACAAATAATCATTATTTACCAAAATTTTGAGTAGTATTTCCAAACTGTTGCACAGCATATACTGTACTACATCTGACAATGTTTCTTTCCTCTTTCAAAGGATGAACTTAATATTAATTCCATATAAGCAAACGAACTTTTTCGAGAAAGCTGTTTTATTGGAAAATATGCTTTTATAGGAATGGATAAAACAGACCCAGAATACTTGTGATTGTGATATATGAAGCTTTTTTACGAATGGATGGGAAGGAATTCAAATCTTCTCCCAGCAACAATCATTACATCTTCGAATGGGACAGTTTTAATAGGATAAATATCCAGGGAGTTTTCTGTGAAATATATGTGTGTAAGGATTTCTCTCCCATTTGTGCATCCACAGCTAAGACATCTTTGTGTTAATTTATATTCATTTTCCAACTTGATTAAAATATGAGGTTCTTCGATAGTTCCACCTACAAAACATTGTTTATCAAAATGATAAATTTTGGGAGTGGAAGCATCGGGATAACGAAGAATATTAGAAGAACGATTTACAGCGATAATTTTGTTTTCGTCCACGGAATAAAATTGAAATTTCATTATATCATCGACAGCTAAGAAAGTCTTTCCAATAACATAGTCAAAATACTCTTGAAAATATTCCAATTCAATCCAGAGATCTGTTGTTTCTTTTTTATCAACACGTTTTAAGATTCCATCTCTGCAAACATTCATCCAATTACGATTGTGGATTTTTCTATTATACGAAAAATAAATTATAAATACAATTGCGTTTTCTTCGTCCAAGGAGACATAAATCGGATGATTGTAATTATTTAAATACCAACCTACTTTTACTATTTTCACTATTTGTAAGAATTCAGAAAAGAGATTGTGAGGAATTGACCACAAATAAGGATTGTATAGTAGACTTTTAAATTCAGACATCTCGAGTAATTTTAATTTATCGTGCAATGGAATGTATTCTTTAAATATCTTTTCCAAAATATCATAATGTAAAGAAAAGAGAGATAATGTATTACTCATGACTATTTTTTATCAACAACTTGAATCACTTTAATTCATAAGTTTGGCATATGGCTTCATCACTTAGACATTCAATTCTAAATGATTTATTGGAGAATTTTTGTAAAAAAAGACGTTATACGAAAAAAACTGTCATTCGTACAGATTATATTCTTGAAAATGTCTTTTCGTACTTATTGAAAAATTATCATCAATTTAATGCCATTGAGGCCATAAATGAGAAAGAAAAAGAGGTTTTAGATACCATAAAATATATTCTAGATCATTTTGAAAAGACTTTTGTACCCATTATAAGAAAACTTTATGTACAAATACAAATAAATGACTATGATGAGACGAATTCGATTTTACAAGACATAGCAAACGAAATTTTTAATGAAGGTGTAAATTGGAGTAGAATTGTTGCTTGTTTCTTTTGTGTTAGAGAATATGTGATTTTAGGAATGAGTCCATCAAGTTCATTTATAGATGTGGTATTTGAAATATTTTCACGAATAGTAAAGGTAACATTAGGATCATGGATAGAAGATCATGATGGTTGGGAAGGCATAAAATTTTTAAAAAGAGGACAAACCGTCATCTGAACCAAGTTGGGCTAATTTTTTTTTTTTTTTTTTTTTTTTTTTTTTTTTTTTTTTCCAAAAGGGACCAGGTGCATTCTTTTAATCCCGGTTCTTATTGGTCGAACCCGTCACGTGATATAGAGGGCGTATCACGGGATGTAAATGGCACTACAAAATGTCTTTACTTCCTCTGGAAAAGTTTTAGTAGAGCAAGTTTCTCCAAGGTGTACAGTTGTGTGTAACTAGGTAACTCATAAAACCTCCACAGTTTCGTAGTTAAAAAGTTAGTGAATAATGAGTGGGAATGACATAAGTGCTGATTTCAATGGTTACATTGGATGCAACTTTTGTGGTAAAATTACCTGTCATGATGCTACACAAGAATCCATTATATGGATAATATGTAGGAGATGCAGACAATTCTTAGATAAACAAGGTTCTCCTCTGGGGGGTCTAAACAGACCTCCTGTAGCAAGAAGAGCAAGATATGCTAGACCCTTGCCACCGATACCAGATGAGAGCCCGCAAGGACACAGGATAGTAGTTGAAGAGTATTGGGATGTTCCAGAATCCACATATCATTTGCTGGATTATAGACCGAAAGAAGATCGCACATACCCAGTACACACGTCTTTAACTACAAGGATACCGAGACAATTTTACAGATGAACAAATGTAAGTATAATTTTTTATTTACAGTATTTCACTTTGAAAATGTTAAATTTCATTTTTTAAATTAGTTTAAAGTATATTGTTAAATTTGTGATTATATTTTAATTTTGACTATAAACAGTAGAGTTACATTACTTAATTTTTTTAGGTAGGGTACCTGTCAACAATCGTAGCAGCGATGATGGCTGGTAAAAAACAAATTGACAAATTGCTTGTATGTGTATATATTGATGTATATATTTAATAAATAAGTTGGTAATTGGAGGTTATCCAATAGCCTAAAAAATAATATAGTGTTATTTATTATGTAAATTAAATTTGAATGACCTTTTCATTGATGCCTTAATGAATGTTAAAAAAATGAGATATTTTCAACACAAATATTTATTTTTTAAAAAACACATAATTACAAATCCAAAATTTTAAATAGTATTTCCAAATTGTTGCACAACATATACTACATCTGCAGCCGTTACAGTGTTTCTTTCCTCTTTCAAAGCATGAGTATAAGCATAACTTAATAATAATTGCATATAAATACGTAAAACTTTTCTGGCACAGGGTAATGCTTGAGAAGATAAGCTTTTAATCCCTCTACGTTGAGCCATTTTTCTTAAGACTTTGTCTGACACAAGGAGAGATAAACAATAATCACATTGACACAGAGTTTTCACTTTTTTGTTTTTCCCACCTTTCCTAGAACATAGTTTACGTCCGGTCGAACCCCCTACTTCAGATGGGTTCGTAATCTTTCGTGGGTCACTATACGATATAGCCTGATGAAATGTAGAAGGAGATGAAGAATTATACTCCATATTATTGTAGGTATTTGCAAATATAGATACTGTCAAATTAACAATGAAATCAAACATTGAACGGGAATTCACCAATAAAATTGAGTTCCAACAGATACGAGGATCACAGCTAGAATGAACAATGTAAACTGTTTATAATTATACATTTAAAAAAAAAAAAAAAAAAAAAAAAAAAAAAAAAATTTTTTTTTTTTTTTTTTTTTTTTTTTTTTTTTTTTTTAACAAAGTGTGTTATTTTTAATCATTTCATCATCATAAACGTTTGAAAAGAAATTATTTCAATCGATATTCATAATGTCTTAAAACAACAATATGCTCATCATTCAACATTTCACCATTGGATGGTACATTTTGAAGGTCGATAGGATAAACATCCAGGTAGTTTTCCTTAAAATATATGGGTGTAAGAAGGGTTTCTTCCCTATTTGTAGATGCAAGATATCTTTGTGTTAATGTATATTCATTTTTCAAGGTGATTAGAAAACGAGGTTCTTCGATAGTTCCACCCACAGAACATTGTCTATCAAAATGATAAATTTTGGGATTGAAGAAGTCGGGATAACGAAGAATTTTAGAAGAACGATTCACAGCGATAATTTTGTTTCCTTCCAAAGAATAAAATCGAAATTTCATTATATCATCGACAGCTAAGAAATTCTTTGTACCAAAGTTAAAATACTCTTGAAAATATTTCAATTCAATCCATACTTGTAATAATTTACCATCGACCATTGCACGTTTTAAAATTCCATTTTGTTCTTTGCAAACATTCATCCATTTAGGATCATGATTCTTTTTATACGAAAAATAAATTACAAGTATACTTGCGTTTTTTTCGTCCAAGGACACATAAATTGGTTGATTGTGATTATTTAAATACCAACCTTCTTTTATCATCTTCCCTATTTGTAAGAATTCAGAAAAGAAATGGTGAGGAATTGACCACAAATAAGGATTGCACAGTAGAGTTTTAAATTCAGACATTTCAAGTAATTTTAATTTATCATGAAATGGAATGTAGTTTTTAAAGATTTTTTCCAAAATATCATGATGTAAACAAAATAGAGATAATTTATTAGTATTACTCATGATTAAAACATTTTCGTATGAACAACTTGAACACGAATCATTTTTGAAATGAAGATGTAAGCGATGAATTTGAAACTTAAAAAAAAAAAAAAAAAAAAAAAAAAAAAAAAAAAAAAATTTTTTTTTTTTTTTTTTTTTTTTTTTTAGGATGCTTGTAAAAGACTTTTAGCCCAACTTGGTTCAGATGACGGTTTGTCCTCTTTTAAAATTTTTATGCCTTGCCAACCATCATGATCTTCTATCCATGATCCTAATGTTACCTTTACTATTCGTGAAAATATTTCAAATGCCACATCTATAAATGAACTTGATGGACTCATTCCTAAAATCACATATTCTCTAACACAAAAGAAATAAGCAACAATTCTACTCCAATTTACACCTTCATTAAAAATTTCGTTTGCTATGCCTTGTAAAATCGTCTCATCATAGTCATTTATTTGTATTTGTACATAAAGTTTTCTTATAATGGGTACAAAAGTCTTTTCAAAATGATCTAAAATATATTTTATGGTATCTAAAACCTCTTTTTCTTTCTCATTTATGGCCTCAATGGCATTAAATTGATGATAATTTTTCAATAAGTACGAAAAGACATTTTCAAGAATATAATCTGTACGAATGACAGTTTTTTTCGTATAACGTCTTTTTTTACAAAAATTCTCCAATAAATCATTTAGAATTGAATGTCTAAGTGATGAAGCCATATGTGAAACTTATGGTGGATATTCTTTATATTAAAAAAAAAAAAAAAAAAAAAAAAAAAAAAATTTTTTTTTTTTTTTTTTTTTTTTTTAAATAAAAGAAAAAAAAGTTAGCTTCAGAGAATGATGATAGATACTTTACCGGTAGCCGTGAAAGGAAAATTTATGGGAGAACCCCCCTATTCCGCAGGAGATCGAGTGACCCTCCAATGTCAGCGTGGATACACATCTCAGATTCGTTTTTCCCAACTGACCCCAGAATTGAAGTGGGATCCTCCCTCGGTCACTTGCACACCGGTGTCTTGCGGCCGACCGCCCCTCCTTGAAAACGGATTCACCCGGGGTCAAGAGTACATCTATTCCAAACACGTCGTTTACCACTGTCTGGAAGGTTTTCGACTCAACAACCCCCCTATGGCCAAAATCTTTTGCGGGGCGAGTGGGGAATGGACCCCTTCGATCAAAAAATTGAAATGTCTCCCCGTCCAGTGCCCCGAGTTACAGCCTCCCGAACACGGAAGCGTTTCGTATCCGGATCGAAAGATGGGATCCGTGGCCACTTTCACGTGTGAGGATGGATTTTATGGGGTAGGGGGGAACCGAACGTGCCAAACGGATGGCACGTGGAGCGGCGACGCCTTTCGATGTGCGCCTTGTCCCGCTTTACCCGATACACCCCACGTGCTGAGAAATATCAATCCAGGCGCTGCGCTGGTGACCTGTGACGGCCAAGTCCAATTCATCAAATGTTTACCGGATGGCACGTGGACGAACCCAAACTGTACCACGTTCAAACTCTCTTCGCTGCTCCCCCCTCCTGCGATGCCACCCCCTCCTCCGGTGATTTTACCACCCCCACCCCCTGTGATCCCACCGCCCCCACCCCCGCCTCCTGTGATGCCACTACCCGCTCCTGTGGTCCCCCCTCCTGTGGTGCCATCACCCGATAAAAATGACTATTGGTTTTATTTTAGGACATTTTTATTTGTATCATTGTGTTTTTATACAATTTATATTTTCTGTAAACATATTTATTTGGATTTAACTACAAATAAAAAAGTCAATCAAACAGTGATGGATTTAATGTAAAATAAAATGGTGATAACCATATTTCCTTATAAATTTTTTATAGAGTCTTTTAATTTCTTCTTCTGTATGTAGTTTCCTACATTCTGGGCACATTGGGTTTATCTCCAGCCATGTCATGATGCATTCTTCATGGAAACTGTGACGGCACAATAAAACCAGGGATGTGTTGATACTTTTAGGTTCTCGGCAAATACCACAAATTAATTTCATCTTGAAATCTATAAGGATCAAAATTAGTCATTTACAATTTTATAAATCATCAATAATTTTATAATAATCAAGTTATGATACAGAGCCTCCAAGACTTGTTTGAGTTTATCTTACGACAGGATCGCACGATCGTGTTTGGAAATTTAGGACGTCATCTTCCTCTCCTCTTAGAGACGCTCCTCTCGATCCCTTTGCTTCGGGTCATCATCGTGTCGGACCGTTGCCATTCCTCGTCGGCCGACAATCGCATTCACATTCAGCGCTCGACCGATCCCATCGACAAATGTGATTTGCTCCTCTATTTGGAGCCCAGCTCCCACAAATTGGTGATCAAGCATCCCCTGGTGTCTCGCGTCGTCGTTTTCACCTCGCACTATACGTTTAAAAGGGGGGACAACGAACCGTGGATCCACGTCTGTTATTTCCGCGGCATGGATCTCGAGGGGACGGCCGAATTACTGAAGCGGCAAGACTTGTCCATCCAGACCCGCAATGTGGGACTGGTGGAAAGGGACCACATCACCGTGCAAACGCTCTCCGGAAAAGTGAGCATGGGTCTGAAGGAGCCCAACACCTACGTGATCATCAACCTGATTCCTTTCAATAAGGACATTTTGAGCATGTATTTGGCTTTTTGGGATGCTTTCGATTACATGCTGGAGAACCGTGCTTACATCGATCGATGGGTCATTTGCTTTTCGGAAACGGGTCACTCGGCTTTCAAACGATTCACCCAAAAAATTATCGACGCCCTTTTTTGCATCGATTTCGAATACGGCAATGTCACGGATAAAGCGACCCTGCTCTCCATGCTACCCTTTTACACGTCGGGCGTCATCACCAAACAGTTCGATATCCCCGTCTCGTCCTTTGGCGGCATCGAATTTGTGGCTCCGAAATCGGTCGAAGACGCCTGCAAAGCCGCGGCCATGCACAACGTGACCCCTTTGGTGAAAAACATCCTTTGGATCCATTGAAAAAAACAAGATGAGCGATGCGAGATTAAACAGTGTCATTCGTTCGCTGGGTAGTAGTGATGCGACGTTTCATAGCCCTTCGACCGAATCCTCCTCCTCCTCCCTGGGAATGATGCCTCAAGTCAATTCGGTGATTCGTTCTCTCCAGAACGATTCTTCCCCACCTCGACCCCCCGAGAGAAGACAGAGTGCCTCTCCCGTGCGTCGGGGCGGACCGCGGGGCCGTTCACCGACCCGACGCGTCACCCCCACCTCGAGGCCGCACTATTCACCCATCTCCAGTCCCGTGGCAGGACCCTCCCGAACCCCGCACTATTCGCCCATCTCCAGTCCCGTGGTGGAATTCAAACCGTTTGCGAGTAAGCCGATCGCACCGGGATTGCGACGCCTCTCTCCCGGAAGGTCCCGGTCTCCCCCTCGAAGGTCTCCTCCCCGAGGGTCTCCTCGAAGGTCCCCGTCTCCCCGAAGGTCCCCGTCTCCTCCTCGAAGGTCTCCCCGAAGGGCCCCGTCTCCACCAGGGTCTCCTCGAAGGTCTCCTCCCCAAGGGTCTCCTCGAAGGGCCCCGTCTCCACCAGGGTCTCCTCGAAGGTCCCCATCCCCTCGAAGGTCTCCACCAGGGTCTCCCCGAAGGGCCCCGTCTCCACGACCTCTTGCAGGCCGCCCTCCATCCCCGCCACCTGGCCGCCCTCCATCCCCGCCACCTGGACGAGGCAGAGGTAGAGGCAGAGGTAGAGGTAGAGGTAGAGGCAGAGGTAGAGGCAGAGGTAGAGGTGGTGGAGGATCCAGTAGTGGTAGTAGCTCAAGAAGTAGCTCAAGAAGTAGATCACCCAGTCCCCAAAGAATTATAAGAAATCCCTATTTACGAAGAACAGCTCCCAACACGTTGAGATATAATTATTATCCGCATAGTTTAACGTTTGTAAACAGAGATGGACCGTTTACTAGGAATAGAGTCCATAATAAAGTATGCAGACATTTAACAAGTCATTGTGCGACTAAATTTCCAACTCGAAGAGATCGTACTCCAAGGCATACGCAGATTGAATTTCGAGAACTTCAATAAATGTATGGAAAAAAAAATTTTTGAAATTAAAAAAAAAATTTTTTTTTGAATCCTCCGTCTTGAATGCAGATGTCCAAATAAAATTTTTTTGAAAAAAAAAAAAAAAAAAAAAAAAAAAAAAAAAAGAATCCTGATTGGTCAATCTTGAAAGCTTCGGCGAGATGTCCGAATAAATTTTTTTTTGAAATTGGAAAAAAAAATTTTTTTGAATCCTGATTGGTCAATCTTGAAAGCTTCGGCGAGTCGGTGAAAAATTTTTTTGAAATTGGAAAAAAATTTTTTTTTGAATCCTGATTGGTCAATCTTGAAAGCTTCGGCGAGTCGGTGAAAAATTTTTTTGAAATTGGAAAAAAATTTTTTTTGAATCCTGATTGGTCAATCTTGAAAGCTTCGGCGAGTGTCCGAACAAAATTTTTTTTTTGGGGGGAAAAAATTTTTTTTTTGAATGCTTTGTCCTGATTGGTCAATCTTGAAAGCTTCGGCGAGTGTCCGAACAAAATTTTTTTTTTGGGGGGAAAAATTTTTTTTTGAATGCTTTGTCCTGATTGGTCAATCTTGAAAGCTTCGGCGAGTGTCCGAACAAAATTTTTTTTTTGGGGGGAAAAATTTTTTTTTGAATGCTTTGTCCTGATTGGTCAATCTTGAAAACTTCGGCGAGTGTCCGAACAAAATTTTTTTTTTGGGGGGAAAAAATTTTTTTTTTTGAATGCTTTGTCCTGATTGGTCAATCTTGAAAGCTTCGGCGAGTCGGTGAAAGATTTTCTCTCTCTCTCTCTCTCTCTCTCTCTCTCTCTCTCTCTCTCTATATATATATATATATATATATATATATATATATATATATATATATATATTAATATATATATATATATATATATATATATATATATATATATATATATATATATTAATATATATATATATATATATATATATATATATATATATATATATATATATATATATAGATAGATAGATAGATAGATAGATAGAGAGATAGATAGATAGAGAGAGAGAGAGAGAGAGAGAGAGAGAGCAAAAGAAAAAATCTTTCACCAACTCGCCGAAGCTTTCAAGATTGACCAATCAGGACAAAGCATTCAAAAAAATTTCCCCCCCCCAAAAAAAAATTTTGTTCGGACACTCGCCGAAGCTTTCAAGATTGACCAATCAGGACAAAACATTCAAAAAAAAATTTCCCCCCCAAAAAAAAAATTTTGTTCGGACACTCGCCGAAGCTTTCAAGATTGACCAATTAGGACAAAGCATTCAAAAAAAATTTTTCCCCCCCAAAAAAAATTTTTGTTGGGACACTCGCCGAAGCTTTCAAGATTGACCAATCAGGACAAAGCATTCAAAAAAAATTTTTTTCCCCAAAAAAAAAATTTTGTTGGGACACTCGCCGAAGCTTTCAAGATTGACCAATTAGGACAAAGCATTCAAAAAAAATTTTTCCCCCAAAAAAAAAATTTTTGTTGGGACACTCGCCGAAGCTTTCAAGATTGACCAATCAGGACAAAGCATTCAAAAAAAATTTTTTTCCCCAAAAAAAAAATTTTGTTGGGACACTCGCCGAAGCTTTCAAGATTGACCAATCAGGACAAAGCATTCAAAAAAATTTTCCCAAAAAAAAAAAAAAAAAAAATTATTCGGACATCTTTCACGGACTCGCCGAAGCTTTTTTTTTTTTTTTTTTTTTTTTTTTTTTTTTTTTTTTAATTTAATTTCCTGAAGGTTAGGCTTATGCGTACACCTAATTTTTCTGGTTCTTTCGGTATTTCATGATACCAATATTTATTGGTGGGGGGATGCATCACCATTAAACTACCGCTTGTCATGTTATAAAAGACGGGTTTAAAATCCAACCTTGAAAATTTGAATTTTCTCTCTTGGCCGAAACTAACACATGCTATAGGGGAATTGGGAGCAATATCTATCTCATCGTCTTTATGTTTTCCAATGCTGTCGTATCCGTTACGATACTTGTTAATCAGACAGAAATTGTATTTATAAATGGTAGCCGATTCCACCCTCTCTTTAATGTGTAACAACGTTGGCGTCCATACTCTGGACTGAACAGTTGTTCCAGAATATCGATAGGTTATGGAACTATTGTCACCATAGCCAGCCACGAGGCGTGGAACTGGATACCTTCGATAAATTTTATAATTTTTTAGATAAACCAATTCTTTTTCCAACAAATTAAAATATTTATCAGGTTTCAAAATGAAACTAGGATCAAAAAACACGTTTAAATTAGACATGACTGGTTCAAACACCATCTCTCTCCCTCTATGTTAAAAAAAAAAAAAAAAAAAAAAAAAAAAAAAAAAAAAAATTTTTTTTTTTTTTTTTTTTTTTTTTTTTTTTTTTATGATGTCTGTTCGGAAGAATAACTGGTATATAAATTGGTGTGACAGCCGGTTATTTTTGGACAAATGACGCTGATGTGACACACCCATCGAATGAGGGCTTTAAAGGCGGGTGGAAAGGCGGACTCTCTCACGTAGACGGTGTTCCCGTTGCTGTCTTTGGTGTAGATGCAGGGCTCATCTTGAATGTAGTGTGAAAAATAATTCCAACGGATTAAATCGTGTCCGTTTTTATTTTTAGCCAAGTAATAGGACCCGTCCCCTTTCCGAAACAAGACCGGTTTGTTGTCGTCTTCCCTTATGTAATATTCGTTCCCACTCGAGTCGGAGGGGTAACGCTCGCTCCCGTCCGCGTACAAGGCTCTCTTGTCCCGAATGAAAAGCGATTTGTTTTTGGCTTTCGGATAAAATTCATGGCCCTGAGCATCTTTGGCATAGTAGAGCTCGCCGGTGACGGCGTCTTTGGCAAAGCCTTGGACGTACACTTGATTCCCGTGACGATCGATCGGATAGCCCTCCATCTTAGTTAGTCAAGATTTATGGAGCCTTATAAGCAGGTCGTGTTGGACCTCTTGCAACAGAAACAATATCCCGTTTTAGAAAATTATGTGTTCTTAGACGTGTATTACAAAACCATTCCGCCCCTCACGCCGGCCCGGATTCGCCAGTACGATCGACGCATCGACCAACCCGAGGATGTGTTCATTCGGGATGCGAACCCCTTCGACCTCAGTTATCTCGTGCCGGGAGGGGACACCTTTTACCTGTATCATGTGCCCCGACTGGACGTGGCGTCCTACCCGGAGCAGTGCCTCACCCTCAAGTTGAACCGATTCGTGGTGGACACTCGGGTCTTGCATCGCAGGAGTGCGAGTTTCGAGGAGGAACTGTACGCTTTCCTCGCCCTCCTCAATGTCGACGTGCCCCGGGTGGCCCCCCTCTTGGATTTGACGTTTATGGAGAGTACGCGCTTCCTGCCCCAACACATCCAACTGTGGGTTCACCAGTACCAGGAGCGCACTTTGGCCTCTCGACCCCTCACGGCCACCGAGCGATCGTGTTTCGGTCCCGAAAAGGAGGGCGTCCTCTCGGTGCGGGAACTCTCGGGCCACTTAGCCGCGGCCACCTCCCATGCCCATATCTTGTCCCTCCGCGACGGCCCTTTCCGGTACACGGACCATTACAGCGATCACTGGGACGCCGTGTTTCCTTTGGCATTCAACCCTCTGGAGAACCCGATCATCGATTGTAGGACACATTGACGCGATAGCGCTTGTCTTCGCTCTCGTCCGGACGGTAGCGGACATAACTGCGACTCGGACTGTAATAGCGACACACACGGCGGATCGCTTGACAGGTGGGAAGAGGCAGATTGACATCCGTGTCGTCGCATTCGTCGTGGGAGGGACTGATGGAGAGAACCGATTGATCGGCATGCTGATCCATCTCGTCGTCCGACACGTCCCCCAACCGAGAATGCATCCGTAAGGGGATGCGGCGGCGGCCCCGACCCCGACCCCGCGGAGGCGCAGGGGCCCGACCCCCCGTCATGAAGCGTCGACAATACGCCTCGATGGCCGGACCCGCGGTGTGAATCGCTCTCTCCCAATAGCGGTCGGCCACTTGAATGCTGTTTCGAAACTCTTGAAAGTCTTGCTGGGTGGCAAAATAGGGACGTAAGCGTTGCACTTGCACCAGCGCTTGATGGTCCGTGGCCAGCGGTTCCAATTCCTGAAAGGTGATGCGGTAAATGGCATCGAATCCACGTTGCGATCGATTCAAAGCGTCGTACGCATACTCAATCGGTATCTTTCGAGGTTTCACCATCCTTTATTTTACCCCTCAAAAAAAAAAAAAAAAAAAAAAAAAAAATTTTTTTTTTTTTTTTTTTTCAGTAGAAAATCTTCCATTAGAACCTCGGAAAAGTCACACTGGGATCATGTTATCTTTACAAATTTCATATTTTTGAACTTTGATAGGTTCTGGATAGAGAGAAGGTTTGCTATATTGTTGACTATATTGTTTCACATACTGTTCATGAGTTGTTACATGGAATAAAGGTACCTGCTTGCATATGTGGCACCAGTACTCCTTTTTATCGCTACGGGTTATCGACGGCCACATTTTATAGTAATATCGATGAGTGAAACCCTCTTCTCCATAAAAAAGTAATCGCATGCAGTGAAGGCATAGTGAATATTTAAAACGATCCTTCACAAAGTAACATTGAACATATAAGAATTCAGGTGGCAAGTAATTCCAAATACTTTGAAAATAGGTAGCCATATTTCTATCGAAAATGGTATCAGTTTCCAAAAATAGTTCTTCTAACAATTTACCTTTCAAGACCAATTTAGACTTATCAATCGGTACGGGTAGAATATATTTCTGAGATTCTCGAACAACTTTTCGGAAAAGTGGAGTAGGTAAATTTAGGTGTACGATATCATGAAAAGTACTCATACTATCCCATATCTCTTTAATACACCAATCTTGTAATGTCAAAACGCAACAATTACAATCATTAGACAAATGATTAAAAATGGAATAAAAATGGATGGGTTGTATCGTAAATCCATACAGGAATTCTTTCCAAACATCTCGGTCGATTTCATTGTCTGAATTAATAAATAGATGTATGTGAGAGTCCCGCAGTGCACCCTCATGTACTACAAAATCAATGACATTTATATTATGGCTTCCAAGAATTTTTTCCAATCGTACGCATCTCATAGATTCTTCTATCACTATCACGTGATATACATAATTATAATGGGTATAGGTGGGAGGAATCCATTTACGAATATAAAGCATCTCGCGCCAAACCATAGCGGCAGCAAAGAGGATAGAGCGGCAGCAATGACAATGCCTATAATTTAACTTAAAAAAAAAAAAAAAAAAAAAAAAAAAAAAAAAATTTTTTTTTTTTTTTTTTTTTTTTTTGACTGCTCCTTTCCAACTTTCGTGGGCACCACGACGGCAGCCGGTGCCCTCACACAGTCAGAGGGGGGCGCGCTGAACCTCTTGGAGGGGGCGCTGACGGTGCCACGCCGCTCGCTCCCAGGTCCATTTCTAAGGCCTCGTTCAAAATTACCCAAGCGGCCAGAGGTGTGTGTGTTTCTTACAGGGAGCGGACTATCTAGTTCGGTTAACGGAGAGGTTCGGATAATCGAGTCATATAAAATTACCCAAGGGGTCAGAAAAACTATATAGACCGACTTTGGTCAACGGAGAGTTTCGGATAATCGAGTCATATAAAATTACCCATAATTCCAAGTGGTCCAAAAACTTTTCTGAAAAATAAAAAATATTTAAAAACTATATAGTTCAGTCAACAGAGAGTTTCGGTTCGGATAATCGAGTCATATAAAATTACCCATAATTCTAAGTGGTGTCTCTCCAAAAACTTTTCTGAAAAATAAAAAATATTTAAAAACTATATATATTGTGTATCTTATAGGGAGCTCGACTCTTTTGGTAAACTGTTTTAATTTTAAGGTTTCTTCATGATTTTCGATACATTTTCGATAATTTTTATGTTTTTCTTCCAAATATGGACGCTCCTTTATACGATTTGGGCCGTTTCTCACCTTCCGTTGATTTTCGACTGCGGTGGGTTGGTTGGTGGGGGGTGCCAAATTTGGTGCTCCTATCGAAAGAAAAAAAACCTTTTTTGTAAAGCGTTTGGATAAGGGCAAAAAAAAAAAAAAAAAAAAAAAAAAAAAAAAAAAATTTTTTTTTTTTTTTTTTTTTTTTTTTTTTAAATAATTAATAACCCTTAAAAAAAAAAAAAAAAAAAAAAAAAAAATTTTTTTTTTTTTTTTTTTTTTTTTTTTTTCCAATTATTTAAAGGGTTTGATACTCTATTCTGTGACAATGGCTCCAAAGATACATGATTATTATATGGATTTGAGAAGGAAAGCTTATTCTTTCAAGTGTCCTCGTTGCGAGGTTGACATTTTGCCTATTCAATTCGAAAAACATTCCTTAACGGCCCATGCATTCAAAACGAAAACTTCTTGCGTATGGTGTAACGGACACTACAAGTGGAACTCTGGGCAAAAAAAGCATAGCCAAAACGTGAAACATTTCTTGAATTGTTTTCGAAAATTTATAGGAGTTAAGTGCGTGGAGGTGGAGATGGACGACGAGCCGTGTCCCATCCCGGACGCGCTCCGACTCCTGGACACGCGTCCCTTGTGCGCCGCCCAAACCTTTTTCGACCATTCGGACCTTCGCGGCTTCTTGACGGAGCGCCTCTTCGAAGACCTCTGGCCGATGGATCCAGGCTCCGAGGTCGATTATTACGAAGACGAGAACGTGAACGCGGCTGCCTGCTACGTGCGAAAGTACGTCGGGTCGAGTGCGGGATGGTTTCACGTGATGGTCAAGGCGGCTGCTTTCGAATCTTTCATAAGGGCTTTGGACAAGGAAGAGGGGAGGGTGGTCACGCTGCCTTTCTCGTGCTGGTGCGACGGCGGTCCGGACGAGGATCCCCTTTTCAGACAGCACCGGCACATGATCGTGGTCGCGCCCCAGGGTCGCTTCCAGAAAATTTGGTCCAAGGTCCGACCTTTCCAGAGACCCCGTAAAAACTACCCTTCGAAAAAGTGCGAGGTGATCCAATCGGCCCTGCACTTGGTCAACACGATGGGCTACGTGAGCAAGAGGCGGTCGAGATGTTACTTTACGATCGGGGGGAAGCGCTATAAGAGAGCGCCCTTGAAAAACAAACATTTCTACATCTTTCGGACGCTGCCGAAAGACTTTCGGTTGCCGCTGACCTTGCAGTGGGACGGAGGCATGGCGGGAGCGATGGATTTGGAAATGTTTCGCAGGGCCTCGCCGTTGCTACTGGCGTATGGTCGGCTGGTCGAAGAAAATGGAAAATATAGGCAAAAAATTAAACATTTTCATGCTTTCCAAGGGGGGAGGGTGCTACCTCTCAAACGAGAGTTTGTGCCCACGACACGCGAGACGCCTCGTTTTCTCTGTTTGATGGGAGGTAAGAAACTGTATCTGGATCGAGAAGAAGTGGTAGACGGAAACTGGCTGAGGATTCAGGGTGAGAGAGGCAATTGTTTCTATGAACAGGTCGGCGACGAATGGTGGACGCCTCCGCCGCGAATCCAGAATTATTTGAGAGACGCGAGGCCGATCGTGGAAGCAAATTGGAAATTGGAATCAGAGATCAAGACTTTACAGAGAGAGATGGCTGACTTGAAAATACAGGTCAAAAAACAAATTGAAGAGACGATGTCTCTGAAAGCCGAGAAGGATAGAAAAATATCGGATTTGCGAAGAGAAGTGTCCTCTCTGAAAGAAGAGATTGTGCACGTCAAACTGAAATATAAACGGTCGATGAATGAGAACAGAAAGTTGCAGGATAAGATCAACAAACTGCAGGATGAAGTCATAATGCAGCTGAAAGCCGAGAATGCTGAGCTGAAGCAGAGACTGTCCAAATGTGAAGCCGAGAATGCTGAGCTGAAACGGAGACTGTCCAAATATGAAGACGTGTAAAAAAAAAAAAAAAAAAATTTTTTTTTTTTTTTTTTTTCAGTTATTTAAAGGGTTGGATACTTTTTCTGTAACAATGGCTCCAAGAAACATACATGATTATTATAAAGATTTAAAAAGAAAATCTTATTCTTTCAAGTGTCCTCGTTGCGAGGTTGAAATATTACCCATTCAGTTTGAAAAGCATTCTTTAATAGCTCATGGATTCAAAACGAAGACTTCTTGCATATGGTGTAAGGGACACTATGGGTGGCAATCTGGGCAAAAAAAGCATAACGTGAGACATTTCTTGACATGCTTTCGAAAATTTATAGCCGTTAAAAGAATCGATAGGAGCATAGACATGGATACCGATCGAGTCTCAGATGTGGAGATGGACGAGTCGATCCCCAACGAGCTCAGCGTCCTGGACACTCGTCCCTTATGTGTGCCGAGGTCGTTTTTCCACCATCCGGATATCCGCCATCTTTTATCGCGTCGTGCATTCGAAGACATTTGTTTGATGGACTCCGATTCCGAAGTGGATTATTTCGAAGACGAGAATTTGAACATGGCAGCCTCTTACGTTCGAAAATACGTCCGGACCAAGGATTCTACGGATTGGGTGCACGTGATCGTCAAAGCCGCTGCGTTTGAAAGTTTCCTGAAGGCAGTGGATGAGCAAAAAGGGGCAGTCGCAACTCTACCTTTCTCGTGCTGGTGCGACGGCGGACCGGACGCGCTACCCTATTTTCGGCAGCATCGACACATGATAGTCGTTTCCCCTAAAGGCCTTTTCGAGAAACAGGTGTGGCCGAAAATCGAACCGACTACCCGACCCCGTCCTCGTTATCCCTCTAAGCTACACCGAGAGATTGTGTCTCCTTTGCATCTGGTCCATACAATGGGTTACCTGTGCAAGAGACTGTCTAGATGTCATTTTACGATCGGGGGCAAGCGATATAAAAAAGCTCCCCTGGAAGAGAAACATTTTTACATCTTTCGGACGCTGCCGAAAGACTTCCGATTACCGTTGGCATTGCAGTGGGACAGGGGTCTCGAAGAGGTGATGAATCGGGAAATGTTTCGGAGGGCCTCGCCGGCCACGTTGGCGTACGGTCGGCTGGTCGAAGAAAACGGGGTCTATAGGCAAAAAATCAAATATTTCCACGCTTTCCAAAGTGGGAGAGTGTTGCCTCTCAAGCGAGAATGGGTTCCGACAGAGAACCCAACGCCTCGTTTTCTCTATTTGATGGGGGGTAAAAGGCTTTATCTGGATCGGGAAAATGTGGAGGATTGGTTGAGAGTGCAGGCCGAAAGAGGGAATTGTTTTTATGAATCGGTTCGGAATGAAATGTGGACGCCTCCGCCGCGAATTCAGAATTATTTGAGAGACATGAGACCGATCGTGGAAGCGCATTGGAAACTGGAATCCGAGTACAAGACTTTGCAGGGACAAGTGGTGGAGATGCGGAGAGAGGTGGCAGATTTGAAAGCCGGACACTGAATCGAATATCATCCCCCCCCCCTTTGAGTTGAAAAAAAAAAAAAAAAAAAAAAAAAAAAAAAAAAAAAAAAAAAATTTTTTTTTTTTTTTTTTTTTTTTTTTCTAATAAAGGTTTTTGTCTTCTGGAAAAAAAATCTTGATTATTAAACACCCTTGATCATGAATTACTTTGATCCCGTCAGGAATATTTTTCATTACCTACTTCGAGATTGCGTTCATCTTGCAAATTTTGATGATACGGGTAATCAAATGTTGGTCCACATGGTGAATCATATAGACGATCCAGATTTCAAACCGAGGGAACGTCAATTTGGCCTTTCTATTTTAAGAATGCTCAAAGTCTATTTTCAAATCCCATTCCTCATCAAGCCTACGGGTATCAACGTCCACAAATTCAAAGATGCGATTCCCAATTTAAAAGAAAAATTACAAGGTATCGTCGATTCCGATTTATCATCTCTATCCCCTAGACTTCGAAGGATTTTGGATGAGAAAGTTTTGACACCTCACCACTGGCGAGGCCATAATAATTATCAACCTTGGGTCATGGAATGTTTAATCGTCACCGGATGTTTTATCGGGGAGTGTGCGAACAAATTCAAAAGTGATTCTTTATTCGATTCGGCATCCAAGGCATTGATAGAATTTATGGAAAATTGTGGTTTAATAGATTGTATTGAAAGTGATCTATCTTGCAAGAAGGATCCTTTTGGTAAACCTGGTAAAAATGTGAAATCTGTGTTGGATAGATTGGATTGGGTTGGTTTTACATTTGAAGATGAGTAACGATGATATGAACAAATCATGTTAGAGCCATTTACATGAAATGGTTAGGTTATTAAAATAAAAGAAAGTCACTCACCTTCCTTAAAAAAAAAAAAAAAAAAAAAAAAAAAAAAAAATTTTTTTTTTTTTTTTTTTTTTTAAAGATAGATATACTGTAATACGATTAGTAATAAGTGATCGACAAATTGGACATGTTGTAAGATGGTTTGAACAGCTTTTACAACAAACGAAATGCTTACAAGCTTCAAAAACAATTTGTCTCTCTCTGCTCAAACAAATACTACACAGCAATCTTTCGCAATCTTTATTGGTCTTCTGGATTTTTTCCGTCGGATTGCGGTTGCCAGATTCGATAAATTTAATATATACTTGACAGTCCAACCTTTCCATCAAGACTTCAAAAGCCTTATCGAAAATATCTACTTTAAATTGTTCTGTACAATCTACGATAGTATAGGTTGTAACAATCAAACATTTCAAGAGCCAAGCTTGATCACTCAAATGGAGATGTGGCAACTTTTCCTCGCCCAACAGAATTCTTAGATCAGGATAGTACCGAACGTGGTTATAATGTAAGATAAGTCTCAATTTGAGACCCAATCTGATAATCACCTTTTCAACTGTATCCAGTTTACTTTTTATGCGGTCTGAAAATATATTGTAAGCTTTCTCAAAATAGAGCAGGTAATTTTAAACTCCAAGACTTCGCTGGCCTCTTGATGAGAGGCGAGACGAACACAGTTTCGGAGTAGGTTACGAAAATCATCTCGGATAGACATGATACCAATGATTTGATCATTTACACTACCATTTAATAAAAAAAAAAAAAAAAAAAAAATTTTTTTTTTTTTTTTTTTTTTTTTTTTTTTAAAGGTTTGGAATCCTCTCTCTCTCTCCTCACCCCCATGGCTATTGTACGGTATCGCATCAACTTGTTGGAGTTGAAAGATTGTCCTCTGCAGGCCACTCCCCCCGAGGTTCTCAAACTCTTGAAAGCCTGGCGCAAGAAAAACTCGTTTGCCCGCGTCTGTTCCGAATGCGAGAAACCTCTTTCCTTTCGGAAGATCCAATCCTTTACCGTGTGTTGCGACCAATTTTATTTCAACGAACGATTGAAATGTTACCCGGTCCACTCCATTGCCATCGCCACTCCGGGCTACACTTTCCTCTTGCCCCAGTTGCAACGTCTCATCGAGAAACACCGAATCGAAACGCAGCAAGACTTTCTCCTGTTGCAGGATCCCATTTTTTGGCAAATGCGCACCACCCTCGTCTACGAAAAAGTCCTCAAGTACGTGATGGGGATGCCCATGACCTACCGCACAAAACACATCCAGCCGCCTTCGAAAGCGGCCCTCTTCTACAAACAGGTGCAAGAGGCCCCCCTCAATTACGGCAGTCTGGAATCGAGGTCCTGTGGCAAGGCGACGCTCATGCGGCAAATTGCCTTCGGCAAACGGTGTCGCTATTCCATGCGCGGCATGATTGTCCCCGACGCCACGCTCCAGCCCAACGAAATCCGCATACCCGACTCCATTGTGGAGAAATTTCAGCTCCGAGGGCAATGGGTCATTCTGAATCGCATGCCTTCCTTGCAACCCGAGAATTTCGTCGGGTTGCGGGTGCCCTTGGAGGGGGGTGGGTGGCCGTACGATTGTTTCGGGGTGCCGCTCGAAATTCTACAGTCGATCAACGGGGATTTCGATGGGGACGAGGCGAACCTTTACCTCGTGCCCAGCCTGTTGTCCCAGGCCGAATGTGCCACCCTCCTCAATCCGGAGTGGGAAATGCAGAGTTTCGTGATGGGGCTGAAGCTCAGTCCCAGCCAAGATATGTTGGTCGCCTATTATTTGTTTTACGACGACATTGATTTTTTACCCTACAAGCAGCGTGATTTGAAAAAAACGTTTCGCGTCATCTGCGAGCTGTACGGATCGAAGAGGACGTTTCAAGCTTTTAACGAGATGCGGCGCTTTTATTTGGATCGACTCCAAAACGACCTGTGTTTTGCGCTCACCTTGGAAGAAATGAACACCATCGAAGCCATCCTCCAGAAGGGAGGCGATTTCATGGCCCACCCCTGTTGCATCACCACCCAAATCCTGGCGGGAGCCAAAGGCAACGCGGAAAACGTGCAAGAATTATTCGGTCAAATTGGCTTGCAGAGCGGCACCGTCATTCGAAATTCGTTTAAATCGGGATTGAAAGGGGTGGAAGCGTCGGCTCACGGAAGAACCTCTTTGAACGCTTTGTATCAAATGCAAAACATTTGGTTGCCGGGCTACGTGTACAACAAAACCATGTCCAACACGCACGATATGAAGGTGGATTACTGGGGAAGAATCGTGGACGGTCAAAAGCGGGTCATTTTGTTGCATGCGTTGGACGGGTATCACTATACCGATATTTTGTCCGCCGAAACGTTCGACTTTCTCCTCGACACCGTGCTGATCCAGAAAAATTTTCAATTCAGCAGCATCCACCCCTGGTGAAAAAAAAAAAAAAAAAAAAAAAAAAAAAAAAAAAATTTTTTTTTTTTTTTTTTTTTTTTTTTTTTTACATAAAAGGGGGGTTGTAAATCACAAACAACAAGTTTACCATGAACGTCCTCTTCTTACAAAGAGAGTTAAACAATTACATTGATGTGTTTGGAAATAAGTTTAAACGGTTTCATTTCGTGGCTCTACGCTTTAAACGCGCGATCGTCACGTATAAATCCAATTTTCTAGATTCGACAGCCATTGACCCTCCGGAAAACAGTATCCTCGTCATACAGGGAAAGTGTCCGTCCATTAACCGAGGGAAAAATTTTTTGTTATACGAGATCGGAAGTGTCAGCACGGCGGGTGGCATCTGTGTCCCGGATGGGGCCTGTGAAACTTTACTCCGGGCTCTCTTCACTCCGCATAAAATTTTGTATAGTTATTTTCATGCTTCGACCCTCTTTGTCATTTCTAAAAATAATCCCCTTTCCCCTATCATGAAGAAGTGCCGAAGAGAAATTGCTTTTCAAGCCCTCTACCGTATATTTGAAGCGAAGGAACAGAAACGAGCCCTGACCCTCCAGGAAGTCGCCAATCTCAGGTTCTTTAAACGATCGGGTGACGGGTTGAAACAATTCAATAGGTGGACTCATTTTGTATTCGCTCTTTGTAACGAATCGTTCACCAAGACCACCTACTCCAATCCTTCCGCTTATTTTGGCAGGGAAGTCCACATGATTTTAAAACGATCCGACCTGCAACCTTCTGTCTTACCCCCTCCCGATTTCTATCAATGTGAAGTCCTTTTAACCGACGAAGAACCTGTGGGAACTCTATTCTTGATCTCTCGAAACCATCAAGTGGAATACGTTTCCCCGATGGTGGTCACTCAGCTGAAAGAACCTTACCGAGATTTCAATTCCGTCATCTGTAACTGTTGGTTACCTTTCTATAAAAATGAAGACACTTGGAAAAAATTTGGTTTGAGATATTATGTTTACGGTTTACATATCAAAAAGAAGGAGATTATGGAGATTTTGTCTTGGTTGCAAATTCAAACATCCGAAAAGTACAAGTTTTTGTACATGGATCTGGTCCATGTAGCCAAAATACTTTTCGGCGAGGAAACAAGATGGTTTTTAAAACCCTTGTCGAACACATCCTAAAAACCAAGCAATACCCAGACGATGTTATAGCCCATACCACTGTCAATACGTTAAAAAAAGAACTGACGAATGACTTGACTCAAGCTTTCCTTTTAAGTGAACCCATTATCGAAGATAACTTGAGTCTTTTTTTACAAAGCAAAAGTTTTTTAGATTTTTTATTAAAACTTTGCCAAATAAACGCTTGTTCTAGGGAGAGATTATCGGATAAAAATCAATGGAATAGGGATGATCGCCTCACGCAATGTCAGGACGAACTTCAAGCCTGTAAAGATGACCTCGCGCAATGTCGGGTGGAACTTCAAGCATCGAAGAATGACTTCACGAAATGTCAGGACGCCCTTCGAGTCTGTGAGAATGAACTCACGAAATGTCGGGACACCCTTCAAACATCTAAGGATGACCTCGCGAGATGTCAGGACACCCTTCAAGCATTGAAAGTTGACCTCGCGAAATCTCAAAACGAACTTCAAACACGTAACACTGAACTAAATCAATGTAAAGAGGAACTTCAAAACCATAAACATAAAATACAGGAATATCAAGAAAAAGTAGAAAAATATCAAAATAGTTTAAGAGTCGTTCATAAGAATAAGACAGAGTTACAGACACAACTCTGTCAAACAAACAGTCTACTCCAGTCCTACCACTTAAAGAATTCAGAGTTGCAAAATACACTCGTTTTAACAAGGAATTTTTTCGAGAATTCCATAAATCAGTACGGGGCTGAAAATGTTCATTTAAAACAGCATTGCCAAGAAGCAAATAGAATGATTGAAACTTTGTATCAGCAATTACAACAAAGTAGTGGATCTATAGAAGACTCGGGTAATGTTGTCATTTCAGAAGTGCAACCCTTGCAAGCAATTAATAGCTTAGAACAATCTAAAAGCATACAGTTACAAACGGAACTGGAGAAGGTACAAAAAGCTTACCGAGATTGTCTTGCTCGAGAAAAAGCGAATCAAAAAATATTAGACTATTTACATCATACTTTCCCCCCTCAAGTGGGATGGGAGGACTACGTTATCGGGAAACTGAAAGACAACCAATCATTGTTAAATTCAGTTAGAGAACAATGTAAAGAAATCGAAACGGAGTTCTATTTAGTGGACCTTCGACCCGAATCCTTTGCCGAAGTACTCATCGAATTGTTCAAAGGAGACTCCAGTAACGTGCTGGAACCCATTAATAACAGAATCCTACATTTAGAAACGGTGTTGGAGAATGCACAAAAAAATTACGAAGATTGTCTTACTCGAGTGGGGAAACGATGTCAAGAAATCGCAATGGAGCTCAATTCAGTGGAACCCGAAGAAGACCCTGCGCTGCAACCCATGAATAGTAAAATCGAACAGTTACAAACGGAGTTGGAGAATGCACAAAAAACTTACCTAGATTGTCTTACTCGAGAAAGTGAATTGTATCAAAAAATACGAGCGGATAAAAAAATATTAGACTATTTACATGATACCTTTCCCAATCAAGTGGGATGGGAAGACTATGTGATAGGGGAACTGAAAGACAATCAATCATTGTTAAATTTAGTTGAGAAACAATGCAAAGAAATCGAAAGGAAGCTCCATTTAGTGGACGTTCGACCCGAATCCTTTGCCCAAGTAGTCATCGAATCATTCAATGATACCAACCCCTCTCAATTCGATGCCATTGCCAATGCTCTTTCTATACCAAGGAAGGAAAATGTTGTAAATTATGTAATAGATTATTGTAAAAAATATGAGGAAATGCACCAAAAAATTTTGCATTATTTCACCCTTATGGAAGACCATCTTCAATGGAGAGTGACTCTGGATAACTTTCATGAAACAGTTATTGAAAAATTGATTGCTTTACGAGAGGCTGTAATTTACGCAGGAGGCGAACATTTAAGTAAAAATCCTGAATGGTTTGATGAATTTCTACCTAAATTAGCTAAAGATAAACAGTTTTTTCAAAATCTTACTTCATATTTTAGAAATTTTAATCAAGCTCATTTTTTGGACCAATTACGTTTGTTACAGCAATTTGTAAACCCTTCTGAATCAAATAATATGTGGTTAGACGACGTGATCGAATTACTTCGGCAGTCGTTGGAGAACAATGGGATAATAAATGATTTAATGTCTGCTACTCCCAATATCAAGACCCAGAGCAAAATTTGCTGGAAACAGGAATTGCTAAAAGAATATCTTTTGTTTAAACAATTTTATGAAAGTCTGATCACTCCTGATGTGACTCCAGACGATCTTGTGAAAAACTTGCACCATAATATGATGAAGTTTACACCTCAATTTGCAGACCAAGACAATTGGTTCCTATTACATATCGATAACTTGGTCAAGTCTAAAGAATTTGTAATGAATCTTCAACGACAGATGGATCCAGATATAGCGCAAGACGAAGTGACCTGGATGCAAAATGTATTAGAAAAATATGGTACCAAGACTGTACCCCTTACTCGAAAAGCACCCAAAAAAATAACGCTAATGACGAAAGTAAAACAATTAGAGAGATTGGCTCAACATTTTAATGTCTCTCTCAATGAAAATACCCTATTTACGGACATACTAGAAAGTGAGAGAATGAAGAAATATCAAAAAGCTCTTACCGAAAGTAATCAAATGAAAGTTTATTTTAAATTAACGGACATTACCCATAATAAAGTCGTCAAACGAATTGATGAGGTATTGAAAAAAATTTTTGGAGATATACCCAAAGGTAGCCTTCCAAACACAATGGATGAACATTTCAAAAAATATTACGATCAGAAACAATTGGTTTGGGAGTCAACTTATTTACAATGGCTTCAGGAATTAAATTTAGATAATGAAACACCCACGGATGCATTTGTTGCTGCAGTTAAAATGCTGAAAATACAAGAATGGGAACATTTATACAATGAGTGGTTGAATGCATTACAAATTGACAAATGCACTCCCAAAGAAGACTTGTTGAAAAAAATAAAATTAAAATTACAAAAAAGACCGCATACGGAAGTTTATTCACAATCCGAAGAGAAAAAAATTAAATTGAATGATGGTTGGTCCCATGTAGAAATGCAAAACTTATTTTTGGTGTTATACAAAAAATACTTTTCATTAAAATGGGAACAGATTCAAAAACATATTCCCACGAACGAGGAAATGCAAAAGGAATTGAAACAAAAATTTAAAATTCTTCAAAGAATCAATAAAGATGAAATGCGGGAAAGCCAATTACTATCCATATATACAGACTATGTGAATTTAGATTTGGAGATGCTCATTAAAAAAAGAAATCCAACAGATGAAATCATATCAAAAGATGCTCTACTGGAAAAATGCGTGAACGATACAGAAGAATATCTCTTGGAAATAGTGAATAAATTTTATGTGGGGTGATGAGAAGATGTCTTTTAAATAAAAGAGAAAGTGTTATTTCACTTTTTTTTTTTTTTTTTTTTTTTTTTTTTTACATCCATTCTGTAAAATTATTTATTTTTTGATCAATTTTATAATTACGCCATTCTATAGGTTCCATG
The DNA here is from genome assembly GCA_963930645.1 of Salticus scenicus. Classification (NCBI taxonomy): domain Eukaryota; kingdom Metazoa; phylum Arthropoda; class Arachnida; order Araneae; family Salticidae; genus Salticus; species Salticus scenicus. The sequence continues at coordinate 160,462,928 of OZ005659.1, read as the reverse complement.
TCCTTGTATAGTGTACTCCATGTCAGTTTGGCATAACTTCTGTACACTACATGATTCCAACAAAAAAATAACATAAAAAACCACAGGATTACAAACAACATCCTTCTACCTTTTCTCATATAATATATATATATATATATATATATAAAGACTGATGGATTCCGATAAAGCTGTCAAACGGAAGCGTACTTCAACTGAAAAATCCTCTACAACAGTTAAAGGTAAAAAGCCTAAACTTGCAAAACTTCAGAAGCCATCCGAGGAGGAGGAGGAGAAGAAGGTTGACCTCGTTCCCCCTGGGGGGGGTCAAGTTCAGAAGCCATCCGAGGAGGAGGAGAAGGTTCCCCCTGGGGGGGGTCAAGTTCAGAAGCCATCCGAGGAGGTTGACCCCGTTCCCCCTGGGGCGGGTCAGAATTCATCCGAGGCGGGCCACGTTCCCCCGGGTCCACCCAAGGACGAGAATCTCCCGGGTCCATCCGAGGACCCGGGTCCATCCGAGGTGAATGGCCAAGGAGGTAACGCGGGCGGTGGCGAAGGAGGGAACGCGGGCGATGGGCAAGGAGGGAACGCGGGCGGTGGCGAAGGAGGTAACGCGGGCAGTGGCCAAGGAGGGAACGCGGGCGGTGGCGAAGGAGGGGATAAACGGGAGATCGATGACGAAGAAGGCAATGGGGGGGATGACAAAGACCTTCAAGAAGAAGAGAAACCGGAGCTCCCATTTAGAGAATATTACGGAAACGGTTATTGTAAAGGAAGGGGGGGGTTTGGAACATATTATGCAAAAGACGAACTTAAAAAGGAGGTGTATTTTGAAGTGGACGACACCGAGAAATATGCTTACAAAGCCAGTTTTAGAAATAATGAAAGGGAAGATGTGGAATATCCTGCTCTGGAGGCAGATGGTACTACAGCGTACTACATTTACGATAAGGCCCGGGGATACCCAGTATATCCAGAAAATTTAAAAACAGGTGAAATACAGTTTCCAATTGATCCTGAGACAGGGGATCAATGCTATCTACCAGATGTAAATGGTAGATTTGACTACCCCACAAACAGTGAAGGTAAACAATGGTACTGTAAAGACATTATGAAAAATGATGTCCCCCTGAACAAATTTACTTATGCTCGGGATAAAGGCACTGAGATTTACCCGAAAAAAGCTAACGGGGATGAGTTTTATTTAAGGTATGTACAATTTCCAAACAAGGAAAAAATTGCAATGCGAAAAATTGATGATGAAAAATTTGTGCCCTATTATGCTAAAAAATGGGATGGTGATGAATTTTATCCTCGTGTGTATATAGAAAAGTAAAAAAAAAAAAAAAAAAAAAAAAAAAAAAAAAAAAAAAATTTTTTTTTTTTTTTTTTTTTTTTTTTTAACTGATGACGACGTAAAACCAGTCCAGTTGTACTAATAAATGCAATTTTTATTCAAGACATGAGTTACATTTTATTTAACTGTTGCATAATCCAATTTGCATAAGTAATACATTTTTGTTTTGGACAAGCAAATTCTTTGTCACTGCATTTTGAATGGAAACCACAATTTTCTACCTTTGACAATGGCAAGTTCTTGAAGTTGGGACACTTAAACTTATCTAAATTTACTGAAGGTATCAGCAACCGATCCAATATTTTCTTGATCCCTCCATTTCCCTTATAGGCTACAATCCATTTATCAGTTGTCCTACACGAATTATACAGTTCCTCGATATAAGGTTCCAAAGTTGAGATATCCTCCACTGGTTCATTGGGACAGATTGCGAATGATAAGCCATGTATGCTATTTTCACATTTTTTTGCAAACTCCCAGTCTGCTGGATTGAGCATTTTTTTAAAACACTTCAAATTATATCTTCGAGAATCATTTGTTCCATCGATCAGTGATGCGTATCCAAACTCTCGAGTTATAAAGTGGCACTGTCTCAATAGAAATCCATCCATGTCAATCATTAAACAAATTTTGGACAGAGTAACTTTTTGAACTTCTATCAACTGTTCTCTAATCCAGTTGGCATAAGCAGCACATTTTTCTTTGGGGCAAGAAAAATTTTCACCGTGGTAATCACATTTTTTTCTTTCTGACATTGGCAAACATTTAAACTTGGGACATCCAAACATTTCGAGATTTATTGCGGGTATTTCTAAAAAATTCAGCAATCGTGCAATCCATTTACCTCCTTTATAGGCTACAAACAGTTTGTCCTTGGTCTTATACAATTCGTACAACTTTTTTACATCTGATTCCATTTTCTTATATTTCTCGACTACCTCCCTCTCCACAGGGGTAAATGGTAAACCATGCACTTTACTTGTCATATTCTTAATATTCTCCAATTCCTTCCCAAAAAACTGCTTTCGAATTTTTTCTCGAATTTCTGATCCATGCTCTTCGTATTCCTTTTCCATGTCAGCCTCTTCTACAAATTCCTTGATACCTTCTAATGGCTTTTCAAATAATGTCTCTTGTAATTGCCCCAGATCGTACCTCTGTGAGTCGTTTGTACCATCAGTAAGAGATTCGTATCCAAATTCTCTTGTGACAAAGAAATGGTAAAGAGGAAAACCATCCATATCTACCACCAAACAAATATTAGATAGAGAAACAGCCATTACTGTTGGATAAGTTACCCAAAGACTTCTGATAACCCCAACACGATAACCATCCATATATTAAAAAAAAAAAAAAAAAAAAAAAAAAATTTTTTTTTTTTTTTTTTTTTTTTTTTTTTTTTTAAGTCACACCCACTTGAAAAAAAAAAAAAAAAAAAAAAAAAAAAAATATGAGTAATTTAATGAGTACTAACAGTGAAAATATCGTTTCTTTTGAATACTTCATTCCGCCACTCTTTTATACGTTCCCATCCACCCTGATTATTATTGACCCATTGGTCGTACTCAAATGTCAGTATTTTAAATAAATGGAATAAATATTTAGTTTTAAAACTTGATTTATCAGCTTCAATTAAATTGTATAATTGCCGAATAAATTCACAAGAGATCATAAACCGAATCCATTGTTTTTCACCCTTCATGTTTAGAAAAAATGGATAGACAATATGGGGAAATAGTAAACCATACACATTTGCTGTACTTAGTAGAATAGATTCAACATAGAATGGAGTCGCAAATGATTTCACGTACTGGGTAGCAATAGCAGCATATTCTGGTATAAATTCATCAAAATTAGTTTTCATAGTGACGATAAATTTTTCTTCATGTTCATTGATTGGATGTAAATACCAATGATCAGAATACAAGATATCAAAATCGCTTTTAAGCAAATAAATAAAAATGTTTACTAAAACAAAATCAGTTCTAATAAGTATAGATTGGTAGATTTGTATTTCAAGCGTCTTTCGATATAGATTATAGCACGCTTTGTTACACCATAATGGAGGATAGGCTACCAAATCTCTGAATTCAGTTACAGAAAATAATTTACATTTTTCGTAAACAGGAAGGTAATTGAGTATTTTCAATTTTATTTCATTAGGTAATAGAAAAAATTGAAAACTCATCATTTGTCAGTATGTATCAAAGGGTAAGACTGGTCATTAAAAAAAAAAAAAAAAAAAAAAAAAAAAAAAAAAAAAAAAAAAAAAAATTTTTTTTTTTTTTTTTTTTTTTTTTTTTTAATTATAAATACTGTACCCCGCTTTCTTCGGGCAGTTGAGTGCAACTAGGTGCCTCCGCAGTTTCGCAGTCTCCGGGCATCCGTCGTCATGAACCTCATGAACCTCCAATTATGTATGTGGTACAAGCCATTTCCTGTGGTCCTTCCCCCCAAAACTCCCTGCTCCATATGCCGCAGCAGTCCGGAAGCAGCGAGCAGCCGTCTGAAAGCCACGACCTCCACGGACGAATGCTCCGTGTGCCTGGATGTGATCCCCAGCGAGGATGCCTTTTCCCTCGCTGCCTGTCACCACCGATTTCACACCCAGTGCTTATGGACTTGGTTGAAAGGTGGCCTGAGACCCAAATGTCCCTACTGTCGGTGTGCTGTAGAGCCTACCGACTGCCTCATTCTACTAGAAACCTTGAACTGGTCCAGTTATTGCAAACTATTTGAAGGTAAATATTTAAAGCGTAAATCGTACATCCAAGACTTTATCGAGTGGGACCAATTCTGGTTAGACGGCGTGAACGATCTGCCACCCTTCGAAGACCCCAATCTTGACCTGGCGGCCCGTTGTGTCCGAATGTTCGAACAGTGTCAACACATGTATTGGTTTCATGTTTCAGTTTGTTACGAGGACTATATCGATTTTATAACAACAATCACCACCCAAGTAAGGTGCCACTTCTTACCCTTTTGGTGTTGGTGCGACAAATTAGATTTCAAAGGACATAAACATTTCATTATCGTGATCTCTAAAATGTCTTTCTTAAAGGAATATGCAGAAAATTCAGGAGGGAGCGTAAAATACAGTCCCATTCACTTTTCGCACGAGTTGATTCAAATCTTGTACTCGATCAGCCGAAGAGAAGCCGTGTGTTGGTTTTATCGAGATTACTGTGAGAAGCCGGCCAATTATTACATACATCGCATGTTACCGTCTACTACCTTCTGGATTTTGTCGAGTGTGTATCGGAATGGATTTAACATCTACCTCCAACACATCTGGGAGGAGCTGAATTTAAAAGAAAAATATCTTCATGTCGTGCAAGAAGGGGAACGTTGGAAAGTGGACACAACTCATATGGCCCATCACCTGAATCTGCGAAACGATTTTGTTCTACCTGTTTCCAGACATTACAGACCCGTGAACAAGGAGACGAAACATTTTCTTTTTGTTGAAAATGAAAAAATATATTTTATGAAAGGTGACGACGCCCCGTTGAAAAACTATCAAAGGGTAGATGAACTCTTACAAAAACTCAATGTGTATGTGTCTGATCATAAAGAAATGTTTAATCTACTCGAAGAATATAAAACAGAAAACGAGAATCTCAAAAAAGAATTGGAAAAGGTGCGACGGCGTTCCCGGAGATCATTGTAAAATCATTACAATCTCATTTTATAATTATTCAAATGTTATTTTTATTGTCATTCAAACAATTTTATTTCATTAAAAATTTTTACTTTCTAAATTAATTGGTCTTTTAAAAACATCATAATTAATTGTGTGTAATGAAAAAAGAAATCAATTTAAAAGAAAAAAAAAATTTATTTTTACAATTACTTACATAATCTACATCACACAAGTTCACTTTTTACAGTTGCTTCACAACTCTCCATTTGTAGCATTTTGAAAGTTCAAAAGGTTTCCATAAGTTCACATTTTATGTTGTTCTTGTTTCACAATAATAATATATCCAAGATCACTTTTTACAGTTGCTTCATAAAAACACCATGGGTCGAAAGGGATGCTCTCCATTTGTAGCGAAAGGTTTCATAAGTTCACATTTTATGTTGTTGACACCTTTTCTTTTTAGAATCAGCCATTTATACACAATCATCTACCAACTCCCATTTTTTCGAGGGCCACACCATTCGATAAAGCAAATTCTAAACGTGACACAGCCAGGACCGCTGCTCTCCATTTGCCTTGCACATTTTGAAAGTTTCACTTTTTACAGTTGCTTCACAAAAACACCATGGGGCATGGGGTCGAAAGGGAATTGATACAAATGAGTAAATGCTGCCGCTGCTCTCCATTTGTGGCAGTTTTTCTCCTTGCAATAGATACATTTTGAAAGTTCGAAAGGTTTCATAAGTTCACATTTTATGTTGTTCACACTATCATCTTTTCTTTTTAGAATCAGCCATTTATAGAATGTATATTCATCGACCAAGTCCAATATTTTTACTCCCATTTTTTTGAGGGTGGCACTTAGGATCTTGTAATCAGTGACGCCGTCGTCGTCATAAAAGACGGTCTCCACACCATTCGATAAAGCAAATCCTAAACGTGACACAGCCAGGACCGCTGCCGTCTTGGTGTGGCGATAACAGCCATGCGTTTTCAGTTTGGGTAATTCGATGTCTTCACTGCTGGTTTGAGGACGCGGCCGTGCGCGACGACCCTTGCACAATTTGCTCTTATCCATTTTCGTTCCACTGGTTTTAGGACGCCGTGCGCAACGCTCCATTTTCACTCCACTGAAGCAGCGGGCGGCGGCCGTTGACTGAGCAAGTGCGGTCCTCTGCATCTCTTATAAACAGAGAAAGGGCGGAGACAGCTGAGATGGGTTGAACCACTAGCAGAAGGGAATGGAGGAGCTTGGGGGACCATTTATAAAAAAAAAAAAAAAAAAAAAAAAAAAAAATTTTTTTTTTTTTTTTTTTTTTTTTTTTTTTTTTTTTTAAATCATATATAGATGTTTGGGTCTACTCTTTTCATTCTTGGGTGGAATGATTAGCTTTTTTTTCAAAGAAAAACCTTATTTGTGCTTTCAGAAAAAGAAACAATGGAATTGTTCAACTATTTAACAAATTCAAAGGAAAGATTTCAACCCCAAGAAGACCATCATGTCAAGCTATATGTTTGTGGACCTACCGTCTATGACTTACCTCATCTCGGACATGCTCGAACCTACATTTTTGCGGATTGTCTTAAAAGAATTCTAACTCATCATTTAAATCACTCAGTAACCATGGTAATGAATATAACAAACTTAGATGATAAGATTATAGAAAGAGGAGGTTTGAAAATTGCCGATAAATACGAAAAGATATTTTTTGAAACCATGGATACATTAAACATTATCAGGCCAAATCATACACCCAGGGTTACTGATTATCTTCAAATCATATCTGATTTTACATTGAAGGGTTTAAAAGATTTTTCCTATACTTTTGGTAATGATGTCTTATTTAATTCTGCTCAATCTTCCAAACAATGTGTTTTCCCCCATCTGGAAAAGCGAGACCATCAAGTCGAATTCATGGGAAAAAATCCAAGAGATTTCGTTTTGTGGAAATCAAAAAATTGGATTGATGATAAAGGATTGCAACGTGACAGTATGCCTGGATGGCATTCAGAATGTGCAGCACTGGCGGCTCATTTTTTCAACGATTCTATAGATATTCATTTGGGGGGCATTGATTTAATGTTTCCTCACCATGAAAATGAAATAACCCTAGGTTGTACTTATTTCAATACTCGTAAATGGATACATTTTTGTTTATATACAGGACATCTTCAAATTAGAGGGAAAAAAATGTCTAAGAGTTTAAAAAATTTTACAACCGTGGATGATTTAATTTCGAAGAGTTATTCTCCATTAGCTATTCGATATATGTTTTTGAAACATCCGTATAACAAACCAATGGAATTTAATGAAGAAGAATTAATTTCTGCCCAAAAATCTTACAATGTATTTATGAAACATTTGGTTACAATTAAATTATATTTAGATGAAGCGAAAATTGAAGGGAATACTGATAATATAAATTTTACAAATATGCAAAAATCTCTTAATGATGCTTTGTTGGATAACCTGAATATACCTTTAGCAATTACAACAGTAGAAAATTACACAAAAGATTTGGTTTCTAAAATGCATTTGTTATCCAAAGCTTGGCTGCACTATTCTTTTTCATATATTTTTATGGTGATTGATAAATATTTTGGATTACTAGATGTAAGTATGTATGACGAAAAACATAATTCGAATAAATTATTTCAAATTGTTAAAGAATTTCGATCAAAAGTGCGGTATTGGGCTTTACATCATGATAAAAGTGTGTTAAAATATTGTGATGAAGCGAGACAAAAAATAAATGAACTTGGGACATTTAATGTAGAAGATTAAAGTAATGGACAGGTGTTTAATTTGCAATAGACTTATAAATTATCCAAGATCAAATTATAGGTTAGATTGTGAACATGTTTTTCATCAAGCATGTATGGTAAGGTATTTTGAACGCCATCCATATGAATGCCCCATATGTTTGAATAGTTTATCATATGAAGACCAGATATTTTTACAGGAAATCCAACAAGGAAGAATAAGGATAGTGGAGGATATAAATGATACCGATTCAGGTTATTCTACAGATTGAAGGATCAAGATTTAACATTGTAGATTTGACGATGATAATTTTGTGAATATTGGTGTGACAATAATGTAAAATTCTGTTACAATAAAATTTTTAATGAACTGTAAGTTATATCTGTTTTATTTCAAAATTGTTTTTTTTACAATTTTTATCTCAAATAAAAAACAATAGGAACAATGAATGCCTTTTTACAACTCATAAAATTTCCATCGACTCGCAGCTATAGTTTTCTAATCGACTTTCAACAAAAATATTTCCGCAACCTTCTTTTACTTTATACAACTTTTAATATGATTCGCATTTTATTTGATGAAAATATAATATGTCAAACCAATGAAGTGAGAAGCATATCACCCAATTTTATTAATACTCTATGCTTCATTAACGGTACAATGACAATGGGAGAAAATATCATTTACCACGATTATTACCAATGGGTATCCATTTACCTTTTATTTCTTGCATTCGCTTTCTATCTTCCTTTTTTTATATGGAAAAAATTTTTTGGAAATTATCTCCAATGTCTGGAAAATCTCATACACAAACCTGATGAAACAATTGAATTCATTCACAATTCTAAAGGAGACTTTATGTATTTTAAAACATGGGGACTAGAACTATTCTACATAGTCTATACATTTTGGATGTTATATGTTACCGATATTTTCTTCAATCATCTTTGGAGTCAATTTAATTGGTCATGGAAAGTAATTAATAAAATGTTTCCAGATAAAGGAACCTGTTTTGTGCGTTATTATCAAACTAGCGGATCTACCGATGGCAGATTTAGTTGTCTTTTGCCTTTGTGTAGTGTTTATCGTAGAATATTTGTAAGTCTTTACATATATGTAATAATATTAATTGTATTGAATATTGTAATCCTCATTTACAGGATAAAATTACTCGTGAGTAAAAAAAATTTTATAAATGAGTGGTGGGCATTTGCGATTGCTAAACAATTATCCATTTCCTGGAGCAATAAGAAAAAATTTGAAACAGCTTACTCTTCATTATACGTTAAAAGAATAGAATCTATAGTGTAAAACATGTCATCTTGACTGATCAGATGGAATGTGGTTATACAATCGCTATTAAGACTTTCAGTGTATGAAATTCAAAATCAATATCCAAACACTGAATGTCTTAACGTCGATGGTAACCCAAAATCTTCATTACAAGTAGACTTTTCTCTGTAGTACACTTTGTCAACCTGACGATATGCGGTTATATAATCGCTATTAAGACTGTCAGTGTAGGAAATTCAAAATTAACACCATACACTGACAGTCTTAACGACGATGACAACCGGTGTAAGTAAAGCAAAGACCACCTCGTCATATCGTTAAGAATCTTCAATTGCTTCCCATCTCGAATTCTTGACTCATGTTGAGAAACAGCTATTACTGTTTGATAAGTTATCTAGAGTGTGATAGAAAAGATCTACGGAAACCAGCTATATAATTAAATTAAAAAAAAAAAAAAAAAAAAAAAAAAAAAAAATTTTTTTTTTTTTTTTTTTTTTTTTTTTTTTTTTTAATAAATTTTTTATTTTAACATTCATTTATTTGGTAATAAATGTTTCAATATGTCATTTAGTCTTTTAAATTTACCCTATGATATATTGGTACATTTATTTAAAAACTACATTTCCCTTTCTGATAAATTAACGTTATTAGAGTCACCCGATTTCCATGAATTGTTATCAGATCCTAATTGTTGGTCAATTCCTTGTGATGAATTTTTCGGATTTATAGAAACAATACGCATCATAAAACCAGGTTTTTATCTGGATTCTCGTAATGATTTGTGTTATGTATTCGTAGATGAAAAAAATGCAACTTTGTCCCTACGTTATTTTCAATATTTAAACATTAACGATTTAGAAGAAACCCATCCGTCTCTAGAAGATCTGATAAAAGTTAATAGTGAAAGATATTATATGAAAAGAACAATAGAAGAAAAAATCCGTTGGATTTATTTTGATGATTACCTCCACAATACATTTCAAAAATTATACTTTCCGGTTAATAAAATTGAAAACTTTCAATTTTATTCTGTATATCCTGATACCACTGTTGTTGTAGACAATTTTTCAAAGACTCTCCGTTGGCCTGCTAGTCATAGTTATCACCCAATGGAATCTATTTTTAGAGAGTGTGATAATTTCCCCAAGATTTACCATTTTGAAAAAGAATGTATTGTATACAATAACAACGCAGCCCATCACAAAATGAGATGGTGGAAAGATGAAAAGATAATAACTAAAAAATGCATTTACAAAGGGCAATGCCTCTGTACAAAAGGAACATATAAAGTTTTACCTATGGAAGGGTATTGGGATGAATACAAATCGTACATTTATACGATAATAAACAATCATTTATCTTATGATACTTATCAGTCGTTATATAATCAAAACGAGAAATTATCTATTAAAACTTTTTTTAAAGAGAGCAAAGATGCAGAAGAAGAATGGTACAGTAATAAATACAATCCGTTTTATAACCGATACGAGAGATATGAATTATATAATGTTAAAAAAGAGATAATTTTATATAATTTTGATACAAGATATTCAATAATTAATGATTAAAAAAAAAAAAAAAAAAAAAAAAAAAAAAAATTTTTTTTTTTTTTTTTTTTTTAAAGTCACATACACTTAAAAAAAAAAAAAAAAAAAAAAAAAAAATTTTTTTTTTTTTTTTTTTTTTTAATTATAAATTGTGTGAGACAATCTTATCAGTTTAATCAGATAAATCTGAACGATGATGAAGATCATAGACTATTATAATAATTTTGAAAAAATGTTTCGCTATCTTTTGGGGCACTGTGTTTATCTTGCCAACTGGAGACTGGGGGACGTCAACGAGCCGGATTTGGATGACAAGACGCTGTGTATGCAACGCTCCATATGCGACGTGTTGGAAAAATATTTTGATCTGTACAAGGGTCCGGGTAGAGTAGCGACGCCTCGCAAAATAGAAGATGTCGGCCCCCAGTTGCGCGTTACCTTGGAGAAATATGCAGACAATGGATATGTATCAAACCGCCTTGCTAAGATGTTGAAGGGAGTCAAGTTTGGAGATGACCGGTATCAAGAACTGGTTTTGGAAATGTTAATCTATACCGGGAGATATGCTACTAGATGTATGTCGAAATTTGATGATCACTCTATTGTTTTGGACACTGTGTATAACACTTTTAAAGGAGTTTTAGATAGAAAGGACTTTTTTGACAGTATTTTTGATGATTTCTGGGATACCAATCCCTTTGAAATTTCATTGTAATTGTATTAAATGTATTTTTTATCAATTAACATTTGTACAAATTCTTTGGGATCCTCCCCACCCATTACATGTGTTTGAAAATTTAATATAGAATCATTGGAGGGACAAAATAAAGCTTGCTTAACAAAAGATTTAGCATGCATACAATCCACCCGGCCGTTCAACACATTATCCTTCATTTCGGATATTTCCATTAAACAGGGGGATGTTGGGCTGAGTTGAGGATAGATCGTACAGTTGCATTTCTCACCATCCCAACCCATATTGGAAGTAGGATTGGGTATTTCTCGCAAGCAGTAGTCAACGGAGCAGACAAATGGAAAAACAGATATCATTTTCGTTCCATCCAAAGATTTCGATCCACATTTACAACGATATCTCAATTGATTTCCCACCATTTCGTAATAATTCTCTATATTGTCTCCAGCCGTTTCGTTTTTAAGGTAATCGTACAATACATTTAAATTATTGTTTTGAGCCTCTTCACTCTTACACGCTTGTTTTTTATCCCCTTTAAAGACTTCATCGTTAATACTTAGACACGACCAACCGGCTAGTGAGAAAACGTGGTACGATGTTTTCAGGTTACATTTCCCGACACCTTTCGGTAAACAATAGGTCCCTGGTGTTAATTTCTGATTCATCACAAAAATACGTTTATCCTTATCCAAGATTTGAAAAGGAACTAACTCTTTGCCATTGTTGCAGTATTCTTCACAATCGCATGGTTCATCGGTTGGGCACTTGAAACCTTGTAATGGACAATTAAATTTAGTAATAGGGTTAATAATCCTTTGAAACCATGTACCGAAATGTTTTTCATTTGTTATATTTGGTTTATAATATAAATTTATAAAAGTTACAAGTACGAGTAGAAACAAAATCAAAGAAATGTATTGGTTCTTCACCATACTCTGTCTTTTATTCTTAACTTTCAATTTAGAATTTATTTCAGGGCGCCCGTGGCACAAACGATATGTGCTAATTTGGAAGTGGAACGAATATTTACTGATACGTATTTTCCCACAGAATGTATTTGTTTTGGTAGATAAAGACATACTCTACCGATACATAGCTTCTTCCGATGACACATATATTCCAGCAGTTCAATTAGATACTTTTATGAAAAAAGAAATTTTACATTATCAATACCTTATGGAATGGATCCGAGACCCACCTATCGTGAAAACTTATCCGACGACACTTTCAGATGAGATCGATATTTTGAACCACGTGACGCAGTCGTTAAATTAAACACTCTTTGCTTAAAAGAATCATAGGATCCACGGCCATATATTTGTATATCTGAATATTTTTCCTGCAATTCAGAAACGATTCTCTTTTCCTGAAATCGCATCATTTGAAATATACATATTATTCGAATACCTGTTAAGTCCAAGTATTTAAAAAAAAAATCCCAACCCAATTTACAACATTCATCTTTATGCTCATATTTTATTCGGAATGGATAATAAGGAAATACAGAGACGTGCAATCCACCATATATTTTTGTATTGGGAAAGGGCACCAGGATAACTGCTATAGCTCGCGGAACAAGACGATTTAATATTGGTATAGGAGGATCAAATGCAATAAATTTATTTGACTTTATATAGTGTTGAAGCAAGTTTATCCACTCTCGGCTGAAATTGTTAGTTTCATCCGGTTTATTATAAGAATAAAAAAGTTTCAAATGGTGTTCTTTAACGGCATCTGCTATCCGTACAATATCCAACATAATTAAAATAATAAATTTAAAATTTAATTTATAAAAAAAAAAAAAAAAAAAAAAAAAAATTTTTTTTTTTTTTTTTTTTTAAACCACACCTTTGTACGGTATCCACTCGTCCACCGCCATGCTCTCGTCCCGGAAAGCCAACAGTTTCTCTTCTATGCAGTGGGGTTTACTCCCGATGGTCAGCAGGGTGTAGGGCCACAGACACAGACAGGTGTATTGATTGCGATTGCGATACATGAACATTCCGTGTTCGCACACGTCCGGATTCAGCGTGTCGCATTTTTCTCCTCCGAAAAAACGAGATTCTGTACAAATGCACGACCAGTGGGGGTAAGGGTCTTGGACCATCATCAGCACCCCACCCGTTTCCTCGTTGCAGGGGACCGTCTCCAAGCCGACCTCGCATTTTCCCCCGACGCATTTCGCGTCCTTCTCGACGCACAGAAACGAGCAGTCGTCAATGCAGGGCACTGCTTTGGTGGAACAATTTTGACGGAACGTGGGCGCTTGGGTTCGGAGGGGGAAAGAGGGTGGCGGCGGAGCCCCTTGGCTATCCTGCCAACTCCATGCATACAGGAGCCACATTAAAAAGAAAAGTAGATACGTCATACTTTTTTATGATGGAAAGACCCATCGATCAGCATGGGCGAAGTGGCAGTTTCCAGTTTAGTATCAATAAAGTGAATAAATGGTTAGACGCATGGATTGCTTGCTATCAGATTGTCGAGGATTTCATTCAAGTGGATTTAACGCAGTTCCACACCATCTTTGAGCGGTGGGTTTCCATTCTCAATTGGATTTTTCAAAAACCCATCTACACGCTCGATAAGTACACTCCCTGTTATTTTTATTACTACCGCCTGCCCAACGGACCCAAGGAATTCATTCAACTGTATATGGAAGAAAATTCCGAGGACGGTTCCACGACTCTCCATGTCATTTTTAATCTGTACGAATTTCAAATTATTCAAAAGAAATTGTGTCAAGACTTTTCAAAATCCAACCGACTCCTCATTAACGAGGCTCGGGGAACCATCGATTTGTCGTCTCTGGTTCAGACCGAGCATGACTCGGCCCAATATTTCGAAACCATGACCACTTGGCAATTACTCTTCATTCACACCTGTCATGCTCTGGCTCACCTCCATATGTATGACCGGTATAGACATGCCCATTATGACACTCACATCATGATGCGAGAATCGCCCTTTTACAAGTTTTATTGTCACGGAGAAATGGTCTTTCGTCATTAACTCCAGATATATTAAATTGTTGGGATTAAAAAAAAATTTTAATGACACACTAACATCAGTACACAAAATAAAATATTATATGTATATTCGTTTATTGTCTATAATACAACTTCGACACTAACATCAGTACACAAAATAAAATAATATATGTATATTTGTTTATTGTCTATAATACAACTTCGACACTAACATCAGTACACAAAATAAAATATTATATGTATATTCGTTTTTTATCTGTAATACAACTTCGACACATAGGACAAATTTCAATTTTCTCAGAACACATATAACAACATGTTACATGTCCACATTCTAAAAATACAATCTCACATTCATTATGTAAACAAATTTTACATAATAATTTAGTGGTTACTGTATTCTTAGACCGTGTCACGAAAATAAGTTCAAATAAGTATTTTAAGAATTTTTCAAATGCTTCTACATTTGTATTGTTCTCATTCTTATTTGAAATTTTACCCAATACAAATGGACATTTTAAGTTTTTCACTATATGTTGTCTCAAAGGATCCTTGTAGGGCTTCCAGTCATGTAAAATTATTTTGCAAAAGGCACATTGAACAAAATCTTTATATCCTAAATAAAAAAGACCTGATTCGGCCATTTCTTTTAAGTTGATCGTTTCAGGAAAAGGCCATTCATCAAACGTGGCCAGTCTATTTTTTTCTGATAACGTCTTCCTTTCCTTCAAAATTGTCGTCAAAAGCATCAGTTGAGCCACAAAACAGTCCGATTTATGTTTAGCATGATCTTGAACAACATCATCGTTTTTTTCCCAATTTCCGACGCAAACACCACACCAGTAACATAATACGTAATCCTCCACATCCGTGTAAAAAAATCCATTGGTTGCCAAAATCATAGGATCCGGATAGGATGCAGTCCATTTTTTGAAAGTGTTCAATCTATCCATTTTTTGTTTTAAATTAGAATATCTTGGCATCACCATCATCTTATTACGAGTAGTCAAATATTTATTTAGTACATCAAGATCCATCACCCTTGATAAAATACTGTAAACTGCTCTTGTGAGAACCATCCGATAACTGACATTCAAAGTTCGGAGTGCTTAAATACCTTGAAAAAAAAAAAAAAAAAAATTTTTTTTTTTTTTTTTTTTTTTTTTTTTTTTTTTTTTTTCAGTAGGCGTGGTAAAAAAAAAAAAAAAAAAAAAAAAAAAAATTTTTTTTTTTTTTTTTTTTTTCAGTAGGCGTGGTAAAAAAAAAAAAAAAAAAAAAAAAAAAAAAAAAAAAAAAATTTTTTTTTTTTTTTTTTTTTTTTTTTTTCAAGTAAACCTCACTGCAGAATCTGTTGGCTTTTAGCGATGATACTGGGTGGTACTGCAAATATCAGGAAACCGGCATCTTTTGTAGTGGCTGTACTGCAAATCATACAGTCACCTGTAAAAAGAATTTGGTGCCAGGACCCTCGTAGAAATTTTTAAAGTTTATTAATAATCAATATTGCCTCGGAAATATTGCATCATTGCTAAAGAGACCACCCCCATGATTCATCCAACAGCTGCTTCATGGTTGAATGAGATTGGACTGGAAAGCGACAGCTGCCGCTTGCGTGACCCCCAATGAGTCATACTATTGTTCTCCCCTTTTTGAAAGGGGTTGAACAATGCTTCATTGTCTGGCTTGCCAATGAGTCATCACGGGGATGGTCCCTTTTGAAAGGCCCCATTCATCCAAACCATCTGCTTCAGGGTTGAATGAGATTGGAGCGACAGCTGTTGCTTGCGTGACCCCAATGCTGCTTCATTGTTAAAACTCAAACTATTGAAACCAACTGACAAACCGAAGCTGATCAAACAATTTTTATTTTCCAATTTCAAAAAACTTTATTTGGAGAACTCGCCGAAGGTGATCAAAAAATTTTTATTTTCCAATTTCAAAAAACTTTATTCGGAGTGGGGCGACTCGAGATCTCTCCAACGGTATCAAGATTATGAAGATCGGCCCATTAGGTTCCGAGATATGAGCGAAAAACCATAAAAACTGGAAGTTGTGGCGCCAAATTTTGGTACCAATAAAATTCTGAATAGAACTTGAAGAATGCGTGAAAAAGAAGTCCTAGACGTACAAAGCAAGTAAAAATTTGGATTAGACCCACCAGTAAGTTAAAATGTCACTATTAAAATTGGTTCCAGTGGGCGCCAAAACTGCCAAAAATGAAAAAATGCTATTGCGTTACTCTAGTTAAGTGAAAATACAGAAAAAGTAACAACCAACGCGAAATTCCTAGGGTCATTTTGAAAGATAGTGAAAAATTGGAATAGGAAAAGCGCCCTCTGGCGGTGAAAAAAGTGAGGGAGCCTACAGGGTGGGCCGACTCGAGATCTCTCCAACGGTATCCAGATTATGAGGATCGGCCTATTAGGGCCCGAGATATAAGCGAAAAACCATAAAAACTCAAAGTTGTCAATAAAACGGCGCCAAATTTTGGTACAAATAAAATTCTGAATAGAACTTGAAGAATGCGTGAAAAAGAAGTCCTAGACGTAAAAAGCAAGTAAAAATTGGGATTAGACCCACCAGTAAGTTAAAATGGGTCATGTTCACTATTAAAATTGGCTCCACTGGTCACCAAAAGAGCCAAAAATGAAAAAATGCTATGGCGTTACTCTAGTTGAGTGAAAATACAGAAAAGGTAAGAACAAACGCGAAAATCCTAGGGTAATTTAGAAAGATAGTGAAAAATTGGAATAGGAAAAGCGCCCTCTGGCGGTGAAAAAAGTGAGGGAGCCTACAGGGTGGGCCGACTCGAGATCTCTCCAACGGTATCAAGATTATGAGGATCGGCCTATTAGGGCCCGAGATATAAGCGAAAAACCATAAAAACTCAAAGTTGTCAATAAAACGGCGCCAAATTTTGGTACAAATAAAATTCTGAATAGAACTTGAAGAATGCGTGAAAAAGAAGTCCTAGACGTAAAAAGCAAGTAAAAATTGGGATTAGACCCACCAGTAAGTTAAAATGGGTCATGTTCACTATTAAAATTGGCTCCACTGGTCACCAAAAGAGCCAAAAATGAAAAAATGCTATGGCGTTACTCTAGTTGAGTGAAAATACAGAAAAGGTAAGAACAAACGCGAAAATCCTAGGGTAATTTAGAAAGATAGTGAAAAATTGGAATAGGAAAAGCGCCCTCTGGCGGTGAAAAAAGTGAGGGAGCCTACAGGGTGGGCCGACTCGAGATCTCTCCAACGGTATCAAGATTATGAGGATCGGCCTATTAGGGCCCGAGATATAAGCGAAAAACCATAAAAACTCAAAGTTGTCAATAAAACGGCGCCAAATTTTGGTACAAATAAAATTCTGAATAGAACTTGAAGAATGTGTGAAAAAGAAGTCCTAGGCGTAAAAAGCAAGTAAAAATTGGGATTAGACCCACCAGTAAGTTAAAATGGGTTATGTTCACTATTAAAATTGGCTCCACTGGTCACCAAAAGAGCCAAAAATGAAAAAATGCTATGGCGTTACTCTAGTTGAGTGAAAATACAGAAAAGGTAAGAACAAACGCGAAAATCCTAGGGTCATTTAGAAAGATAGTGAAAAATTGGAATAGGAAAAGCGCCCTCTGGCGGTGAAAAAAGTGAGGGAGCCTACAGGGTGGGCCGACTCGAGATCTCTCCAACGGTATCAAGATTATGAGGATCGGCCTATTAGGGCCCGAGATATAAGCGAAAAACCATAAAAACTCAAAGTTGTCAATAAAACGGCGCCAAATTTTGGTACAAATAAAATTCTGAATAGAACTTGAAGAATGCGTGAAAAAGAAGTCCTAGGCGTAAAAAGCAAGTAAAAATTGGGATTAGACCCACCAGTAAGTTAAAATGGGTTATGTTCACTATTAAAATTGGCTCCACTGGTCACCAAAAGAGCCAAAAATGAAAAAATGCTATGGCGTTACTCTAGTTGAGTGAAAATACAGAAAAGGTAAGAACAAACGCGAAAATCCTAGGGTAATTTAGAAAGATAGTGAAAAATTGGAATAGGAAAAGCGCCCTCTGGCGGTGAAAAAAGTGAGGGAGCCTACAGGGTGGGCCGACTCGAGATCTCTCCAACGGTATCAAGATTATGAGGATCGGCCTATTAGGGCCCGAGATATAAGCGAAAAACCATAAAAACTCAAAGTTGTCAATAAAACGGCGCCAAATTTTGGTACAAATAAAATTCTGAATAGAACTTGAAGAATGCGTGAAAAAGAAGTCCTAGGCGTAAAAAGCAAGTAAAAATTGGGATTAGACCCACCAGTAAGTTAAAATGGGTTATGTTCACTATTAAAATTGGCTCCACTGGTCACCAAAAGAGCCAAAAATGAAAAAATGCTATGGCGTTACTCTAGTTGAGTGAAAATACAGAAAAGGTAAGAACAAACGCGAAAATCCTAGGGTCATTTAGAAAGATAGTGAAAAATTGGAATAGGAAAAGCGCCCTCTGGCGGTCAAAAAAGTGAGGGAGCCTACAGGGTGGGGCGACTCGAGATCTATCCAACGGTATCCAGATTATGAAGATCGGCCCATTTGGGCCCGAGATATAAGCGAAAAACCATAAAAACTGGAAGTTGTGGCGCCAAATTTTGGTACCAATAAAATTCTGAATAGAACTTGAAGAATGAAAAAATGTGTAACACCAGTCTTTTCTAAGATCTGTTTTTAAATACCAGTAACATTTATATATTAGTTGTTTTATTGTCTTAATTTAAATGGATGGACATTTGGAATCCACTCTTGATAAAGTTTATTAATAATCAATATGCCTCGGAAATATTACATCATTGCTAAAGAGAGGTTGGGACTTGA
The DNA here is from genome assembly GCA_963930645.1 of Salticus scenicus. Classification (NCBI taxonomy): domain Eukaryota; kingdom Metazoa; phylum Arthropoda; class Arachnida; order Araneae; family Salticidae; genus Salticus; species Salticus scenicus. The sequence continues at coordinate 160,443,810 of OZ005659.1, read as the reverse complement.
AAGCGGGCAGCTGCCGCTTGCGTGAGTCATCAACGATCCCCCCTGAGACAGGCTGATGCCGACATTGTTAAACGTGCACCTGGTTCCCTTTTTGAAAGGGATTGAACAATGCTTCATTGCCTGGGAGGAAGAGAGCAGTTGCTTGCCAATGAGTCATACATCTCCCCCATCACGGGGTGATTAGGATCTGGTGGGAAAGAACCGTTATGCTGGTTCCAAACTCCCTTTTTGAAAGGACAATGCTTCATTGTGTTGTTGAATGAGATTGGCCGTTATATTATACTTGACAGCTGCTGCTTGCCATTGTGTTAAAACCCTTTCTGAAAGCACAATGCTTCATTGTGTTCATCCGTTATATTTGAAAGCCCCCATCGTGCACCTGGTCCCTTTTTGAAAGGCACAATGAGATTGGGAAGGGATACTGGCAGCTGTTGCTTGCGTGAGTCATCCTGGTCTCTTTTGACATCATGGTTGAGGCCGTTATACTGGAAAGCGACAGATGTTCCCCCCATCGTGCATCTGGCCATTGAACAATGCTTCATTGTCCAATGAGTCATCACGGGGTAGTCTGCTTCATGGTTGAATGAGATTACACTCGAAAGCGACAGCTGCTGCTTGTGTGATCCCAATGCTACTTCATTGTCATACTATTGTCCTTATCATGCACCCTTTTTGAAAGGACAATGCTTCATTGTGTTGGTGCCGGCTTGCCAATGAGTCATCACCCCTTTTAAAAGGCCCCAAACCAAAGACAGCTGTAGAGCAAAGGAAACCCACTCGCCGAAGCTGACAAACTTCTCGGTGAAAGATTTTTTTTGCTCTCTCTCAGAGTCACATCAATGTTATTTGAACCATCATTTTGGTACATCATTTATATTTTCCTTCCAAATTTTAAAATTATTTATATTATATATATATATATATATATATATATATAGCTATTCGATACTAAGTGACATATATAAAATAAAAAATGTGTAACACAGAGCACCAGTTCATCAGTCTTTTCTAAGATCTGTTTTTAAATACCAGTAACATTTATATATTAGTTGTTTTACTGTCTTAATTTAAATGATTAGTTATAGGATGGACGTTTGGAAAGAATGGTTCCACTCTTGATTATATAATTTTTTTAGAGCAAAAGAAAAATCTTTCGCCTAAGCTTTCAAGATTGATAACCCATCATGACAACGCATTCCAATTTTTTTTCAATTTCAAAAAAACTTTATTCGGAGATCTAGCAAGAGACCTTTCAAGACCTATCATGACAACGCATTCAAAATTTTTTTTAATTTCAAAAAACTTTATTCGGAGATCTAACAAGAGACCTTTCAAGACCAATCATAACAACGCATTCAAAATTTTTTTTTCAATTTCAAAAAATTTTTATTCGGAGATCGAGCGAAAGAAAAATTTTTTATCGACTCACCAAAGCTTTTAAGGTTGACCAATCGCATTCAAAAAAAATTTTTTGAAATTGGAAAAAAAATTTTTTGAATGGTTTGTCAGCTTCGGCGAGTCGGTGAAAGATTTTTTTTTGCTCTCTCTCAGAGTCACATCAATGTTATTTGAACCATCATTTTGGTACATCATTTATATTTTCCTTCCAAATTTTAAAATTATTTATATTATATATATATATATATATATATATATTATTATTATTATTATTATATATATATATATATATATATATATATATATATATATATAATTATTATTATTATTATATATATATATATATATATATATATATATATATATATATAGCTATTCGATACTAAGTGACATATATAAAATAAAAAATGTGTAACACAGAGCACCAGTTCATCAGTCTTTTCTAAGATCTGTTTTTAAATACCAGTTATATATTAGTTGTTTTACTGTCTTAATTTAAATGATTAGTTATAGGATGGACGTTTGGAAAGAATGGTTCCACTTTTGATTATATAATTTTTTAGAGCAAAAGATCGCCTAAGCCCCATCATGACAAGGCATTCAAAAAAAAAACTTTATTTGGAGATCTAGCAAGAGACCTTTCAAGACCAATCATAACAACGCATTCAAAATTTTTTTTTTCAATTTCAAAAAATTTTTATTCGGAGATCGAGCGAAAGAAAAATTTTTTATCGACTCATCAAAGCTTTTAAGGTTGACCAATCGCATTCAAAAAAAAATTTTTTGAAATTGGAAAAAAAATTTTTTGAATGGTTTGTCAGCTTCGGCGAGTCGGTGAAAGATTTTTTTTTGCTCTCTCTCAGAGTCACATCAATGTTATTTGAACCATCATTTTGGTACATCATTTATATTTTCCTTCCAAATTTTAAAATTATTTATATTATATATATTATTATTATATATATATATATATATATATATATATATATATATATATATATATTATTATTATTATTATTATATATATATATATATATATATATATATATTATTATTATTATTATTATTATTATTATATATATATATATATATATATATATATATATATATATATATAGCTATTCGATACTAAGTGACATATATAAAATAAAAAATGTGTAACACAGAGCACCAGTCTTTTCTAAGATCTGTTTTTAAATACCAGTTATATATTAGTTGTTTTACTGTCTTAATTTAAATGATTAGTCGTTTGGAAAGAATGGTTCCACTCTTGATTATATAATTTTTTAGAGCAAAAGATCGCCTAAGCCCCATCATGACAAGGCATTCAAAAAAAAAAATTTATTTGGAGAAGAGTCGCCCCCATCATGACAACGCATTCAAATTTTTTTTTTTAATTTCAAAAAAAATTTTATTTGGAGATTGAGCAAAAGAAAATTTTTTTATCGACTCACCAAAAGCTCCAAGAAAAATTTTTTTGAAATTGGAAAAATGAATCGTTTGTCATGTAGAATTTTTTAAAGTTTATCCTCGGAGCATCATTGCTAAAGAGAGGTTATACTTAAAAGCGGGCTGCTGGCGTCCCCCTGAGACAGGCCGCCATTATGAAACATGCACCCAGGGCCCGGGAGGAAGAGAGCAGTTGCTTGCAGAGAGCAGTTGCTTGCCCATGAGTCATCCCCCCTGAGACAGCCGCCATTGTCCTTTTTGAAAGGGCCCGGGAGAGCAGCTGCTTGCCAATGAGTCATACATCTCCCCCACCTGGTTCCTTTTGAAAGGCTTGCATGCACAAACTCAATGAGAGCTGCCTCCCCTGAGACAGGCCTCCCTTTTGAGAGAGGCTTTTGAAAGGCTGAATGCACACACTCAATGCTCCCTTTTGAAAGGGTGCGATGGCCAGGTGGTTCCATGCATCTGGTCTCTTTTGAAAGGGCCAATGAGTCATCTCTTTTCAAATCTCATTACCCTGAATCCACACAGCCCACAATATTACCTTCAATGTTTATTATATTATTTATTTATTTATTTATCGGTATTAGAAAATGAAAACAATGAGTCACACGATTGCTTCAAATCTCAAATGGACATTGCCCTGTCTGATCCACATAGAAATTATACTCAAAATCCCTTATTTATTTATTTATTTATTACCGAATCGGTATTAGAAAATGAAAACAATGAGTCACATGATTGCTTCAAATCTCAAATGGACATTACCCTGAATACATCTGATCCACACAGAAATTATCCCACAATATTACCTTCAATGTTTATATATATATATATATATATATATATATATATATATATATATATTATATATATATATTATTATTATTATTATTATTATTTATTTATTTATTTATTTATTTATTTATTTATTTATTTATTTATTTATTTATTATTTTTTATCTATTACGGTATCAGAAAATGAAAACAATGAGTCACATGATTGCTTCAAAACTCAAATGGACATTGCCCTGAATACATCTGATATGGAATATCGTTATCCACATAGAAATTATACTCCCCTTCAACATTTAGAGAAATGCTAAAATATAAGTCATCCAACTGGTCAAATAAAATTAGAAAACATTTTAAATGTGAACCAGTGTATTACCCATCATAGATAAAAAGTAGAAAATGTGTTAATATTTTCAATATGTCAGAAAATGAAAACAATGAATCACATAATTACTTCAAATCTCAAATCTCTGTCTGATGTGTAATATCGTTATTATCGGCTTCACACAGAAATTTTAAAATATAAAATGTTTAAAGAAATTTTTAAAGAATATGTTTAAAGAAATTTTAAAATATATAAATCATAAATTATATATATATATATATATATATATATATATTACAATATAAAATATTTTTTGATGGACTCACCCTTAAAGTGTATCGAAAACAACCCTCATGATGATTGCGATATAAAAAAAACCCCTAAAGATAAACACGTCGAAAAAAGTATTTATTGACAGCATCCAAAATGACATCCAAAATGTTTTTTGTCTAAAATGTTTTTTTAACACATCCAAAATGTTTTTTTTGCATACATCCAAAATGTTTTTGTCTAAAATGTTTTTTTTTTGCATACATCTAAAATGTTTTTTGCATACATCTAAAATGTTTTTTGAACACATCTAAAATGTTTTTCTGAACACATCCAAAATGTCACATCTAAAATGTTTATTCACACAAAATGTTTTCATCCAAATCACAAAATGTTTTTGCACCCTCCTCAGGAAACAGGGCATCCGAGATCTCCCTCGGCAAAAAGAGTCTGGCGTGTTCCAGGTCGAACCACAGTTCGTGCTCCACCCGTCCTTCGCCCGTGGGCCATTGCCATCCGAGAACGTCTCGCGTGGTTAGCGTGGCGAATCCGTAGACCGTCTTTTCGAGGGTCGGGCTGTCCCTCTGCACGCTCACGAAATCCCTCTCCAGCGTGCCCACGTACAGCAGCGTCCGACTGCGGGCGCAAGCCCGGGCGACGTCCGCGGCCCGCAGGAAGAGCCGACCGTCTCGCGTGCGCAGCATCAGGAAAGTGCAGTCGAGCGGGGGATAACCTGTGTAAGAGAGCGACATGACTGCATCTGATTGTGAGAAGAAAAGCTCTTCTAACTGAGCAAGTTTCAGGGGGGGTGGAGCCAACGGCAGGGTCAGCCAATGGCTGGGAAGGACCCGCCCACTCCGCCAATGGCAGGACTCAATGGGGGGGGAAGGACTGAGCCAATGGCAGGAAAGGACTGGTCTTCAAAAGTCGCTTCCGACGAAGCCTTCTCTCTCATTCTCACCATGGAAAGAGTCGTGGATATCTTCCCGCAGACGGTTTCGGAGGTGTCGGCGGCTCTCACGCCGCTCTCCACTCCCAACTACAACAATCTGCACGAGGACTCGGATTTGACGCCCTTCATCATCGCCATGACCAGTGCCGACAAAGTCTATTATTATGTTCAGAAGTATAGTCAGCACTATCGGAAGCATTTCGCCGACACGGTGAAAGGCGCCCTCTGCAACCAAGGTGCCCGCGTCAAGCCTTGGACGTATGCCGACAACAAGTTGAAGCGGGTGCCCGACCAGTCCCTGAAACGCAACACAGACGTTCGCACAGGCTTTGTGATGGGCCGCACCTTTCTGGTGAAGAGTGCCTTCACCTTTGGCCACCGCACCGTCAAGCCGGCCACGGGCCACGTTCTCCAGACGCACGTGGCCCCGATCATGTTCCATTTCGTGCGCAGCAAGACTCCCCTCGGCATCCAAGAGAAACACTTTCATGCGAAGCGGGAGTACGACTACAGTGCTCGGAGACTGCAACCGAACCAAACCTATTACTGTGCTTCCGGACTCGAGTACGTGCTCTACACCATCCAGAAAACACTGTTCCGAGTGACGGTCGTGCCTGCCCAAGACGAAGAGTGGCTCGCGAAGCAAGGATGGCTGGATCCCCGAAAAACAGAAGCCACCGCCTCCCGAAAGCGCCGTCGGACGTCGGAGGACGACGAACCCTCGACCTGCAAAAGGCCCAAGATCAGCTACGATCCACCGCAGACACCCTACGTGTACGACCGGCACTCGGACGAAGAGGAGCCGCCCACTCCTTACGACCCGCAACCTTCGACCTCCTCGGGCAAAAGGTCCTACGTTCCGCCGCCCACTCCCTATGTGTACGACCCACAGCCAGACGAGGACCAAAGGCCTGCTTCCGACTACGAGGACATCAGCAGTCCAGAACCTGTTGTGCCGTCTCCTTCCACTGTTGTGCTACCTCTTGCAAGTGACACTGTGCCTCCTACAAGTGACCCGTCTTCCTTTGTGGTACCTAACGTGCCACCTCCTGCCAGTGACCCTGCCAGTGACCTCTCCCCCTTTGTGCTGCCTCCTGCCAGTGACCTCTCCCCCTTTGTGCTGCCTCCTGCCAGTGACCCTGTGCCTCCTGCCAGTGACCTCTCCCCCTTTGTGATGCCACCGCCCCCTGCCCCCCTAGTGATGCCCGACCCCTTGGCGGACTTTGTGAACAGTGTGTCCTTCGAGGATTTAGAGAAAGCGACGTGGTGGGACGAATGGATCGTCTCCACCACGGTGACCCCCACCCCTGGAGGGGTTGTGAGCCCTCCGGCTTCAGTAGAACAGGTCAAATTTTACCAGAGCCTGACGGAACTGAAACATTGGAGTACTCATTATCCGCCGCCGCCGATATGCCACGGCGTCCAGTCGAAAGAAGCTCCTCTTGACCTCAGCATGTGTAAACCTATCCATGGGTGAGTCTTTTGTAATCTTGTGTAGATGAAAAATAAATAAGTGGGTAGTTGGAGGTGATCCAACAGCCTAAAAAATATTCTATTGTTGTTTATTATGATTGTCGAATATTTTTTTTTTTTTTTTTTTTTTTTTTTTTTTTAAATCTTGAGATCTCATTCAACTCTGACGGATGACCATTAAACTGTGGCGCCAAATTTTGGTACAGCTATTGCGTTACTCTAGTTGAGTGACAATCAACGCGAGGGTCATTTAGAAAGATAGGGAAAAATTGGAATAGGCCCTCTGGCGGTGACAGGGTGGGCCGACTCGAGATCTCTCCAACGGTGTCCAGATTATGAAGATCCACCCATTAGACCCCGAGATATAAGCGAAAAACCATAAAAACTGGAAGTTGTGGCGCCAAATTTTGGTACCAATAAAATTCTAAATAGAACTTGAAGAATGCGTGAACCTAGACGTACAAAGCAAATAAAAATTGAGATTAGACCCACCAGTTGTGTCATGTTCACTATTAAAATTGGCTTCAGTGGGCGCCAAAACTGCCAAAAATGAAAAAATGCTATTGCGTTACTCTAGTTGAATGAAAATACAGACAACCAACGCGAAAGTGGTAGGATAATTTTGAAAGATACGGAAAAATTGGAATAGGCCCTCTAGCGGTGAAAAAAGTGAGGGAGCCTACAGGGTGGGCCGACTCGAGATCTCTCCAACGGTATCCAGATTATGAAGATCGACCCATTACGGCCCGAGATATAAGCGAAAAACCATAAAAACTGGAAGTTGTGGCGCCAAATTTTGGTACCAATAAAATTCTGAATAGAACTTGAAGAATGCGTGAACCTAGACATACAAAGCAAATAAAAATTGAGATTAGACCCATCAGTAAGTTAAAATGTGTCATGTTCACTATTAAAATTGGCTTCAGTGGGCGCCAAAACTGCCAAAAATGAAAAAATGCTATGGCGTTACTCTAGTTGAATGAAAATACAGAAAAAGTAACAACCAACGCGAAAGTGGTAGGATAATTTTGAAAGATACGGAAAAATTGGAATAGGCCCTCTAGCGGTGAAAAAAGTGAGGGAGCCTACAGGGTGGGCCGACTCGAGATCTCTCCAACGGTATCCAGATTATGAAGATCGACCCATTACGGCCCGAGATATAAGCGAAAAACCATAAAAACGGGAAGTTGTGGCGCCAAATTTTGGTACCAATAAAATTCTGAATAGAACTTGAAGAATGCGTGAACGTAAAAAGCAAGTAAAAATTGGGATTAGACCCACCAGTTGTGTCATGTTCACTTGAGCCAAAAACCGTAAAAAACTGGGACCCTTAGATTGGACAAGACAATTAAAACTTAATAAAAATCTACATAAAACTTTCTCTGTAAACATAATGCATCTCGTATACTTTGTATTCAAACAAGTTATAAAATTCACTATACGAAATAAAAATTAAATCTTTCTTTTGAATCAGATTACATTTTGCTCCACTACATATATGTTTCACACAAGGGACGTTGAACTGGTAACAGATGGATGATTTATATTCAGGCCAGGCCAGATGTTCGTTGAGGGGAACATTTCTTTTACACAATGGATGATCTACTTTCCAAAGACCCAGGAGTGAAGCAGCTGTCTTTGAATGAATGGGGCTTTTCAAAAGAGACCCGGTCCCCGTGATGACTCATTGGCACAACACAATGAAGCATTGTTCACCCTTTCAAAAAGGGGGAACAATAGCCACAGCTGTCACACAAGCTTCCCAATCTCAGAGAGTTTTTTAAGTAGATTCGTTGAACCAGGCAGACTTTGCAGGGATCGTGACGTCACCGTCAGAGATGACCTACTTTGCAGGGCTCGCATCGCGCTCGTGACGTCACCGTCAACCAATCGCATCGCTCGTGACGTCACCGTCCTCGTGAGGCTGGCTTGGCGTCCCCTGCGATCGTTCATTGCTCTCCCGGCAGCCATTGGAGGTAAGTGTCTTTCTGTGGTGAATGTTTTTAGGGTCTTTAAAATGTTTTTAATAAAAAAATGTTTAAACTATAATTTGAAAGGTTCTTATTATGTGCTCCCCATCCATTTTAAAAAATTATAGGACTACAGTTTGAAAGGATATATAATGTTTTTATAGTCAACTGAATAAACAAAACCCCCAGTTAAATTGTTTGATTTGGAAACTGTAAAATAATAATTTCCCTGGCATTTTTGAAAACAATTGTTATATACTTATTGTAATAACACAAAAGTTTGAAATGTATGGTTCAACTGTGGGACCAGAAAGATTTAAATCAAATTGATGAATTTTTCAAAATGGGTCTATTCTCATTTGTATTTATGTTGTACACCATCCTTAAAAGGTTGTGAATAATGGTTGAAAGGGATTATGTTTAAACTATAGTTTGAAAGGTTTAAAAAATATTGGTCAATTTTATGTTCTTATTATGTTGTATTGCTTCAACACACCCCATCCATTTTAAAAAATTATATGACTATAGTTTGAAAGGATTGGTCCTTAAAATATATAATGTTTTTATAGTTTGACTGAATAAACAAAACCCCAACTGGGGGCGATTACAAGTAAATTGTTTGATTAAACTTTTGAAAACTGTAAAATAATAATATGGGAAATAAAAATTTCCCTGGCATTTTTGAAAACAATTGTTATATACTTATTGTAATAACACAAAAGTTTGAAATGTATGGTTCAACTGTGGGACCAGAAAGATTTAAATCAAATATGTTCTTGATGAATTTTTCAAAATGGGTCTATTCTCATTTGTATTATGTTGTACACCATCCTTAAAAGGTTGTGAATAATGGTTGAAAGGGATTATGTTTAAACTATAGTTTGAAAGGTTTAAAAAATATTGGTCAATTTTATGTTCTTATTATGTTGTATTGCTTCAACACACCCCATCCATTTTAAAAAATTATATGACTATAGTTTGAAAGGATTGGTCCTTAAAATATATAATGTTTTTATAGTTTGACTGAATAAACAAAACCCCAACTGGGGGCGATTACAAGTAAATTGTTTGATTAAACTTTTGAAAACTGTAAAATAATAATATGGGAAATAAAAATTTTTCAATTTCCCTGGCATTTTTGAAAACAATTGTTATATACTTATTGTAATAAGACATAACACAAAAGTTTGAAATGTATGGTTCAACTGTGGGACCAGAAAGATTTAAATCAAATATGTTCTTGATGAATTTTTCAAAATGGGTCTATTCTCATTTGCATTATGTTGTACACCATCCTTAAAAGGTTGTGAATAATGGTTGAAAGGGATTATGTTTTAACTATAGTTGGATATGATTTTGAAAAATTTGAAACTATAGTTTGAAAGGCCATTTTAAAAAAATTATATGTGTTTATCTTAAAATGATAGTTTGAAAGGATAAAATGATGTCCTTAAAATATATTATGTTTTCAATAATGAGTTTGAAAGCTTTCAACTGAATAAACAAAACATTTGTTGCCCTTTGAATAACAACTATAGTTTGAAAGGGTTCACACCACACCCCACCAAATGGGCGAACCATTTAAAAAAATCCTTAAAATGTCAGTTTGAAAAGTGTATTAATGTTTTATAACTATATTAAAATTTTTTCTCATACCTCCGATGCTCACAGCTCCCTGTTCAAATAAATGTGATTTGAAATACCTGTTCCAAATGTCTTGTAAATGTCCATTCCTCTCACGGTCTGTCTCTATCCGTCCATACAGTGTGTACGCATTTATATATGTAAAAAAAAAAAAAAAAAAAAAAAAAAAAAAAAATTTTTTTTTTTTTTTTTTTTTATTTTTTTTTTTTTTTTTTTTCGAAATTTTTTTTTTTTTTTTTTTTTTTTTTTTTTTTTTTTTCGAAAATTTTTTTTTTTTTTTTTTTTTTTTTCGTCTATATCAGCGACCCGCACTACAGCACTTGGCGGAGAGGGTCCCAATGTGCATGTCGGAGGCGGCAGAGTCGAGGAAGGATTCTCGGTGGTCATTTCTAGTGGCTACTTCTGGGAACACGTGCTCTGCCCCCCGAGGCATCCACCTACACAGCCCCCCCTGGGGACTGCAGAGTCGTGGAAGGCTTCCTGGTGGTCATTTCTAGTGGCTACGTTTGGGAACATGTACTCTGCTTCCCCCCCCTCCCCCCTCCCGAAAGTCCCCCCCTCCCCCCTCCCCACATTCACACACACTCCACTCGGACCCTTCTGCCAGCTTTAGGTTAGTTTTTTAGTTTATAAGATACACCGGGCGGTGGAGCTGTCGACATGGATGGTCTACGTTGTTATGCCCGTAGACCCGCAGCTGCCATCTAACACTTCTTTTTTCTTTTTTTGTGTGGACATTAAAGATTGAAAAAGTGTCTCTGTCTCATTTATTCACACCAACACAAACACCCCACATTAGTTTTAGTATTAGTGTTTTAGTGGCCCCGGGGGAACGCCCTTTCACTCTGTGCGAGCAGTCCCTTTAACTGAAGCCCATCGTTGGCTCCTACCTAAGCGGCAGTCTCGTGCAGTACCTAAGAGGCTGATCCCGGGGTGCGAGAGAGCGCGACCTGCCAGTGTTAGGTTAGGTTTAGTGTTTAGTGGTAGGTTTAGTGTTTTTTAGTTTTTAGCACATCAGTACATCGGGCGGTGGAGCCGAGGATCAGGCTGCCATCTGACACCTCTATTTTTTGTTTTTTTGTTTGGACATTAAAAAGTGAAAAAGTGTCTCTGTCTCATTTATTCACACCAACACAAACACCCTCTTAGTGATGTAAGATTAGTTTTAGTCTTTAGTTTTAGTTAAGCGCGAGTGTTTAGTTTTTAGTGTTTTAGTTTTTAGAGGCCCCCCGGGGGAACGCCCTTTCACTCTGTGCGAGCAGTCCCTTTCACTGAAGCCCATCGTTGGCTCCTACCTAAGCGGCAGTCTCGTGCAGTACCTAAGAGGCCGACCCTGGGGGGAGAGAGAGCGCGGCGCAAGAAGCGATCATAGAAGGAGAAAAGGTAAGTCCATTCATTGTTGTTGTGCATAACTGTATGAACACAAAACAAATGATTGTGTGAAATGGTTTTCAAAACAAATGTATGGTGCTTTTCAAAACAAATGTGTGGTTTTAAAAACAATAGTGTGAAATGGACAAATGTGTGGTTTTCAAAATGCTTTTCAAAACAAATGTGTGGTTTTAAAAACAATAGTGTGAAATGGACAAATGTGTGGTTTTCAAAATGCTTTTCAAAACAAATGTGTGGTTTTAAAAACAATAGTGTGAAATGGACAAATGTGTGGTTTTCAAAATGCTTTTCAAAACAAATGTGTGGTTTTCAAAACAAATGGTTTTAAAAAATGCTTTTCAAAACAAATGTGTGGTTTTCAAAACAAATGGTTTTAAAAAATGCTTTTCAAAACAAATGTGTGGTTTTCAAAATAAATGGTTTTAAAAAATGCTTTTCAAAACAAATGTGTGGTTTTCAAAACAATAGTGTGACAAAAAATGGTTTTAAAAACAATGGTGTGGTTTTAAAAACAATGGTGTGGTTTTAAAAAGAAAAAATGGTTTTAAAAACAATGGTGAAAACAATGGTTTTAAAAACAATGGTGTGAAAAATGGTTTTAAAAACAATGGTGTGAAAAATGGTTTTAAAAACAATGGTGTGTTTTAAAAAAACAATGGCTCAAATAAGGGTTTGAGGCGACGCCGGGGCGCCCCGGGCCCCACTGAAAATGAAGGGTGTCACGTGTATGTGGCGGGTGGTGGAGGGAGGCCCTGGGCCGATGGCCCGGGGCCGCGCCGCATACCACAATTGTGTTTAAAAAAATCATTTTCCTTTAGTGGTTTTGCACAATTCAAACACGCACGGACAGGATGAAATAGATAATAATTTGTCTTAGAGAACATCGACACCAGTGAGGTGAAAGTCCGTGGGACGGTCGAAAATTTTTAGAGGGTCGTATATCGGGTAAATGTTTGACTTGGATCGATGTGCTTCATGGGAATAGTTTTTGTGGGTTGACGTGTTTTACCATAACCAATGCCAATCTAAAATTTTTTTTTCAATTTCAAAAAAATTTTATCCGAGCTTTCAAGATTGACCACAACGTATTCAAATTTTTTTTTTTTTTTTTTTTTTTTTTTTTCAATTGGAAAAAAATTTTTATCCGCGCTTTCAAGATTGACCACAAGGCATTCAAAATTTTTTTTTTTTTTTTTTTTTTTTTCAACAATTTTATCCGGACAAGAGAAAAGTTTTTCACCGACTCGCCAAAGCTTAAAAAAAAAAAAAAATTTTTTTTTTTTTTTTTTTTTTTTTTTTTTTTTTTTTTTTTACCTACTTAGAAAAAAAAAAAAAAAAAAAAAAATTTTTTTTTTTTTTTTTTTTTTAAATAAAGCTTTGGCGAGTCGGTGAAAAACTTTTCTCTTGCTAGATCTCCGAATAAAATTGTTTAGAAATTGGGAAAAAATTGTTTTGAGTGCCTTGTGGTCAATCTTGAAAGCTTTGGTGAGTTGGAATGTGTTGTGGTCAATCTTGAAAGCTGGGATAAAATTTTTTTGAAATTGAAAAAAAAATTTTGAATGCGTTGTGGTCAATCTTGAAAGCTCGGATAAAATTTTTTTGAAATTGAAAAAAAAATTTTGAATGCGTTGTGGTCAATCTTGAAAGCTCGGATAAAATTTTTTTGAAATTGAAAAAAAAATTTTGAATGCGTTGTGGTCAATCTTGAAAGCTCGGATAAAAATTTTTTGAAATTGGAAAAAAAAATTTTTGAATGCGTTGTCATGACCGACTCGCCGAAGCTTTCAAGATTGATGACAAAGCATTTAAAAAATTTTTTTTTTTCAATTTCAAAAAAAATTTTATTCGGAGACCTAGCGAAAGAAAAATTTTTTATCAACTCACCAAAGCTTTCAAGGTTGACCAACACATTTAAAAAAAATTTGAAATTGAAAAAAAAAATTGTTGAATAGTTTGTCAGCGTCGGTGAAAGATTTTTTTGTTCTCTCTCAGTCACCGACTCTTTCCTTTTAAGATTTGAAGTAATTGTTTTCATTTTCTGATACCATTTTATTTGAATTCTATCGATTATATACTGAGAATCCAAAATGGTGGTATCACATCATTTATATTTTGTTGGATTAAAGGTGAGTATAATTTCTGTGAGGTGTTTTCATTTTCTGATACTATATTGAAAATATTACCATTTCATTTTGCTCACAAAAGTTTTGAAATTATTTATATTATATATAAATTATATAAATTATATATATATATATATATATATATATATATATATATATATTATTATTATTATTATTATTATTATTATTATTATTATATAGCTATTCGATACTAAGTGACATATATAAAATAAAATAAAAGTGTAACACAGATCACCCTAAGATTCAGTAACATTTATATATTAGTTGTCTTAATTTAATTCAATCTTGATTATATCCGATAAACTTTAAGGAATATGTTTTTTATTTTGAATATCCAATATTGGTAAGTAGTATTCCATAATGTATGGAGAACGTGTCACTGTTTTAAAAGTGCGATTTTCATTAAGTCGGTCACATTTTCGTCTTCATTCTAGCTTTTTTCAACAGCACGAAAGAAAGAAAACTTGATTTATCAGAGAAAACCAGTTCAGCCTAATAATTAACTGATAATGTTTTTAAATTTTGGTCAACTAAAGTATTGTTTTTTCTAATTCTTTTCCTTAATAATGGCTTTTTTCGCAGATCTTCCGTTCTTTAACCAGCTTTGTTTAATTGTTCCCGCATTGTTTTTGAAGAAAGTAATTTACTATACACTTTTTAAAAATCTTTTTTAAGTTCTGAACATGATACAAATCGATTTTTTAAACATTCGCATTTTAACTTGCGGTTATCTTGCTTGGATGAACAACATGACCGCCTAAAGCCAAATTCCCAGTTTAAACGGCCAAAAAAATTTATATTTTGCTAAAATTCATTTTACCAATATTTCGTTAGCATTTAATTATTTTGCCATCTCACGTTTTAAAATATTTTTTGATTTTCATTTAAAAATTAATACTTTTTGTGTCATTGTTAACTGCCTTATTCTTACCATTTTTGAAATAAATTCTAAAATTACAATTTTCCTGACAATTGCATTTTGTTTTTAACACTAGACTCAAAGCTAAAGTGTATGTGGAGGACAACATAGTAAAATTTGTTCGAAAATTTGCTTTTTAAACGATAAAATTGGCGGTTGTAGAAGGCGAAAAGGAAAACATCCAAGTGCGGCTTTTTTTTGTCGCTTAGTGTATTATGTATATGGATGAATGGGGCCTTTCAAAAGGGTCCCCGTGATGACTTATTGGGGGCAGACAATGAAGCATTGTTCAATGGCCAGGTGCACGAGGGGGGAGGTGCTTTCAAGTATAACGACCAACCTCATTCAACCATGATGTCTTTGGATGAATGGGGCCTTTCAAAAGGGACCAGGTGCATTGAATCCCCGTGATGACTCATTGGCATAACACAATGAACCCTTTCAAAAAGAGTACGATGGCAACAGCTGTTTGGATTGGGGTCACGCAAGCAGCAGATGCCCGCTTTCGGGTATAACGGCCAATCTCATTCAACCATGAAGTAGCTGTTGGATGAATCATTGGGGTGCAATATTTCCGAGGCAATATTGATTCCCATTGTGCCTTTCAAAAAGGGACCAGGTGCACGATGGGGGCTTTCAAGTATAACACAATGAAGCATTGTGCTTTCAAAAAGGGTTTTAACACAATGGTGCAAGCAGCAGCTGTCAAGTAGAATAGAACGGCCACAACACAATGATCCTTTCAAAAAGGGAGGCCTGTCTCAGGGGGCGATGAGACAGCGGGCCCGCTCTCATGGAGTGTGTGCATTCAACCCTGATGAATGGGCCAACACCGGGATGGATGACTCATTGGCAAGCAGCTGCTTCCCAGTAACGACAATGAAGCATTGTTCAAGGGGGGAACAATAGTATATGGCGGAAGCAGCTGTCTTTGGGGTCACGCAACGGTTTTTTTTCTTTCAACCATGAAGCCTTTCAAAAGGTCCTAATCACCTCGTGATGGGGGATATGTATGACTCATTGGCAAGCAGCTCCTCCGGAGCAACAACAATGAAGCATTGTTCAAAAAGGGAATGTGTAACAATAGAGGCCTGTCTCAGGGGGTCGTTGATGACTCACGCAAGCAGCAGCTGCCCGCTTTCAAGTAGAACCTCTCTTTAGCAAGGATTCCATGGCTATTGATTATTAATAAACTTTTAAAAAATTCTACGCACCGAGCTGACAATTTTTTTTTCAAAAAATTTTTCTTGGACCGGGAAAGCTTTGATGAGTCGATAAAAAATTTTTCTATCGCTTGATCTCCGAATAAATTTAAAAAAAAAAAAAAAAAAAAATTGAATGCGTTGTCATGATTGGTCATCAATCTTGAAAGCTTAGGCGATCTCTTGCTAGATCTCCTGCCCACCAGCGGTTCTGCGCTCAAAGCTGGTAGATGGGAGGTGCCGGGTTCGATTCTGGGTCGCGCTCATGAGAGTTTTCCGTGGTTTCCTCTGAAACTCGCGTAAATACGGGCTAGGACCCCTTAGAAAGACCCCCCACGAAGGGCATTCCCCCTATAGGCCTTAATCTTACACAACACTAGGGTCGACATGTAATTAAAATAAAAATGGTTTACGTAAAACATTAAAAGAAAAGAAAAAGAATAGAGTAAAGTTTTATTTGTGGAATGAAAAATTTCAATAATTTTTTGGACTTAATGAAAAATGCACGGATTAATAGAAGAGGATGCGAAAGAGGCTTCCAAATCTGGCTTTTTTTTATCTTACCACAACAGATGGCGCCACAGTCGAGGACCTCCCTTTCCAAAAGCTCCCGTAATGATTTTCAATGGCAAAAAACGGCATTTAATTTAATTTTTTTATGGAAAAGTTTTAACTTTAACAAAATCAAGTAAACAGAAATAATGCTATATAAGGTCTTCCTAATAACATATATTTTTTTATAACGGTGGGACTTTTCATTACTTTGTAAGAGGTTATACAAAATACGAGATCGTATTGATTAAAATCAGAATAAAAGACATTTAAAATTTTTCAGTACTGTACAAATAATCTGTGATACAAAGTAAAAAATGTCATTAATAAGGAATATTAAAAATTAAGGAAAGAAAGAAAAAATAAATAAATAGACGAAAATTATTAATAAAGAAAGAAAGAAAAGAAAATTATTTATAAATAAATAAATATAATCTGTTGTACTTTATCCATTTATTTTTCAAACTTTTAAATTTAATAAGAATTATTTTGATTTATTTATAATACAGAAAATTAACGAACTTATTAATTTTTTTAAGGTAATATAATATATATGTATTTAAATAAATAAAAAAAATTATGATAGTTTCTGTGACTTGAGGTATTTTAGAAATTGTATGGAGATATATTTGTATAAGAATTTGTATTAGAAAATATAGAAGAAAGTTATGTGGTGGCCAAAACAGACTAGTTTTTTTAAACGTAAATATAAGTAAAAATTTTATGATAATTTCTGTTATTTGAGGAATTTTAGAAATTGTGTGGAGATATATTTAAATTTATTTTCATTTCAACAAATTACAGGGAAATTCATCCTCACCTCTTTTTACTATATAGGATAATATAATTTTTTTAAACTATGTATTATTTTTATTTTAAAACTCATTCATCTTTAACGAATGTGCTATATGTACATATCTGACTGAATTATCAATAGTTTTTTAATGTTAAAAATTTTTAAAACTATTTTAATTTACATATGTCTCGGTAAGTTAGTTATCCTTATTGAAAACGTTAATTATCTTTATTAAAAACCCCGTCATCGGCCGAGAGGTTCTCATTAAAATCTGGTAGACGGGAAGTGCTGGGTTCGTTGCCAGGTCGCGCTCGCTGACCTAGTCGTTTAGAGTTTTCGGTGTCCCCCCCCCCAAAAAAAAAAAAAAAAAAAAAAAAAAAAAAAAACTCGAGTAAATATGGGCTTTGACTCCTAAGAATGACCAAAACGGCGGGCAGACTACCCAGCCCTAGGATCCTCGGGTAGTCAATCAACCTTAACTTTTACATCACCACTCCCACCACCACCTTATTAAACAGTGGACGAACAGTTTGGCGTTCAAAGCTGATAGACGGGAAGTGCCTGGTTCGATACCAGGTTGCGCTCGTCAACCTAGCTGCTCAGAGTTTTCCGTGATTTTCGCCGAAACACACGTAAATACAGACTGGCACCACCTTAGAAAGACCATCACAGAGGGCACACCACCAAGACCCAGGACCCTCGTGTAGTCAATTGGCCTTAACCTTCACACAGTAACACCACCATCTTATTAAACAGTGGCCGAATGTTTCTGCGTCCAAAACTGGTAGATGTGAAGCGCCGAGCTTGATACCAGGTCGCGCTCGTCAATTTAGCTGCTCGGAGTTTTCCGTGGTTTTTGCCCAAACTTGAATAAATATGGGCTAGTACCCTCAAAAAGACACCCCTCATAGGGCATACCACCCAGGCCTAAGAACCTCGTCCAGTCTATTGGCCTTAACCTTCACACCACCACCACTACCACCTTATTAACAGTGGCCGAGTGGTTCTGCGCTCAGAGCTGGTAGACAGGGAAGTGCCGGGTTTGAATACAGGTTACGTTAGTCGACGAAACCATTCGTATTTTTCTATAGTTACTAGGGAAGACTTCTGTGGGGATCTTTTTAAGGTGTACTAATGCGTATTTACGCTACTTTCGGGGAAAACCATAGAAAACTTTGAATGGCTTGGCTAATGAGCGCAACCTGCAATGAACGCGGCACTTCCTGTTTTCCAGCTTTGAGAGCTGAACCTCTCAGCCACATAATCGATTAAGGAAATTCATACTTATGAAAGTTGGGAAGAGGGGAATGGCGATTTTATCAATTTTTAAGTCGCCATGTGGCGAGTGTTGGAAGTGGATTTCTTCAGGTCTAATTCAATCTACGTGATTTAATTGATTTAATTATCGTTTCAAATATTAAATATTTAGATTTATATTATAACTTTGTATCTGTATATTAATTCTATTAAGATTTTTAAAATATATAGAGGAGTGGTGTACTGGTTAAGCTAGATTGCCTACACGAAGGAGCTGGGCGTGGGGAGAATATCCTCTGTCGAGATCTTTCTAAGAAACCAAGAACGTCTAGCCTATATCCATGTAAAATTTGGTGAAAACAATTAAAAATTCCAAACGATTGAAATGACTAATGCGACTTGGGTTCGAACCCGGCATTTCTCGTGTTCCAAAAGGTATGTATAATACCATTTTTTTTATTGCGATTATAGTAACGAAAAAATCCTGATAATGTACGTTACTGAACGAAATTTTTAAAAATTATATATAGATATAATTAAATTTATTTTTGTAATAAATTACAGGAAAATGCTTTTTCGTACGGCAGGACTATTTCTTTAAATCTGCGATTTTGCATTATCGCCGATTTTGTGTTCCACCACATATATATGCCAGGATATCTGCCAATATCCAATTTTACCACTTAATTTTCTAAACTATCTTAAAACTAGTATGTTGTGGCCACCACATGACTTTATTCTATATTTTCCTATACAAATTCACTCAGTAAAAATAATTTATTAAAATTATTATTTTAAAAAATTATCTTCCATGATAATGCAGACGATTTCCATACTATAGAAGTAGTATAACACTAAAAAAAAAAAAAAAAAAAAAAAAAAAAAAAAAAAAAAAAAAAAAGTCAATTTTACTGTCAATATTACAATTAATTTTTTTTTTTTTTTTTGTAAAAATGAAAAAAATTGATAACTTTATTTTAAATTATAGCAGATCGATGGTTCAACCATTCGTTTTGCAGGTATTGACGAGCTCTTTTGAAAGATACCCATCATGAAAATTTACTCCCCTCGAGGGGGGGGGAGGCTCCTACATATACAAAATTTTTTTCCCAGTTAACTATCTCTATTATAAATAATTCTTCAAATAATGATTAATAAATAAAATTGTGTAATAAATTTGATAATGATTACTAAAAAATAATTCTCTTTATGCACATTTATACAAAATTTTGGCCTATATCACCATGCTAAAAATTTAGAAAAAGCGAGATAGCAACGCAACCTGTAAGACAATTTTTACCAAAAGTTGATAGGCACTAATTTATGTCAATGTGCAACTACATACCAATTTGTATGAAATTCTGTGCAGTATTTTCTGAGAAACAGTTACCACAAAATTTTGTCACACACACACACACACACACAGACAGACAGACAGACATTTTCTAAAAATGGTCGTCGTGCTCTACAGCTCTCAAAACGTGTAATTCCATCAAAAACCCGAGTTCTAAAATTTTTACGAATCCAATACTGTCTTCGATTGAATATAGAACGAAGTATTTTCCTATACAAATTCACTCAGTAAAAATAATTTATTAAAATCATTATTTAAAAAAATTATCTTCCATGATAATGCAGACGATTCCCATACTAGAGAAGTAGTATAACACTAAATATCCATAAAAAGTCAAATCTATACCTTTATTTTAAATTATCGCAGATCGATGGTTCAACCACATTCTGTTTAAAGGTATTGGCGAGCTCTTTTAAAAGATAACCATCATAAAAATTTACTCCCGTCGAGGGGGGGGACTTCCTGCCCAGGGGGGGGGCGGGTGGCGAGGCTCCTACACATACAATTTTTTTCCCCAGTTGACTATCTCTATTATAATTAATTCTTGTAAATTTCATAATTACTAAAAAATAATTCTCTTTATGCACATTTATACAAAATTTTGTCCTATATCATCATGCTAAAAATTTAGAAAAAGCGAGATAGCAACGCAACCTGTAAGACAATTTTTACCAAAAGTTGATAGGCACTAATTTATGTCAATGTGCAACTACATACCAATTTGTATGAAATTCTGTGCAGTATTTTCTGAGAAACAGTTACCACAAAATTTTGTCACACACACAGACAGACAGACAGACATTTTCTAAAAATGGTCGTCGTGCTCTACAGCTCTCAAAACGTGTAATTCCATCAAAAACCCGAGTTCTAAAATTTTTACGAATCCAATACTGTCTTCGATTGAATATAGAACGAAGTATTTTCCTATACAAATTCACTCAGTAAAAATAATTTATTAAAATCATTATTTAAAAAAATTATCTTCCATGATAATGTAGACGATTCCCATACTAGAGAAGTAGTATAACACTAAATATCCATAAAAAGTCAAATCTATACCTTTATTTTAAATTATCGCAGATCGATGGTTCAACCACATTCTGTTTAAAGGTATTGGCGAGC
Organism: Salticus scenicus; assembly: GCA_963930645.1. Lineage (NCBI taxonomy): Eukaryota > Metazoa > Arthropoda > Arachnida > Araneae > Salticidae > Salticus > Salticus scenicus. The sequence continues at coordinate 160,422,796 of OZ005659.1, read as the reverse complement.
TCTTTTAAAAGATAACCATCATAAAAATTTACTCCCGTCGAGGGGGGGGGGGGGGACTTCCTGCCCAGGGGGGGGCGGGTGGCGAGGCTCCTACACATACAATTTTTTTCCCCAGTTGACTATCTCTATTATAATTAATTCTTGTAAATTTCATAATTACTAAAAAATAATTCTCTTTATGCACATTTATACAAAATTTTGTCCTATATCATCATGCTAAAAATTTAGAAAAAGCGAGATAGCAACGCAACCTGTAAGACAATTTTTACCAAAAGTTGATAGGCACTAATTTATGTCAATGTGCAACTACATACCAATTTGTATGAAATTCTGTGCAGTATTTTCTGAGAAACAGTTACCACAAAATTTTGTCACACACACACAGACAGACAGACAGACATTTTCTAAAAATGGTCGTCGTGCTCTACAGCTCTCAAAACGTGTAATTCCATCAAAAACCCGAGTTCTAAAATTTTTACGAATCCAATACTGTCTTCGATTGAATATAGAACGAAGTATTTTCCTATACAAATTCACTCAGTAAAAATAATTTATTAAATCATTATTTAAAAAAATTATCTTCCATGATAATGCAGACGATTCCCATACTAGAGAAGTAGTATAACACTAAATATCCATAAAAAGTCAAATCTATACCTTTATTTTAAATTATCGCAGATCGATGGTTCAACCACATTCTGTTTAAAGGTATTGGCGAGCTCTTTTAAAAGATAACCATCATAAAAATTTACTCCCGTCGAGGGGGGGACTTCCTGCCCAGGGGGGGGCGGGTGGCGAGGCTCCTACACATACAATTTTTTTCCCCAGTTGACTATCTCTATTATAATTAATTCTTGTAAATTTCATAATTACTAAAAAATAATTCTCTTTATGCACATTTATACAAAATTTTGTCCTATATCATCATGTTAAAAATTTAGAAAAAGCTGGATGGCAACGCAACCTGTAAGACAATTTTTACCCAAAGTTGAAAGGCACTAATTTAAGTCAAGGTGCAACTACATACCAATTTGTATGAAATTCTGTGCAGTAGTTCCTGAAATACAGTTGCCACAAAATTTTGTCACACACAGACAGACATTTTCTAAAAATGGTCAAATGGTGTTCTGCAGCCCTCAAAACGTGTAAATTCATCAAAAACCCGAAGACGAAAATTTTTACGAATCCAATACTTTCTTCTATTAAATACAGAAGAAAGTAATATTATGTCAAATCGGTAAATATTTTGACATTTTATAAATAAATATAATTATCAAGAACACTTAATGAAAAATGGTAATAAGGATGTGTAAAATCGTTAATATGAATAGTTTCGCCAAATCCCTAGTTGTGGCCTATCTGCTGTGTTATTTCGATGCAATAATGAAAATTCACTGTCTGAAGCATACTTTAAAAATGAAAAGTTACTTTTCAAAAGATTAAATTCACTTTCCTTGACATCCCACATAATCTTTTATATCTCTCTACCTCTCAAGGGTCCCATCTGATAACAGCTGTTGCGATGAGTGTCGCCCCCCAATGAATAGTTTTTTTTTTTTTTTTTTTTTTTAACCTCCCTTATTCAATGCTTCATTCACCTAATAACACTATTTCTCTTTTTTATTAATGTTAAGTCTGTGAGAGGGGAAACACAAGCATATGGTATTAGAGAAAAACATACATATACAATCAGCAAGATATCTCTTTATTCAAATAATAACCAAAAATAAACTCTTTTCCTGTGAATAGCTAACATATCAGTAGTTTATTTTAAAAAAATAAAAAAAGTTTCTAGTGCTCCCCCTTTATGAGAAAAATGGCTGCCAAGATGGTCGAAATTGCATGTTTTTACCCTATGGTTTGTTTTTCAGTTTAAATATTTCCAAGAAGGAGTGAGAAACCGAAGTAATTTATTGTGTAGTAATTTATGGTGAACACCTGTACTCTACCAGAAAGCGGCGTCTGTGGTAAGTTTATTCACTTCAAATTGTCAAAATTTCTTATACATTCCCATGAGAACCTATAATTCTGTAAGTAATCATACTTTTTTTCACTTTAAGTTAAATACCACAAAGGATATAGTAGAATTTATTCTTTACCAGACATGGAAATGGTGAAAATCGCGATCCGCTCGAAAATGTTTCGTCTATAAAAAGGCGGGGAGAGGGGAGAGGATTCGAAATTTGCAGCCTATAACTCTGCCAGAACTAGAAAAATTTATTTGTGATATTTGGCACATTGAAATTTCTGAGATTTATATTAAAACACTGTATAAAACTATGCCATTGCGCATTAATGCAGTAATTCCATATAAAGGTGGAATTAACCCAATGCAGAATAAATATTTTTAACAAAAAATTGCTTAAATCTAACAAATGAATAGTTTTATTTCATATATTAAAATATAAATTGTTTATTTCATATAATAAATCATAATAGAATGCGAAGTGTATAGTTATTGCATTATGTTCAAAAAGAAAGTTTTATGCAGATTTTTAAAAAGTACTTCGTAAAGTGCAATAAAGCGAATTATTAAATCGAAAATATACATAGGTATCACTTCATACCTTTGGTATTATGCAAACAAGACAGTTTTATTTGTTTCAAACATTAATTTTAAAGTTATTACAAATAAAAAAGGTATAAGTCATTTTTTCTGCAGTGCGGCTTTTTTTTTGTCGCTTAGTGTATATATTAATAATAATTATAAATAATTTTTTGATGGATAAAAAGTTGATCTCAAATAAAATCCCCATATAATAATAATAATAATAATAATAATAATAATAAATAATTTTTTATTAATATCTGAATAAAAAGTTGATCTTAAATAAAATCCCCAGTGAAGATATAATAATAATAATAATAATAAATAAATAATTTTTATTAATATCTGAATAAAAAGTTGATCTTAAATAAAATCCCCAGTGAAGATATAATAATAATAATAATGATAAATCAATGATTTTTTCTGAATAAAAAGTTGATCTCAAATAAAATCCCCAGTGAAGATTCAATCATTTTTTCTGAATAAAACGTTGTCCACTCGCTCCCATTGGTTCCTCCCGACACGCGGAGGCGGGGCCTCGCGAACGTCTAGAGCGGCTTTCCGTTTACCGAGTCAGTCGAGATGGAGTGCTCTATTTGTTACGAGTCTCTCTCTTCTTGGAATGGGTTTACCCTTCGCTGCGGACACATGTTCGATACGACGTGTGTCCGGCGCCTACTCCATCATGCGCGGAGCTATTCGGAAGCCCAGTGCCCCCTCTGCCGGTTCGAATTTTACTATGCAGGACTGGAGGGGCAGCTGGATATCCCCGAGCAGATTCAGCTATCTTCGGACACCTCCCGCTCCAGCAGTCCGGATTTGCCGAGCGTGGAGGAACTGCTGCGCTCCAGCGAAGGGTCCTCTGCCGTTTCCTCTGCCGCTTCCTCTGCTGCTCCCACCGCCTCTTCCTCTGCCGGCCCTCAGTTTATTTCTCTGCAGGAACTTCGGGCTACGCGCTTTGAGCCCGAATTTTGGAATTGTTTAAGGGCCGCGGCCGCCCTCTCATCCACCGCCTCTGCCACCGCCACCGCCTCTGGTCCCTCATCAGCCACCGCCTCATCAGACTCTGCAACCGCCACCTCCTCATCAGTCTCTGCAACCGCCACATCCTCATCAGCCACCGCCTCTGCAACCGCCACCTCCTCATCAGTCTCTGCAACCGCCACATCCTCATCAGCCACCGCCTCTGCCACCGCCTCCTCATCCGCCGCTACCGTCACCAGCTCCTCGGTTCCCGCAGCCATTTCACCTAGTCCTTCCTCTGTGGCCGCCTCACCAGTCCCCGGCCCCTCCAGGAAAAGAAGAGGAAGAAAATCCGTAAGTGCCCTGAAATTTCCATTAGTTAAAAAATTATCTTTAAAACTTAAAAAAAAAATACGAAAATCATTTAAAAAATTCAACCAATCAGCTAAACATATCAAAGACTTAAAAAATTTAAATTACTCCATAGATTTTAATTTTAAATTAAATAGATTGCATACACAATATTTACAATTGAAAAGAGAACACACACTCTTTATGAGAGAAGTAATGAAAGCCCTCCCCTCTTCTTCTTCTCCTGTATAAAAAATGTTGTATATAAAAAATGTTGTATATAAAAAAAATGTAAATAATTGTATATAAATAAAAATGTTTTATTGTTATTACAATTTGTTTGTTTTTTTTTAAAGTTCTACGTTCTAAAGTTCAACTTCTAAGAGTACTGTACCTTAATGATTTTCATTATAAACACTGTAGTATATTTTTTCTGAATGCCTGGGTTTCCATAGATACCTAACACTGTCATAGTACATGAGCACAATTTTTAAGAAAAAAAAATTAAATAACATGAATCATACCTCTATATCATCAATCTGTGTACCTAATTTAAAGAAAATCTGAGTCAGTCATGCAACCAACTTTTATTTTTTTAGGTGAGTTGGTATATTTTTGTTATGAATTAGTATATTATACTAGTATGCTATACATTTGTAAAATTACTTTTGAAATTTAGTCATGTTGCGTTAAAATTATTACGTATTACACATAAAACAAATTTGAAATGGATAATTGTATTTAAAACTGTCACATTGTCTAATTAGATTCATTAAAAGCTTAGTATGCTATGTGAAAAAGTATACAAACATGAAAAAATAAAAAATTGAATGAGATATTTGTTATAAAACTATCGACATTTTTGTTATTCTGTTGAGGTTAATAGTTTATACATCAAATTCTTTTAATAATTATACTTTTATCGATCGTGTGCTGTTTTAAATGCAGATATCAAACAAGATAGATATCCAGTTTTATCCAGTTTTCATAACTTAAGAAAATTAATACAACACAAATAAAAAATCTTCATAGAAATTTCCTTAAGAAGCTAAAAAGTGTATCTCTGTAAAATTTCACCTCCCCCACCTCTTTTTCAAGTTTATTTTTGTTGCTTCATTTTCTACTGATTTCACCGAAAACAATAATTTTTAAGTATGTAATCGCTTAAATTTCTCGCCGTTTACGATAATTTACAATTAGTAAAAAATGGATTTAAATATTTCTTTTTTTATGATTAAAAGTTAATTATTAAACAGTGTCTGAGTTTCATTCAAAGTATTATTATTATTTTTTTTTTTTTTTTTTTATGTATAAATAAAATAAAAACTAGTGAATTTACTTGCTTATTCACTAGTTTTAAAAATAAAAACTAGTGAATTTACTTGCTTTTATTGGCACAATTGCAATAGCCATTTTATTTCATCATGGCTATTGCAATTGTGTCAATAAAAGCAAGTAAATTCACTAGTTTTTTGAATGTTTGTAAAAAATCTCTCAACAATTGTATTCGGTAGAAAAGAATTACATTAGCCTTCATCATACAAATTAGTCATTAAATGACAATAAAAAATTAAAAGCCTCCAAGGGGCTAATAAATTTAAGTTATGAGTAACTGATGCTAGAAAAGGAAATACAATTATTACATAAGAAATCACCACAAAACTGGCATTTTAAAGTAATAAGTACAACATTTTATAGATAATTAATATTTATTGATAGCAAAAATTATTATACATAATACATAATAAATCTGTTATCGAAGATTATTACATACTTTTATTGGATAGAAAATAATAACACGAGCCTTCATCATACAAAAATATATGTAGGCACTGTGCAACTTGAAAGCAGCAATGTACTAAATTGTTAAATTTTTTTCGTGAAGAGTTGTACCATTCTTTCAACCCTAAACAAATATTGAGAGGGTCATTCCCCTCAACACACACACACACACAAACAGGGACACCCGTTGTACAATCGGCTGCAAAATTATTCAAGCACTAGCAATAATTCCTATTTAAAAGATGGGCACCTAATACTGTTTTAAGTAAATATTTGTCAAGTCATAATCTTAATCTTTATGCTGTTTACAAAAAAGTAAGCTGATAATAAAAATTAGTGATCAAACTAAAAAGAAAATGTATGAAAAATGTGGATGTGTGCTTCAATAATTTTGCTGCCGACTGTATATTTTTAACATTTTATTTCAAAAATAAAACAAAAAATACTTCAAATATTCTACATTTACTAAAACAATTAATAATATTAGACTGGTAATTTTTTTTTTTTTTTTTTTTTTTTTTTTTTTTTTTTTTAATTTAAAATTTCGGTTTATGGTACAAATCCTTTTCACAAATTAAAATAACTTACGTTTTTGGTCAAATAAATGATTGAAAAAATATTTTATCATTGATTAAATATTCGATACATTATTTCAATACTTATAGGTTAGATCACGAAACAATTAAAAAATTCAAACTGATATTCTAATAATAATAAAATATTTTTTGTTTACAATTAAATACAATTATATACATTTGAATAAGAAGGAGAAAAAAAATTATGAGAGAAATTTTATAATCTCTCTCATAAATAATATTTAAGCATTTCTAATATGTAAATATTGAGCAAATAAAAAAATCACAAGAGAAATCTCTCTCATAAATAATATTTGCGCGCTTCTAATTTGTGAATATTGAATAGATAAAGCGTTCAATTTTAAATTTAAACTAAATCAATCTGATATCGAAGATTATTACATACTTTTATTGAGTAGAAAATAATAACACGAGCCTTCATCATACAAAAATATATGTAGGCACTGTGCAACTTGAAAGCAGCAATGTACTAAACTGTTAAATTTTTTTCGTGAAGAGTTGTGCCATTCTTTCAACCCTAAACAAATCTTGAGAGGGTCATTCCCCTCAACACACACACACACAAACAGGGACACCCGTTCTATGAGAGATAGTTCTATTAATCATATATTAATTGTTTCGGTTGTACAATCGGCTGCAAAATTATTCAAGCACTAGCAATAATTCCTATTTAAAAGATGGGCACCTAATACTGTTTTAAGTAAATATTTGTCAAGTCATAATTTTAATCTTTATGCTGTTTACAAAAAGTAAGCTGATAATAAAAATTAGTGATCAAACTAAAAAGAAAATGTATGAAAAATGTGGATGCGTGCTTCAATAATTTTGCTGCCGACTGTATATTTTTAACATTTTATTTCAAAAATAAAACAAAAAATACTTCAAATATTCTACATTTACTAAAACAATTAATAATATTAGACTGGTAAATTTTTTTTTTTTTTTTTTTTTTTAAATTCGGTTTATGGCACAAATCCTTTCACAGATTAAAATAACTTACGTTTTTGGTCAAATAAATGATTGAAAAAATATTTTATCACGAATATTTAAATCACGAAACAATTAAAAAATTCAAACTGATATTCTAATAAAAAGATTTGATGTTCGAAAGATTTGTTTTCAAAAGATTTTATTGACCCATTATTTTTAATATAAAACCACACAATATGTCTCTCCCAACATCTCCTGATAAACAGAGCAGCTGTTGTGGATATGTTTGAAAAAAACTCTTACAAAATAGTATGGCTTTCAAAAGATGGAATCTATTATTTTTAATATCCCACCTGGAGCAGCTGTTAATTAACCGTCAGTGTCTGCAGTGATTTCTTTGGACATGACAAAAGCATATGGACTTTTCAAAAGATTTCATTGACCCATTATTTTTAATATAAAAACCACACAATATGTCTCTCCCACCTGGAGCAATGTGGAGCGTAAATACGGGCTAGGAGCCCTTAGAAAGACCCCCACGGAGGGCATTCCCCCCCCTAGGCCTAGGACACATCAGGAGTCAATCGGTCTTAAATCCTACAACCAACCCACCTGGAGCAGCTGATAACCACCCACACATCTGCAATAATTACGTTTTTTTTGTTTGAATGCAATAATGAGACTCTAAAAAAAATACTTTTAAACTCTTACAAAAGCGTATGGTTTCAAAAGATTTCATTGACCCATTATTTTTAATATAAAAACCACACAATATGTCTCTCCCACCTGGAGCAGCTGTTAACCACCCACACATCTGCAATAATTACGTTTTTTTTTGTTTGAATGCAATAATGAGACTCTGAAAAAAAATACTTTTAAACTCTTACAAAAGCGTATGGTTTCAAAAGATTTCATCAACCCATTTTCATCTCCTGATAAACAGAGCAGCTGTTGGGACCGCGCGTGATCCATCTGCAGTGAAAGGTTTGTTTAGATCCGAAACATACTTTTAAAAAAAATTGTAGGGGTCCCGGCGCTAGATTCTTTTTGCCGGCGACTGTATATAAATATATACATATGTGTAGATTTCATGTCACGTTCACGTTCACTTTTATTTATTTTATATCTATACATATTTATTTTATTCATTTGCCATTATGAATACAGACACCTTTTCTGTTTTTGTTTCTATGTACACGTATATTTACGTTTTCTTATTCACATTGCCCCTATGGCAAAAAAATCTATATATATGTATTTTTATTTTATGTATTTACAATCAACGTGTTTCGCAAAAATGTGCGTCACCTGTGAGTTTGTTCCGATGATATTTTATCATTTATTTATTTGTTTATTTACATTGAGCATTGCTTTACATTTTCCTTGTATGTATTGCAAAAAAAAAATGTTTTCTTTTGAAAATTTATGACTATCTAATTATTTAATGAATAATTATTGGTTTATTTACAAAATCATTTCATATATATATTCTTTTTTTTTTTTTACACATATTATTTTTCTCGGTTGTAAATAGTAAAATAATTGATTTTGTAATATAGTTCATATGTATAATTTGTATCTATATATACACTTTTTTTTTTTTTTTTTTTTGTATTATTTTGCATATTTTGGTGCATATAGTTTAGATATGTGCACCTTAATGGGTTTCGCTGTATTGTCGTGAGCGTTTTTCAAAACAATATTCATGTTGCGCAGTATTTTCAATACATAGAAAGGGCCAAGAAATTTAGGCTGAAATATATTTGGCCTTCTAAGGCTCTTCATATATACCGTCTGTCCAATTTTTAGGTCTCTGTCCTTATATTTTAAATTTTTGTTATATTCATTCATAATTTGAAGTTGATTTTTTAGTGCGTGTTCTTTTACACTCTGAATGTGTTGCAGACGCTTATTTGTATAGCTGTCAGTGGTAATTTTTGTTGCATCTGAGAATGCATTAAATGGTGTGTTGATTTCTCTAGCAAAAAAAACCATAGCAGGAGAAAAACCTGTTGCTCTATGTATTGTTGCATTATAATGTAATTTCACAAAATTTAATTTTTCGTCCCATTGAAATGTCGTTTTTGTCATGGCGGCTAGTGAGGATTTTATTATTTTATTTGAAATTTCTACAATTCCGTTCGAGCAAGCGTGATAAATAGAGCTAAAATGTAATTTAATATTTAATTGTTTCATGTATTCTGTGAATGTTTTGCCTCTAAAGTACTGTGCATTGTCTAAATGTATTTCTCTTGGCATGCCAAACCTGCCAATATATTCTGTTAATGCGTTTAATATGGTTTGTGACTCTGCATTTTTGAGTGGTACTGCCTCCATGTAACGCGAGAAGGAATCAATTATTACCATTATAAATATGTTTTTTCTAAAAGTCATAGGTAACTTACCTATGAGGTCTATGTGTAATACTTCCCCTGGCTTGTAATTTTTTTCCATTTTTTGTATTTCAATTTTGGGGATTGTGTGTTGTTTGTGTCTCATGCATTCAATGCAATTTGCAATATGATTTTTCACGTCTTGGTACATTCCATACCAGTATGTACGCGTTCCTATTAAGTGCAGGGTTTTTTTTAACTCCAAAATGGGTTTTATGTGCTTCTTTAATTATTTCGTTTTTTAACGAATCTGGAATAATTAATAATTCTTTTTGATTATCGTTTGTACTTCTTTTTAAAATTAATATTTCCTTTTCTGTTAATTCAAATTTTCGAGTTGTTCTATTTGATTTTCCTTTTTTTATGTCTGATATTATTTTAGATATTTTTTTATCTTTCATTTGTTCAAGTTTTATGTTTTCGTCTGTCAAATTTTTATTAACTTCAAATAAGTTGTTGGTTGAATTTGTTTCCGTGATGTTATTGATATGTCGCGATATGTAATCGGCAGGGTTAATTCTTCCCTCTATATGTTCTACAGTGAAATCATACGATTGCAATTCCAGTAACCATCTGGCTATAATGTCTGAATTCTTTTCTAAATTTAAGTGATATGTGATGGCTTTTGAGTCAGTCACTACCGTAAATTTTCTCCCTGTTAAAATATTTTTAAAATGGATTATGCTCTCGTATATGGCGAGCAATTCCAGCTTAATACTTGGGTAACGCTGTTCAGTATCTTTTAATTTTCTTCCATAGAATTCTACAGGGTACATTATGCCATTTATTTCTTGCGATAAAATCGCGGACGTCGCTATTTTTGAGCAATCAGTTATCAAAAAAAATTCTTTGTCATAATTTGGTGGTTTGAGAGTTGGACTGTTTAGAATAATTTTTTGGATATGTTTTAATGCATTTTCGGCATCTTCCGTCCATTCAAATTTCCTTTTCTCACTTGTTAACTCATTTAATGGTGCTACTATTTCAGCGTAATTGTCTATCAGTGATGCGAAATAGTTTGTCAGACCCAGTAAAGATTTTACGCCTTTTCTGTTTTTGGGTCTTTCTAATTTTTGAATTTTTTGAATGTTTTTATTGGCCGGTGCATAACCATTTTTATTGATTTTAAATCCCAAAAATTCTATTTCTTGTTTACATATTTGCATTTTTGAAGGTTCTATTGTTAGGTTTTCTTTAATTAATGTGCTTAGTACTTGTTGTAATAAGTTTAACATTTCATTGATGCTATCAGCTGCTATTATAACATCATCAATGAAATAACGTACTTTATATTGATCAAATTTTCCTAGCACTTTATCGATTAGTTCCGCAAATACTGATGTGCTTATTTTATTACCAAAATTTAGTCGCGTAGGTTGGAATTTACCAAATTCAGTAATGAAGGCTAATTTTGGTCTGTCTTCTTTTTTTAAATTTATTTGGAAGAAGGCTGAATGAAAATCCAGCACTGTGTAATATTTTTTGCCACTTATATCTTGTAAAAGTGACTTAATATCTGGAATGGGATATGGTACGCCCTGTAAAATATTATTTAGCAATCTGTAATCTATTGCACACCTGTACGAAGTTTTATTAGGGTCGTTAGTTTTTGAGTTTGCCTTTTTTTTAACAAATATAACCGGAAATGCGTAGCTTGACGTTGTATTTTCTATTATGTTTGCGTCCAATAATTTGTTTATTTCCTGTTGTGCAAATTTTCTTACACTTTGCGGAATTTTGTAAGGTCGAGTGGAAATTGGATAATCGTGGAGTAATTTAAAATTGGGCTCCACTATTGAAGTCTGTCCCAAGGTTTTGTATGATTTTGAGAACGCTTGTATATTATCTTTTAGTAAATTTTGAAATTTAATTTTTTGTGATTGATCTAAGTGTTCTAGATCAAAATCTTGTAAATTGAATTCGTTTTCTCTTAATTCTTGAATTTCACTCATTGTTAAATTATTCATTTCATATACTTTGGGAGTGTTATCTGTTTTTGATCCATTTAATTTTATTTCAAATTCTGTGCATATTTTTCCAATATTCATTTTTTTGTTTATCATTATCTTTTCTTCACTGTCATTTTGAACCATTAAGTGTATCGTATTTTTCTCATTGACTTGATGTAAGGATTGGTCATATTTAATTGTAATGTTATGCCTTAGGGGTTCTAATAAAATTACTTGATTTGGTTGTAAACTGGGTGGACATTTTAATGTAATTACCTTTGTTTCACCTGGTTCTAAGCCATATTTTTTATCCGTTTTTGGCATAATCATGTTTTTATGCGAAATTCTCTTTTTATTTTTTTTATTTTTTTTTTCTTTGATTTTTTGAGTATTTGTATCATTGTTTTTGTTCTCTATATGCTCTGTGAAATCGTTTTGAATTTCGTCATTATTTGAATTTTTTGCGGGTTTTTGTTGGCTCATAGTATTTTCACTATTATTTTGTGAGTTCTGTGTCTGCGTATTTACAATTTCTGAAATCACATTTATTTCATTTTCATTTATTTTTTGTACGGTGTCTATGCCTTCTAAGGGTATTTCTTTGTTCTTTAGGTATAAGGCCTTTTGTTCACAATCTAATATTGCGTGATTGTTCTTTAGAAAATCATATCCAAGTATGATCTTGTATTTTTTATCTAGGTTTCTCGTTGTAACGTAAAATGTTCCAGTTGCGAATATGTTTTGTATTTTAAAAGATATTTTGATGCATTTTTTGAATGGTATATTTTCATTGTTTAACGTATGAATCCTTACTTGTCTGGCCAGATATTTTATTTTAACATTTGCTTCTTTTAATTTTTGGAAAATGTCTGGTGATAGGACTGATAAACTAGCTCCGGAATCAATTAACGTTGTTATCTCTAAGTCTTTAATTTTTACGTTAATTAGCGGTAGTTGTGATCCGTCGCTGACACTGGCTATTGTGTCATACTGTTTACTGTGATGTTTTTTGTAATTTTTTTTTCTGTGTGTATGAATTTCCGTAGATATTATTTTTTGTTTTAAGCCCGAAATTTGGAGGTTTATCTGGGCTTGAGTTATTGTTATATGTTTTATTTATAAACCTCCTTTGTAGTTTTCCTGGTTTTTATAGCCTTGATTTTTATATGTTGTTTTGGGTCTAGCACCCCTATTGTTTTGATTATATCCATTTTGATTTGTGTAATGTTGTGGATAGGCAAAATTTTCGAAGTGGGGACTGTTTTGGGATTGTGCAGCGTAATTTGGAAAATTATTGGGCGGTGGATAATTATGATAATAGTTCACAGGAGGATAAGTTTGATAATTTTGAGGGTTTGTTATTGGGAATCTACTTTGATGTGAATTATTTCCCCTTAAATCTTTATTTTTATATCTCCATTTATTTTGTGTCATGTTTTTATTTGTTTCGTTAAACCAGCAGTTTTCTGTTGTGTGATTTCTTTTTTTACAAATATTGCAACTTTCTGTGTTTGGTACCTGTGTCTGATTAAACTGAATTTCTTTGCTCTCTTTTAATTGTTTTTGTATTTCTTTTAATTCTTCATTATGTCTGACTGTCATGTTTAGGAGCATTTCATATAATTTGTCTTCCTCTTTGGAAGTAGTGTTGATTTCTTCTATTTTCGAAGCGTTAAAAGCGCTTTCGATTTGTTTAGCAAATTTAATTGCTTTATCTATCGAGTCTGGTGCCATTTTTCTAACTTCGAATGCAATATCTTGCCTTATGCTTTCTAAAAATTTTGTCAATTTAATCGTGTTTAGAAATTGTTTCGCCCCAGTTTTTTCTGAGTGGCCTGAATCTTTTAAATAGTTGTTTGCCGCCCTGTTGAATATTTTTGTGAATTCTTCTATTGATTGTGTCGGTATTTGTTTCAAATTCATGAATTCATTTTGTGAGATGTCAAAAGAGATTTCCCTTTTGAATAATTCTTGTAACCTTTGTTTAATGTCAGCATAGTTGTTAATATTATTTGTGTCTTCGTCGTTAATTAGGCTTTCTTTTGCCTGGCCCGTTATTTTGGCTTTTAACAATATTACTTTTAAGTTTTCTGGTAGCTTAATTTCCTCAGCTAGCGTATCGAATTCTTTTAGAAAGTTTACGATATTATTATTTTTTTTTCCGTCAAAGTTGGGTAGACTATTCAGGATAGCATCATAACTTATTACAATTTTGTCTGCCATTTTCTTAATTGGTTTATTCCTCTCTTTAGAAATTTCGTTTAATTTTATTTCTTTATTTTCCGCGTAATTTATTTTCTTTTTTGCCAATCTCGGTATAGAGGATCTCATACGCGTATTTTTTTTTTTTTTTTTTTTTTTTTTTTGTTTAATTAAATTGATTACCCCTCCAAAATATGTAATAAAATACAATATATATAAAATCAAAATATATGTACACAAAATACCATTAGCATATATACAGGAATAACTTTCTGTTTTTTGCAAATATTATGTTAATTTATTTTCACAAGTTTCTTAATTAATCAATTTATTTATTTGCACATTATTTGTTACCCCTGTATATAAGGCTTTTCTTTAAGCATGCAATTTCTTGAAAAAGAAATTCAATTTATAATAATACCTCTGTTAATTTTGCTATAAATCTCCTATAAATTTGCAAACACACTATATTCTACCACTTTCAAATTTTATTTATGAAGTGATTACTCTTTATCACATCCTAAGAAATTTTTATATATATATAACACCATGAGATAAATAAGATACTAAAATATTATTATTATTTTTATTATTTTTATATTATACGCTTATACACATACATATTTTTATTATGTTATCCACACAAGCCTATATAATCTATATATCTTCTTTCTATATTAATTCTGTTATTTAATTATTTTTGACATTAATCTTTGATTTTCATGTCTACGTTTACATATATAACTAAATAAAAGACACCAATTATAAAATACACATAATTGTGGAGTGTTAGTATACGTACAAACAATTATATTTGCTTAAATCTTTTTTCTCTGTACTCATCTTTTATTTTTACTTTATTTATTTTTCCTTTAACGTTAATAATTTTAATGGGATCAAATTTTAGTAAATAACGCGGAAGAATTTTGTAATTTAACTGTGCCAAATTCGTCACCAAAAACACGGCACCAAATCCGGAAAGGGGGTAGATGTTGGGCGGATATTAACCAAAATCAGACTACCCTCCTTTTCGTGGCTCTAAAGTGACAGCTTCATGGTCGTACACTTTGAATATCAATTCGATATTCGGGCATGCGTTGTGAAATGCCCTAAAATTAATCCTAATTAAAAAGCAAACATTAATCTGAAAATTAATATGGTTATTAATAAATAAATTTTCTCTCAAATAATACTAGATTCATATAATTTTAAGTAATTTCTTTATTAAATATCCAAATTTTGAATACTGATAAAATTGATTATTCTATAATTTTACAATAAAACATAAATGATATAACAATGATCTTTGATCTTGCATCAAAGATGCTAAATATGAGTACTTAGAAAATATGCATACTTGCATGCGTTTGCAAAGTTAAATGATTGTCTACTGACCAAAATGAAGGAAGAGATTTCTCACCAGATTACTCGAAGTTATGATGCATGCGGGGCATAGTAAAGGGTCATCCCTGGGAGCACTAGTGTTGGGGAGCACTGCAGAGTACATTTTAGCGTAGGCGTGAGGCCGTCAGAATCTCCACATGATTTCATCACTTACACAAGTTGACAGAGCTACAGCCAAAACATTTTATCGTCATCTCATCACGAATGCAACAGCTAGAAGAAAAATCTAAATTTTAAAACTTCTTCTCATTTTCCTCATTATAATTTTTGGGCGGTTCCCTCCTTGCATTTTCTTTTTTTATTGGCACTGCTTCTTATTGGACCCATTTTTTACCAATCAGTTTGCTTCTATAATTTTTATTGCCTTCCTTACGATTTCGCAGGGGCTTATTCTTGGCGGTCGCCTGAAGGGGCTTAGCGTGTGGTCCCTTCTCAGAGTTCCACGTGCATGTCATAAATATGACGTTGTATTTCTGTCTTAGGCTCTCTCAGAGTTCCACGTGCAGGTCATAAATATGACGTTGTATTTCTGTCTTAGGCTTTTAAAAGGCAATAAAACAGCTTTGTAGTCTTCAGTAAAATAGCTTTTGTATTTTTATATTCTTTTTCCTTTTAAATAATGCCCTTTTGTACCTTTATTATTTTGTTTTTAACAAAATGGCTGATTTTTTCCATCAGTACTTTTAAAAATTTAGTCCCATAGGCCATAATGATAAAGAATTTTTCTTTGTGTCCCTGTAAAAAAACTGTAAGTGCTAGATTCACCAAAATCTATACAGTTAGTTCAACTGTGATTTATAACATGTGTACAATTTTTTTGCTCGGATTAATAAGGCGTTTAGACACTATCACATTTTAAAAAATTTGGCCCCATAGGCATAATGATAAAGAATTTTTCTTTGTGTCCCTGTAAAAAAACTATAAGTGCTAGATTCTCCAAAATCTATACAGATTGAGTATTTGTGATCTATAATATGTGTATAAAATTTTTGCTCAATTGAAAAAGTCGTTTAGATGCTATCGCACTTTTAAGATTTTGCTCCCATAGGCCATAATGATAAAGAATTTTTCTTTGTGTCCCTGTAAAAAAACTATAAGTGCTAGATTCACCAAAATCTATAGGGTTCGTAGTATGGTGACTTACAATATGCGTACCAACTTTCAGGTTAATCGAACGAAGCGTTTAGACGCTAGCGTGTTCACCCACAGACATACACACATGCACACATACACACATACACACACACATACATACATCATCGTAAAAATAGTGAAAACGGACTCAGGGGACCTCAAAACGTATAGAAACATCAAAATCTCGAATTCGGATTTTTGACATGATTACGATACTTTCCTCACTATAGTGTTCGGAAAGTAAAAATAAATAAAGTATGATAATTGCAAAAATTTTTCTTCAAGCAAGTCTGTTTTTGTAAATTCTGTTTTTTTTTTTTTTTTTTTTTTTTTTTTTTTTGTTGAGTTGAGTGCATGTTTACGGGTAAGCAAAATGAATTTGTAATTTTTGTTAAATAAGAAAAAAAAAATATGTAGAAGAAGAATGCCTTGAAAAACATATTTATGTAATTTTTAAAAACAATTTAGTAAAAATACATAAAATATCACTGTAAAACCCGTAAACAAAAATAACAGTTTACTGGTTATCGAAGAGGAAAACATATATTTTCATAATACAACAGGTTTTCGATCGTTAAAAGAACAATTTATAAGGAATTTCCTTTTGAAAAAAGTTCAATTAAATATTCGAATAAAAACCATTCATAACTTAAAAAAAAAAAAAAAAAACTTGAACAGATAATTTATTCTGAAACATTTTATACACGAATATAAAAAATACTTCCAGAATTCAATCGAGATTTAGATATTTCCGATTTGATATTCAGATATTTAAAATGAAATATTTTGAATACATTTTAAAATCCGGTTTTGCATTATTTTGCAGTAAAAAAAATCCACTTTGTTATTATGAAATACATATCTTATTGTCTTTTTTATGTTTCTTTTTTTCTTTACTTCGCAGGGAAAAAAGAAATATTTCAAAAAATTATTAAATATAACTTAGAAGTCAAATGTAGGCATATTTTGGCTTTTTATTAAAATGAAAAGTATCGTAAAAAATAAAGTGTTGTTTAATTTATAATCAATATATTTTTAATGTAGTGTGCGGTGCATTTTTGTAATAAATACGTTTTTATCTATATATATAAAAGAGTAAACTCACTGATTCACTGATTCACTGACTCAACACGGTTGTGGCGATCCTATGGGAGATAGAGTCGCAATTTTTGGTGAGCAGGTTGATTTTAGGACCCTGACGCTCACTAAGACGGGATTTTGCGAAATACACCCCGTTCATCCCCCGGGGGGGGAGGTGAGAAGGCAAAAATAACCTTTATAAGCATATCTCGGCTCCAAATTGCTTCACGGTGAAGAAATTGCAGATGGGGAGACTAGACTTGAATACAAAAAAAATCAATTTCTGCGATTTTGGAATTTTGGATTTTTAAGGGGGGTAGGGGGTAAAAATGAGATTTTCGGGGGCGCATAAGTCAAAAACACATTTATAAGTACAACTCGGCACCAAACTACTTCACAGGGAAGAAACTGCAGATGGAGAGACTAGGCTTGAATACGAAAAAATCATTTTCTGCGATTTTGGAATTTTTGATTTTTAAGGGGGGAAGGGGGTGAAAATGATTTTCGGAGTTGCTGAAGACAAAAACACCTTTATAAGCATAACTCGGCTCCAAATTGCTTCACGAGGAAGATATTGCAGATGGGGAGACTAGACTTGAATACAAAAAAATAATTTTCTGCGATTTTGGATTTTTAAGGGGGGAGAGGGGAAGAAAATGATTTTCGAAGGTGCAGAAGGCAAAAACCACCTTTATAAGCACAACTCGGCTCCAAATTGCTTCACAGTGAAGAAATTGCAGAGGAAGAGACTAGTCTTGAATACACAAAATCATTTCCTGCGATTTTGGAATTTTGGATTTTTAACGGGAGAAGGGGGTATAAATGATTTTCGGAGGCAAATTTAGAAAAATACGGATTTTCGAGTAAAAGTAATAGCTCAAAGATGTAAAAAAAAAAAAAAAAAAAAACCCGCCAAGCGCCTTCTTGAAAATATTTGCAAAAACTCATTTTTGATTTTTTCCGATTTTTTTTTTAGGTGGGGGGAGGTGGGGGCAAAAAAATAAAAATAATGTCAGATTGTTCAAAATTGGTACATAGAGGTTTCCGATACTTACAAATCGATTGCGGATATTTTCGAATTTGTAAAATTATTAGAAGGGGTGGGAAGGGGGGCAGTATGGGGGCTATGGGCAAAAACAAATAGAAATACAGTTAGGCCGTTCAAAATTGGTACAGATAGGTTTTAAAGGCCTGCAAGTCGAATGGGGATATTTTCGAAAGTGTAAAGTTATTAGAAGGGGCGATAAGGGGGGAGGGGAGAGGGGGGGCAAAGAAATAAAAATAGAGTTAGATCGTTCAAAATTGGTATATAGAGGTTTTCGATACTTACAAATCGATTGCGGATATTTTCGAATTTGTAAAGTTATTAGGAGGGGCGGGAAGGGGGTGTGTGGGTAAAAACAAACAGAAATACAGTTAGGCCGTTCAAAATTGGTACAGATAGGTTTTAGAGGCCAGCAAGTCGAATGGGGATATTTTCGAAAGTGTAAAGCTATTAGGAGGGCCGGGAAGGGGGCGGGGCGGAGGGGCAAAAGAAAAAAATAGAATATTGTTAGAGTATTCAAAATTGGTATATAGAGGTTTTCGATACCTACAAATCGATTGCGGATATTTTCGAATTTTTAAAATTATTAGGATAGACGGGAGGGGGGGGGGGCGAAGGGGAAATAATAGAAATAAGAGTTAGCGCATTTTGGGAATTTTTTCCGAAGACAGTGAGAACTCGGTGCGACATTTTTCCTAATAAGATTTTTTTTCTGTTTTTTTTTCACGTGATAAAAATTAATGCAATTTTGAGAATTCAGTAATTATAGCGATTCATTTAAAAATAGGGCCCAGCGAAGCGGGCGTTGCCTGCTAGTATTAAATAAAATGCATATAGATGTATTTTGCTCTGTTTTATTACTTTTTTTTCTGTGTTGGACATTGCAAGCACTATTACAAGAATTTAAATTTTAAATAGGTTTGTTTAAGAGATAAAATGTACTATAAATTGTATAATCCTTTAAATGTTTAATATATTTCACATTTTTTAAAAATAAAGACCAAATTAGATCAGTTGGTAGTCAAGCTTGTAATCAGTAATTTGCGGGTTTAATCTCAGAGCTGGCCAATGACTGTCATCTGCATTATAGTCCTTTTCCCAACCAGAGTCGTTTCAAGGCCACGGAATGCGGAGAGGGAGATCACGTGACTGAGATCACTTGCTCAATTCCATCCAGTGAGATATCGTTGTTTTTTCAGTAACCTAGAAACAGACGGGAGAACTGAAATCATAGTTCATCTCAGCGTGGCCGTGATAGCCTAAAGAAAATAGAGTATAGTAGTGGTAGGTGCATCAACTGTGGAGAATCAATTTAAAAGGTATATTTTTTAAAAATGTGTTTCTACTTAAAGGAAAAAAGAATGGACGAAATGGTTTTGAACTTCAAATATGCAAACATCAGTCATGTGCTCGCCCTTTTCAGTGTCGATTCGGCCATGAGGGCAATTAGAGGTCAAACCACAAGTTGTAGAAAAAAAGAAGAATACATTTGATTACTTTGCACCTTAAGAAGCTACAAAAAACTTGTAACTTTAACACATGATTTCACTTGCTATTTAAAATATCTGTATGATTTTTGTATGACTACCATGGATATTCAGACAAGTATCCCAGCAAACACATCTTCTTTCCAGGACAGTTATAGGACATCTTGAGGGTGAAATAGACATATTTAGGATGTAATGTGGATGAAAGGGATATCTTTAGGATGAACTGTGGATAAGTGTGTTTGTAGGGATACTACCTTTCTCAAAAATTATTCAATTTTTAGCAAGATTTTAGTTTATGACAAACGTGGATTTTAAAAAAAGATTATAAAACTTACAGAAAAACTAAAACTTAAATATATATATATATATATATATATATATATTCAAATTTGGTATATTGAAGTTCATAATAGGTTGCCATTTGATCAAGATTGGCAAGTTGGAAGGCAAATTAATAAGTCAGATAAAAATGTTCCTAAACCTATATTAGATTATTTTAAAAGCAAATTGAACTTTATTATCTTATCTTATTGATTTTAGGACTTAATCGGCAATCTATATTTATAGCATTAAAACACAAGATAAAATAAAGTCGTGTGAGTAACACACCAAATTATTGTTTTCTATTAAAATATCTTGAAATGATAGTATATATATATATATATATATGTACTGATAAGTATAAAGGATTTAAGTCCATATTCTTGATTTTTCAGGAGACGAAAAATAAAGTTAAACTAACTAAAAACAAATCAAAAGAATCGAATTAGGAAAAAGGGATTTCGTTGACTTATACCCTTTATACCATTCAGTGATTGTCAAACTTCATTTAATAACGGGAAAAAAATGAATTAAATATTTTATACCATACATGAATGGTAAATTTCTGACTTGAACCATTTTTTTTACCAATGGATTTTTCAAAGACTAAATCCATAGACTAAATGACATAGACTTAAATCCTTTATTCCAATCGATTGGGAATCTTTTTCTGAGTCTGACTATGTACTTAACTCAAAATCGGCATTTTTGGACTTAAATCCTTTGTACATATCAAACATAGTACAGATATACGTTGTACATTGTTTCAAGATATATCGATAACAAAAATACATATTTAATTGAACATTTTTTATTTACATGTTTTATTATTATTTTAAATGAAAATTAGTGTACAGGGGAATTAAATATGTTATTTCTTTCAACTAAACATGTAATAAAGATTCAAATCGTTGTAAAATAACTTCAGTTTTGTAAAGCAATACACCATTTTCGTAAAAGCCTACATATAGATTTTACTTTCCATTCCCTTAGAAAACTTTTTCTGGATTTCCATAAGGAAATATATATTGAAATCTTTGGAACTTAATCCATTCTTAATTGGAAAAAAAAGGAATTTATATCTCTCTTTTCCAATTTTCCCAAGGATGCATCGTGAAATTTAGAAATAACATAATCTTAAACGATTTAAATGGAATCTTAAAACCTGGGCAGAGAATAAGTTTATTTCTTCTTTTTTAATCGTACATTTAGCATAAAAGATTTGCTATACCCTTTTCATAAAGTTATTACGCTATAGTACATAGATGAAAACTCAGCCCGTTTTACTAGAATACAAATTCCGCTATACTTTCTTATAGACACAAATTTAAATTTAAAGTAGATCTAGATTTAAAGTAAAGTATCTAAGCCAGCTCAAAAATATAAGCTATTATTTTTATATTACGGTGTGGTATCTTATGTAAATAAAATACATTTTGTTTTATTTTAAAAATTTTTTAGATTGAGTTTTAAAATCAGTGAATGAAAACTCTTAAAGAGAGAGAAAATAAAACGGTATATCTCTATGTATTTGAGACTTATTAGCTGTGAAATTTTGTATCGAAAAAGAAATTTAACAAAAACATATATTTGATGCACGGAATAAGGAAAATTGTTAATTTTCTGCGTATCAGCAACAATTAATTTTTCGTTTAGATGAAAGATAAAACATTTCTTACATTTCATATTAAGTTGCATATAATTAAAATGCTTCAATATTTTAATTATATACATTATACATTGCTCGATTGAAACGATGCTTAAATATAAACCAACTGGCTATAACAGTAAAACAAATAATGGAAATAAAAACTCAATAAATTTATTTATTAAAAAAAAAAAAAAGATATATCATTTTTGTTACAAAATACTTGTAATATTTGCTTAAATTTAAATATGTACACAACGTTGAAAACGCCAATGCAAAAAAAATATTAAAAACAGACTGCAGTTTCAGTAGCTTTAAGCGTACCGTCATCAGTGAAGAAGACACTTCAGTTGCTTACTATATATTTTATTGTCTATGAAAATATTTCCAAAACCTTTATAGTGAGATGTGCGTTGAACATTTTAGATTGTAATCCAATCTTAAATAAATAAAGATAATATCTTTTCAAAAATCTTCCTACGAATACATTCGAAAGGTACGAGCTCCAAAAGTGCTCGAGAGGTTCTGTTTCCGAAGCTAGTAATCTGAAGAATTTGAGTTCGAACACAGTTAACGCTCGTCGGTCTATTTGTCGGAATTTATTTTCGAAGGTTATATATATTTTTTTACTCCAGAAAATGTTTTCTTATAAACAGAACTAAATATGGTGTAACATATAGGTTTTTCATTTTAATTTGGCCAAAAATTATTTTTAATATATTAAAACAAACGTCTGTTTGAAGGTAATGATGAAAACATAACCACGAAACTGCAGTTTAAATTAATGAAAACTTGGGTAAACAGTATTGTACTTATATTTTCTAAATTATGATAAGATTATTGTTACAAGTTGTAACAAAAGTTTCTTTTTTTTTTTTTTTTTATAAAAAACATTACCTTTAAGAAAATTAATAAAGGGCTAACATATAGCCATTTTAAGATATTAAAACTTAAACATATTTCTGAGGTATCTTTTAACATTTTAAAATAAGTCATATCAAATACCGAATTGAATTTGAATAATTAATTCATTTCGAATTATATAACTTTAAGCAATATCCATTACGAAATGCAGCATTCTAATTCAAATAGCTATAAATCCATTTATTATTTAGGAAAATTATAACTATTTTAATTTAGTTTAAAATAAGGTCGTGAATAGAAGTCTCAAAGCGATATTGATGCTTCAAGCGATACGTACAAAACTCGCAATACATTTTGAAATTGTTTAACTTCTAACTTATTATATTTCAGCTTTAATGAAATTGGTAAAGCACTTTAGAATTAATTAAATTATTTTACTTCTCAATAGTTTAATAGTTGTTCGTGACAAACAGAAAATTCAGTGGCAAACAGTTGAAATTAAACTGTAACATTCAATCACAGAAGTAAAAAAATACGAAATATGCACTATCAGAAATATCAAGTACGCTATTTTACACAGAGTATCTAGATGTAAAATGTCGAAATAAAATTTCCTAATCTCTCGTTTTATCAGATAAATTTAATCAATTGTAAAATTCGCGTATACGAGTGTTTACCACAGAATTAAAAATTTTTACTAAGAAATAATTGAAATATTCGTATAATTTTTAATATTTACTATATATTACTTATGCATTAATTAACCCTAATGTACAGGGTGTTCCCTAACACTGTAGACATTTTAAAAATTAATATATTTTGAAGGAATTGATAGAGTTGAACACGGTTCGCTAAAAAATCATTCTCGTGAAGGGGGATTTCTTTTTTTCGTAAAAAAGAAATAATAATTAGGCGTTTTGCCGATAGAGGGAGCTGTGCGTGACCAGATCAGGTATTTTCATGAAAAACTGTACTTATTCGCAAGCAAATGTTTACAGGCATATAAATCCTAATCTATGTGGCCGTCGTCACCACAAATTACAGTTTGCAAACGATTTATGACACTGTTAAGTGAAGCCAGGCCCTGACTAACGGCAGGGCATACGGGGCAAATGCCCTGGGCCCCCCTTCTGGAAGGAGCCCCCCTACAGGCGTATGGAGAAATTCTGCAACCTAAAGAGCTCTTATGCCACTGCAAGGGGCCCCCCAGAATAGGCATGCCCCGGGGCTCCAGGTAGTCTAAGTCGGGCCCTGAGTGAAGCTTCACTTGGTGGTTCTTACTTGAGGGAAAAGATCTTCACGAATAATGCTTTATGCACCAAGTCAGCATCGCAATTAAAACATCATGCATGCACAAGTAGGAGGCAAAAAAAGAAGTAAACTGCTCTAATCGCAAAATTGTGCCATTTATAGGACTTTCATTTACGTATTTTTCTTTCAAATCCGTAAGAAAAATGTAACTATTTGTCTAACAATCATCGAAAAAAAAATTAACTATATTTTTTTCTTTACTAAAAAGAAAAAAATATCCCCCTTCACGAGAATGTCCTTTTTTTTAAAACGCGTTCAATTCTATCAAATCATTCAATAGATATGAACTTTTAAATTGTCTACAGATTTATGGAACACCCTGTATATATTGCTTATGAATTAATAACCCTAATGTACATAATATTGTAAGTTATAGCAATTAAGATTAATATGCTTGATCTTAGACTATAATTTTAAATACCCTGGTCGTTGATTAACCTTGTACACGCCGCATTCAGATCCGGGTGTAATTTAAATTAGTTTTTCATATATTTTGCCTTCTAGTGCTTTAGTTTAATGAATTATATCATTAAAATGTGTAAAAAAATAAATATAATTTAAGATTATTACATTTAAGATTATTAATTTAAGATTATTATATTTAATATTATTAATTTATTGGGTTGTTCGATAAATAATGTCGTTTTTCAAAACCTTCGTTTCTAAAAACCAAGGCTTCTTCGAACGTGGAATTTTTCAACTTACCGAAACATGGCAAAAGGTTATCCAACAAAATGGTGAATATATCACTGATTAATGTTTGTTGTTAATATAAATAAATTCACTTCGAAAAACATGAAAAAAAAACGACATTATTTATCGAACAACCCAATAATGTTATTATATTTTAATATTATAAATAATCTCTAAAAAATAAAGAGTTAAATTGAACACGTGTCATTTGTATTAAATATATTTAAAACACTTTAAACACACGTAAATATAAATTTATTTAAAAGACGTTAAATTTTTTTTATCCAAAGCTTTTCGCTTTAATAGTAAAGCATCATCAGGGATTTATGATTCGTTTCCATTGCGCAGTTTTAAATATGTTTTCTTTTTACAGTCAACAGTTAAGTCTTTTAATAACGTGATATATTTTAAATATCAGCAAAAAACAATATGAATTCCGGTAGAGGTTGGACCAAGGAGTTAAGAAACGTGAGAGAAGCTGGAACTATTGCATATCATACGAGGTTATTATAGGAGAAAAAACATCATGAATTAGCAGAAATAAACTATTAACTATTTTATAATATTGTGCCAAATTATTGGTAAAATTGCAGCATCTTTGCAGCAGATTTATTACTCATTGAATTAGAAAAACGCGTATATGAAACTTCCATACTCAAACCATACTACATTACCCGAGCTATAAATTATACCACTTTTAAATTTAATGAAAAACAACAAATTAACAATATTATTCAAATAGGTACTGCTGCGGTATATAGTAAATCTAGTATTATAAGATTAGTTAATAGAATAAAAAATTGCATGCTAATTAAACCTAATAATCCCACTCTAGATTCAACTCTAAAATTTCGTTACACTAATAGTCTCCCTTTCTGTAAAGAATTCTATACCTTATATACAACGTAAATTTAATTTCTTTATCCCATTCAGTTCTCCTATAACTATTAAACAATTAACCCTTCATGACCGCGACTTAAATGGACCCACTGGAGGAGTCTATCAAATTCCCATAGAAAGCAATAAAGAACTTTTCTATTATATTGGACAGACCAAGAGGACTTTAAATAAAAGAATACAAGAACATATACGAAATATCAAAGAAGCAAATAGTTCTACTCTAGTCGACTTCATCTATGCCAACACAAACGCCAACCCTATATGGGATAAAGCCAAAATTATTACAGCACCATCTAATAGCCAAGAACTTTACATTTCCGAAGCTATTCATATAATTAAATGCAAAAATGCAATAAATTCCAAAGATGCTGCAATTTTACCAATAATTTGGCACAATATTATAAAATAGTTAATAGTTTATTTCTGCTAATTCATGATGTTTTTTCTCCTACAATAACCTCGTATGATATGCAATAGTTCCAGCTTCTCTCACGTTTCTTAACTCCTTGGTCCAACCTCTACCGGAATTCATATTGTTTTTTGCTGATATTTAAAATATATCACGTTATTAAAAGACTTAACTGTTGACTGTAAAAAGAAAACATATTTAAAACTGCGCAATGGAAACGAATCATAAATCCCTGATGATGCTTTACTATTAAAGCGAAAAGCTTTGGATAAAAAAATTTTAACGTCTTTTAAATAAATTTATATTTACGTGTGTTTAAAGTGTTTTAAATATATTTAATATTTTAATATTATTATATTGTATTATATTTTAATAATGTAAGCTATTTTAAACATGCCAGCCCATTTGTAGAAGCATTTGCTTATTTTTCTAAATTATGTGAATTTTTAAACTGTGGGGTAAAAGGAAAAATGTTAAAATTGGTCTTTTTTTTATAATTTTCTGTACATTTTCCTTTTATGATTGAACTGTAATTTCTATTTCAAAAAATCAAGTCATCCTTCTATTATATATATATATATATATATTTTTTTTTTTTTCAAGTCAGTATTCATGATATTTAATTTTTAAATGGATTTTTAACCCCATATTCCATTTGTGGAACACTGGCGTGTGAAAGGTTAAGGGGGTCCGGTACACCAAATGTTCGTTTTTATTATTTATTGATTAATTGCTGTAATTATTTTTTCTGAAATTGGAGCTTTTTTGACGATGAAGTTGAGCAAGAAAGAACCTTAAAAAAATTTAAATAAAAATTTAAATAAAATTAAAAAAATTAAAAATTAAAATTTTTTGAAAAATTTAAAATTTGTTATATCTCATGAACTAATGGTTCAATTTACAAACTTTTTTCACTTTTATATACAGAAAAGATTTATCTTAAATTTGTCTTCCTGGTTTTAAATTAGGAGCAAAACATTTTTGGTAATACAAAAATTAGGCATGAAATAAGTACTTTTTTCAATTTAAAATTAATATTTAAAAATGTTATTATTATAATCAGAAATCCTGAAAGCAAATTGAAGCTATATCTTTTCTGTATATAAAGATGAAAAAAGTTTGTAAATTGAACCATTAGTTCATGAGATATAACAAAATTGAAATTTATCAAAAATTTTAAATTTTAAATTTTTTAAATTTAATTTTATCTTTTAAATAAATAAATAAATAAAAAAAAAAAAGATTCTTTCTTGCTGAACTTCATTGTCAAAAAAGCTCCAATTTCAGAAAAAAAATATTGTAGCAATTAACCAATAAATAATAAAAACAAGAATTTGGTGTCCCGGACTCCTTAATGCTTTTTTTTTCTAAAATGTTACAGTTTCATATCAAGGTTTTAATTAAGATTTTAATTATTAATAAGATACAAATTTCTTTAAATTATCATAGGATTATTGTGTTACATTTCTAAAAAGTTGTCTTTAAAAAAAAAAATAATAATATTTCCTTTTAGAAAACTGATAAACAGCAAACAAATAGCCATTTTAATATTAAATTTAAGACAATAAACTTCAAATACACCTCCCAAAAATTTTCAAAATAGGTCATATTAAATTACAACTTTATTTCGTAATTTTGATTTTAATAATATCCACCACAAAACGCAGCATTCTAATGAAAACATGTATGAATCTGTTTAATATCTAGGAAAATTAAAACAATTTTCAATCAGTTTGCAAGGTCATGAATATAAATCTCGAAACGATATTGGTATTGATGTTTTGAGCGATATTTATCAGCGTTTGTCTTATTATATTTTGAAATATTTTAATTTTGAACTTATTATGAGATTTCTGATTTAATGAAATTGCCAGTGCATTTTAGAATTAAATTGTTTTAGTTCTCAACAGTTTAACATCTTGTTCGTGACAATCAGAAATTTCAGTACCAAACAATTGAAAATTTAATTGTAAAATTTATTTCTAGAAACAATAAAAAATATGAAATATGCACGAATTGAAATATAAAGCAGTCTACTAGAATTGCGTATCTTGAATGTAAAATGTCAATATAATTAAAATAGTGGAAATATTCTTTCTGTAAGATTAATTAAATTCTATGAGTTGTAAAATGAAAATATATATTATGGTGGGTACCATAAAATTGAAAGTTCTCTAAGAAATAACTGAGATTAGTAGATAAAATTTATTTTGCATTTTAGTTAAACCGTATTGGGTTGTTCGGAAAGTAATTTCGTTTTTCTCAGCAGAGGATTTAATTGTATTTTTTTTTTCACACCATCTTCACAATTAAGCTGCATTACCATTATATATTGTGACAGCTGATATAGCAAGGCTTGTTGTGAAAACGTTCGTTTTATTCTGCTCAATTGATTTTGATTGGTGCCGTATGAAATAATGAAAATCGGAAGCGTCATTTCCGGCGTATTTTGTTATTAGAAAAGCGAAAATACTGTTCAAACAAGGAAAAAGGTATACGATGTATATACAGAAAATTTATATAAAGAACGCCAGTATCAAAACTGGTTTACCAAATTTTATTCCGGCAATTTTGACGTTGAAGATGCATTACGTTCTGGAAAACCAGTTTATGCTAATGAAGACAAAATAAAGTATTGATTTATGAAAACTGCCAAATAAAAACTTGTGAAATCGCTAAGAAACAGATCAAAGTGGAGAATATATAATTCTTTAAAATATTTATACAATATAAGAAAGTCGTCTTTCATTTTTAAAGGAAAAAACGAATTTATTTTCCGAACAACCCAATACATATTCTTGTAAAATGTAATTATTATGATTGATGTTTTTGATGTAAAAAGCCTCAAATTGAAATAAAAAAGTCATTAAATAATATTTATTATCCTTAACATTGTAGTTAGCGTTGCCGAATTATAATTATTACTAAAAAATAACTTAGATATCTCAATAAATTTGATTTAGCATAGTCTGCTCATGTATTGATCCTTTTGCACAAAATGTTGTAAATAACAACGATTAATGTTAATTTGCTTGATTCCAGGAAATCTTAGATTGAAGTAACTCCATTTTCAGTGCAGTGGTTTGAGTTTTACAATAAAAAATAAAAAATGCTGGGATTTATTATATAATACTGTATAGTCACTAGGAAATAAATTAGAGTGTTAAACAGAAGCTTAAAAATATTTTTGCTATAACTTTTTGTAGTAATTAAAACTTAACTAGGCATTACTACATACCTATTTAAAAATAAGTAAATATAAAGAAAACAAAAAGATCTAAAAGTAAATAAATTTGTATAACTCAGTCAGTATTGGAAACGTTTCTATTTTTAAAAGTACAATGAATATTAAATAAATAGCGTAGATGGACTCTGTTCAGCTCCCTATTATGTATTTTTCGTACACATTTTTACTATAGGGCATACTGTATTTGTGTTAAAAGAAATGAAATATATCATGAGTCACAAAATGAAAAACCTATAATCAATAAGCTTTCCTTTTTCTGTTGCGTTTTATGTTTTATTTACCTTATCCTAATTTGTTATTTAATTTTATAAGGGTACGTTTCATATTCCAGTTTTCATGTAACTCCATATAGTACACCCAATTTAATAATTTCCACAAGTTATGGGAAATATTGTCCAGTTCCACTATATTAAAAAATCGTAAATTTCGATAAACTTACGAAGTTTTTAAAGTAGAATATCTATAGTCCACAATGTTCATGCACAGTGTTATTGATGATATTTTAAAACTTGTCCAATGTATTTGAGATGAAAATAATGTTCATAAAACACGTTTATGAAAAATTTTGCATTATTCTCCCATGTTAAAAAACGAAAATCGTAAATTTTGAATAGTACAGAATTTTCAAAGTAGAATGTTCATAGTCAATGATAGTCATGTCAATATCATGAATCATATTTTAAAACTTATTCAGTATCTTTAAGATGGAGAAAATCCTTATAATATTTATTATGCGAAATTCTTCCCTATTTCACATGTTTAGAAAATCATAAATTTCCAATAGCGTATGAAGACTTTAAATCAGAATGCTAAAAATAAATAGCGTTTTTGCCGTTATAATGAACAATATTTTAAAACTGCCTGACTTCTTTAAGTAATTTGTTCTTAAGATATCGTGCATGCAGGCTAAAAAACTAACGCTATAACACACTAAAAATTTAACACCTTGCAGTACCACACAAGTACCACAGGCGGCGATCTGAAAATTTCCGTAATTTTGAAAATATTGCATTGGTTACCATTGTCCAACAAACATATTTTAAAATAAAAGTAGGTATTTAGGAAGTTTTTTATTCAGGAATTTATCAACCGTGATTATTCATTTTAAGTAGACTGGTGTGTAAA
Organism: Salticus scenicus; assembly: GCA_963930645.1. Taxonomy (NCBI): domain Eukaryota; kingdom Metazoa; phylum Arthropoda; class Arachnida; order Araneae; family Salticidae; genus Salticus; species Salticus scenicus. The sequence continues at coordinate 160,392,411 of OZ005659.1, read as the reverse complement.
GATTGATTATTTTTTATATACCAACTATGTGAAAAATGCCAGAGTTGTGCTACGATTAATTTGGTATCACCTGTTACAGCTGCGAATTCAGACACGGTGACGTTTCCAACGGTTATTATGTGAGAAATGCTAGACTGGTTATCAGCCAGGGTGGCTCAGTGAAAGAGCATCCGCACGTCATACAGAGGGCCCGGGTTCGATTCCAGGCTCTAGCATTTTTCACATAGTTGATCTATAAAAAATATTCAACCTTTACATTTCAGTCTACTTAAGATAAAAATAGATAATTTAATTAATAGATTCTTGCAATTATTAGTAGCATTAAAAAGAACACATTCGTATTTTACTGCAAGCTACTTTTATTTAACACTTTAGTTTATATTAGAAAATAAAAATTAAATATTAATGTATAACAATATAGTAGTCCAAGATTTACATTTTCTTTTATGATCAAGACAGCGAATATACAAGTATGCAAGAAAAATAAATTTTAAAAAATCTGGTGTGAAACAACCCCACGACTTGCACCCCACTTGGAGATAATATGATCAGAAGACATAAAATCGATCTAACTAAGTAGAAACCCAAAAATTTTCCGGTATGAGAAACTTAATACACGAAGTTTACATAGCAAGTTAAAAAATGTGGGGGGAAAAATGGTAGAGCTATGTTTTGAAACACAAATTTCCAAGATATAAAATTAACCTACCTAAGCAGGATAACTGTCAATTTTCCAGTAATAACCGCATAATACATGACAAAGGATATCTAAAATGGATTTATATAACAAAAAAAAAAAAAAAAAAAAAAAAAAAAAAAGCGTTAGATGCGCTTTTGAGATACCAGCTTTTATAAAACTTAGCATATTCAATTACTGACTGGAAAACAGTAATTGCATACATAAGAATATTTAAAAGGGAGTTAATATGTCGAGTTTGAAAAATTCCGTACAATCGAATTTAACTCTGCTGCTGTGTTCGGGTCGATTTCGAGGACATTTAAAAGGCAGTTAATATGACGAGTGTGAAAAAATCCGTACAGTCGTTTTTAAAGAAACGCACTTGCGAGACCTGAAATTGAGTTATTTATGCAGAACACCTATGAATTTTCCTGAATTAACCAACCATATAATTCGAAAGGACATCTAATAGAGTGTTTATATAGCAACTTTGAAGAAAATCGTTAGAACGTTTTTGAGATACAGACTTACGGTGCCCCTTCCGGTTTCCGATGACCTACTTCCGGTTTTAAAAATTTTACCTAAATTTGAAAAATTCTTCTGTACACCAGACCTGTATCAGTTACGAAGTTTTGTAGTCCTATATTTATAAGATTCGGAGATATTATAGCCAGCAGATTCCCCACATACATACACACTTACATACATACATGCACACACACTGAACAATTGCCAAAAACCACTTTTTTGGACTGAGGAGGCCTTGAAACCTGTAAATCAGGTAAAAACCTGATATCAAATTCTTGGACAGAATACAATACTTCCATTACCTACGGTAGTAGGGTAATGGAAGTAAAAATAAAAACTCAATACCTATAAGGAAAAAGAAAGCTACAAATGAAATGTAAGGAAATTTCATATCTTCAAGCAAGTCCATTGCAATCAATTATCTTTATTTTTACAGACACAAGCATACTCGAAAGTGCATTTATACAAACTGAATGTATCATTTGAGTTTCACGTGTATACCTTTCTTTGTATTTGATATCCAAATGAATTAAAATTCTCGTAAAGTTGGAAAGTATTGATGTATCTATACATGATGCAAGATTTATCTTTCTAAAGAGTGACTTCTTTAAATATTTAAATAAATTTTAATTTTTTTAGTTTTTTAATTACACTTAATGCTGTAAATACAATTTTACTAACATTACTAAAATATACTTACTAACAATTTAACATCGACTAAATAAATTTCCATCATTTAATTTATCTGCAGGAAAGAATATTTAAAGTAATGGCATAATAAATCATTTGAAGTAGCTTTATACACTTCAACTCGTATCAACACTTTATAGGTTATAACTGAAATTGTTTTTCCGTGATGCAGACAAAAGCTCTCTTTTCTATCATTCTGTTACTTGGTTTGAATGATATTTGGAGTGATTCCAAATATTCGAAATGATATAGATGAAAGTATTTTCTGTAAATATCACAACCACGTTGAATATCCTTAGATATCAGTCTCAGATAGAACCTGAGAAATGTGATATTCATGAAATTTTAGTTGATATGCCTGACTCAACTATTTATCATGCTATCATGCGTTATCTGGAAACACATTAGTTTATTGCTCATGATATATTTAGAGTGCATTCAGTTTACAAATATTTGGATATTTAGACAATAATTTTAGCTATTAGAAAACAGTAATATTATTAAAAAATTTTTGCCTTTTATATGTATCAAGTCATGTATGAAAAAAAAATCTCATATAATATAAGTATTGTTAGAAATCAAAAGCATTTATAACAGATTATTGATATTTAATACAATGCAATATCTACTAATAATGAAATTGCGTGCGAGTATGTTTGTCACGAATTTTTTGCATAGAAAGGGTGTGACTTGATACCACAAAAAATTTCACACTAGTGGAACTTTACAAGAATTGATCGTATATGAAGAACAATTTTCGATATTTGTTAGCGTTTCTTTTCTTTCTTTAGTACGACAGGACTTTTTCTTTCAGACAGCGATTTTGCGTTGTCGTCATTTATTATATTACACATTGAATGAACGTGCAAATATTTTTGTTTTCATTTAAAATATATAAAGCTGAAAGTTTGCCATTTTGTCTGTCCGTCTTATTAGTTTTTATAAAAAATTACTTATTAATAAGTATAATTATTAATAAGGTGCACTTATAAATAAGGACAAAATCTAGCTAACGCTGTAATTTTAAATTCAATCTGATAATTGATTAAAAAAAAATTAAGAATTCCCCCCCCCCCCCATATTAACATTAAAATTATCTAAGAGAGAAAAAAAAAATGCTGTCAAAAATACACAAATAAATAAGTGAATATATTCCTTTTTATGTCAATATATATATATATATATATATATATATATATTTACGTATTACTTAAAGCGTATTTGTATAAAAAAAACGCCAAAAGCAGCACTAAAAATTATGCAAAAATTATATAGTTTTGAATAGAAAGTAATAAATAGATGTAAGAGTTTAAGATAAGTAGCCGTGGTTAACAAAATGTTAATAAATACAAAAACAACGAATTGAAGTATCGAAAAAACATTTGTAAAAATAACACTTCATGTGAAAATCACCCTTCCGCTTCCTCTGCAGTGGGTGGAAGCAGCAGAAAAGACAATTATTAAAAAAAAAAATTAAAAGGCCTAACAGGTTTCGGGATTATGGCGAAACCAGCATACTCCCAAAGAAAAATTAACAACGAAATTATAAAACAAAATTAACTAACATGGAAACATTCAAAAGATGTCGTCTTCTAAAAATATTGAAAAAAATCTTGAGTGACTCCACTCGACTTTCCGAACATTGAGTAATTAACAGTTTTGTAGATAAAGTAAAGAAAGAGGAGTTGTTAAACAAACAAAAGAGAGAAAACCATAATAAAGTGTTTGAGTATTTTTCTCCATATATTACACCATGTTTTATTTCACGCTACTGAACTTTCAGCCCATGATCATAATGATAAAGAATTTTTCGTTGTGTCCCTGTAAAAAACCTATAAATGCTAGATTCACCAAAATGCTTATAGTTAGTGCAACAGTGATTTATAATATTCATATAAATTTTCAGCTCAATTCAATAAGGCGTTTAGATGCTATCGCACTAGTATCTTGTGGCCACACATGACTTTCTTCTATATTTTACTATACAAATTCACTCAGTAAAAATAATTTATTAAAATTATTATTTAAAAAAATTATCTTGCATGATAATGCAGATGATTTACATATTAGAGAAGTAGTATAACACTAAATATCCAAAAAAAGTCAATTTTATTGTCAATAGTACATTAAAAAAAAAAAATCGATAACTTCATTTGAAATTATCGCAGATCTATGGTTCAACCATTCGTTTAAAAGGTACTGGCGAGCTCTTTTGAAAGATACCCATCATGAAAATTTACTCCCCTCGGGGGGGGGGGGGCGAGGTTCCTACACATACAAAAATATTTTCCCAGTTGACTATTATAAATAATTCTGGTAAATTTTATAATGATTATTAAAAAATAATTCTCTTTATGCACATTTATACAAAATTTTGTACTATACCACCATGTTAAAAATTTAGAAAAAGCGGGATGGCAACGCAACCTGTAAGACAAATTTTACCAAAAGTTGATAGGCACTAATTTATGTCAAGTTGCAACTGCATACCAGTTTGTATGAAATTCTGCGAAGTAGTTCCTGAGATATAGTTGACACAAAACTTTGTCACACACACGCAGAGACTGACAGACAAACATACAGACATTTTCTAAAAATGGTTAAATAGTGTTCTACAGCTCTCAAAACGTGTAAATCCATCAAAAACCCGTGGTCGAAAATTTTTACGAATCCAATGCTTTCTTCTATTGAATATAGAAGAAAGTAAAAATTTGGTCCCACAGGCCATAATGATAAAGAATTTTTTTTTGTGTCCCTGTAAAAAACTGTTAGTGCTAAATTTACAAAATCTATACAGTTTGTGCAACTGTGACCTATAACATGTGTTCAAATTTTTGGTTCAGATTAAATAAGTGTTTAGACGCTATCGCACTTTTAAAAATTTGGCACCATAGGCCATAATGATAAAGAATTTTTCTTTGTGCCCCTGTAAAAACACTGTAAGTGCGAGATTCTCCAAACTCAATACAGATTGAGTAATTGTGACCTATAATATGTGTATAAATTTTTTGCTCAATTGAAGAAGGCGTTTATATGCTATCGCACTTTTAAGATTTTGGTCCCATAGACCATAATGATAAAGAATTTTTCTTTGTGTCCCTGTAAAAAAACTATAAGTGCTAGATACATCAAAATCTATAGGGTTCGTACTATGGTGACTTACAATATACGCACCAACTTTCAGCTTATTCGAACAAAGCGTTTAGACGCTAGCGTGTTCACTCACAGACATGCACACACACATACATACATACACACATACATACACACATACACACACACATACATACATCATCGTAAAAATAGTGAAAACGGACTCAGGGGACCTCGAAACGTATACAAACATCAAAATCTCGAATTCGGATTTTTGACATGATTACAATACTTTCCTCACTATAGTGTTCGGAAAGTAAAAATATATGTGATTCTACTCTTTCTAACACACCAGAAAGTGAACAAATTATCAGCTGAAATGAATTACAGCGACCGCAAAGAAATTATCAAAATTAAGCATATTTGGCGATTTCACATTGTTAGTCGATTGGTTTTGAGTACTTGGCGGAGAAACAAAACACGTTTCTGTTCGTATACGGCAATCTCGTTGTTAGCGAACTGAATGCCTAACAGCGCTAAATCGCCAAATATGCTTAATTTTCATAATTTTTTGTGGTCGCTGTAATTCATTCCAGCCGATAAATTTTTCCCTTCCTGGTGTTTTAGGAAGAGTAGAATCACATATATTTTTTTCAATATTTTTTGAATACGACACCTTTTTAATGTTTCCTTGTAAGTAAGTCCAATTTATTACAATATATTTTTGCTTTTTAAGTCTGCGTGGGAACATGGCGAGCTAGCAAGTCCTATTTAAGTTACTTTTATGACGCATATCAGCTATATATATTTTTATTGTTATTTTAACTGAGTTACTTTTATCAAGTATAATTGCTACAATTAATTTTTTTTAGAATTTCGCTGTTAATTGTTTTTTGGGAGTATGCTGGTTTCGCCATGTTTCATAAACCTGTTAGGACTTTTTAATTTTTTTTAAAAATTGTCGTCTGTTCTGCTGCTCGCACCCACTGAAGAGGAAGCCGAAGGGTGTTTTTCACATAAAATGTTATTTGTACAAATGTTTTTTCAATACTTTCATTCGTTGTTTTTGTATTCATTAACATTTTTTTAACTACGCCCATTTATCTTAATCTCTTACACTTAGTTATTACCTTCTATTCAAAACTATATATATATATATATATTAAATAACTAAAATAAAATTGAGAAAAATCGTGTTAAAGAAAGCGAACAGCTTCTGTATAAAGCCCCTTTGCGAAATTATCAATTTGCTACCAAATTAACTTGCACGTTTCTCGCTAAGGTCTTTATTTACGTAATTGGGGTGGACATTTTATATCATCACCGAAACGACAATAAAAACTTGTAAGTCGTCAAGGCGCTCCTAATCTAAAGCTACCAAAAATATTTTAAGAAATTATTATAGTTACCGATTCTAGGAAATGATTCACAGTTACTACAGGCCTTTATATACTAGGATAGATTAAAATAACTCATGACGTACTAAATTAAATTCTTTTTTGTGCAGAATTTTATATCTATTACTGAGAAAACAAAAATAGACTTCGTCAAAAATTCTGTAAAATATATCACCATAGTTAAGAGGCAATGGATAATCACATGTGAAAAAGAAACGTAAAACTATTCGGTGAAAGGGGTGTCATAAAAAAAGTGCATTTATTTGCGTTTTACTTTATTTATATATTTATTTTTAACGATAAAGATGGTTGGAAGTTTAGTGATTAATATATATATATATATTATTACTGGTATTTTTATTTCAAGCAGTAAATAAAGGTAGATTTTAAAGTTTGTTGTCATGGTTAAGAGGAAATAGTTAAGTAAGGGAAGTGAACGAAAAACAATATTTTGCGGTGTGAATAAAGTAAAATTTTCGATGTTTATGTTAAAAAAACAACAACCGTGTAATACTATGCGACTGTGCATTACAGCAGTAAAATTACCTAAATACCTAATGCAGAATCCCTATTTTTACTAAGCAGTTGTTTAAATTTAACAAATAAATAGTTTTATTTAATAAATTAAAATATAATCTGTTTATTTCTTATAATTAATTATAAAAAATACAAAGTGTATGTTTATTATATTATATTTAAAAAGAAAGTTCTATGTAGATATTTATTAAGTATTTTGTAGAGTGTAATAACTAAAAATAGCTAATAATTATTAAACCAAAAATACACATAGGTATCATTTTATCTGTTTGGTACTCTGCAAACGTGACAGTTTTATTTGTTTCAATCATTAGTTTTAAAGTTAATACAAATAAAAGGTAGAAATCGATTTTTCTGCAGTGCGGCTTTTTTTTTCGGCCCACCCTGTTCCTGTAAAAAAAAAAAAAAAAAATCAGAGATCGATTTCTTGAGACCACCCTACTCTGTAAAGAAATTTTTTTTTTTTTTTTTTTTTTTTATAATTACCCTCTAGAGGTCCAACCGTAGGAAGAAAAATAATGAAAATTTGGAAACAAATACTTTAATATATGCACCAAAGGAAGACCTGAATATTTACAGTCCGCACAATTACAAATAAATAAATAAATAAATAAATAAATAAAAAATAAATAAAACATCGAAGATCTTAACTGGGGCAGGTGCCAAAAAACACGAGGAATTAATATTCTTTTCTGGCCAGTATTCGTGGACATAGTAAAATGTAGCAAAGCACTTCCAAAAATTATATTCAAAAGAAAATAACATTTAGATTAATTTTGAGTCGCTCTGTATATTATTTATAAATTGTATACACAAAATTACATAATTAAATATAATATTATATTGAAAACACACAGAAAAACATGAAATGCACATCTAATTATTCCCAGATATAATACCACTATATTCCAGTCTTTGGGTAGCCCTGTAAATGAATGGTGAATGATTGCTATACTCTGTTCTACACGAAATATGTTTTAATGGTTATGAAAATGAAACGTTCATTCCATTTTAATTATATAATCCTATAGATGTTACGTTGTACTAACAGGAAATTTTGCCAATAGAGGTAATGTATTTGAATTCTCTTGGATGGCCCTGTACACGAACCATTGCTTGATCTCAACGGAAAATTTAGTGCAGTATTATTATATGATACATATTAAGAATATCGACTTTGGATTTTATGACATTATTTGTTCTTTTTAAATGCTAATAATAGTTACAAACATAGACACATACGCACACAGAAACACACACACACACACACACACACACACACACACACACACACACACACACACACACAAACCAACCGCTAAAAACATAATTCTCAGATTCAGGGGACTTCAAAAAATATAAGTATACTAAAAATTCAATTTCAAAAATTTGACCCAATAACAATACTTTCTTTACCATATATTATATATATATATATATATATATATATATATATATATATATATATATGGGTAAAATATAGTAATAATCGTTTTATTAAATGAACGATTGAAAAAAATCAGTTTTCCAAGTAATTAATATTATTAGCAACATTAATTAAATTAAGAAGCTTTATTTTCTTTTCTTATATTTCATATGACGCGTTCACAGGAGCAAGATTTATAATACGTAAATAAAGTTTGTATTTTCCTTAAACCCATTTCCTGCTCGTAATGTTATTTCTAGGGATTTCAAATATTTACAGTGGGGTGTCATATTCAATAAGTATAATTTCTTAGATACCAACCATATATTCTGTATAAGAAGTATAATCTGCGCTTGTTATTATTCTGATATTAAACATTCGATCTCGAATTATGCAATTAACTGTTTATTTATTGCTTGCTATAAATATTTAGAATATATTTTATTTATTTAGATGTTTACACATAGGTTAAAAGTTTGTTATTTATATAATTATGCCCAATGCCCCAAATAATAAATTACAATCCAAATATAGGCTTTCTTAATATTTTTAGTGTATTTTATAATATAATAAAACAATAAAACAATAATAAAACAATTTTAATAATAGTATTTGTATTGCATTTTATTTAACTGAAATAATTTAATAGATAGAATTATAGAGGAAATGTGGGGATGTGGGATACAGAGAAATGTGGAATAGAAGTTTCTCCTTCACAAAGAGCTGCTTCTAAGCAAAAAAATATTGCAATTTACTTTATATAAATCCTAGTGTGTTATCGTTTTTAATTACCTGATTTAAGGTTCGAGTCCTTATTTAGGCATGGATATTTATAGTACTTCGATTCCAATTAGTCACATATTTGCGGTCTAATGAGCTTTAATGCCGAATAATTGACCGCAGAGGGTCAACCTCAAACAAAACCTAGTTCAAATGTATTAACGACCGTATTTATCATTAATTTCAATTTCCAGTTCAACGCAAAGACTTGAAAAGCGTCTAAAGTAAAAGTGCAGCATCCAAATGAAATTTGGCACGCTGCTTCTAAAATGTAGCGTCGAAGATTTCGTACAATATTTGATTGATTGTTTTCAGATAAAAGAATTTAAAACAACAATGCCGCTAGATGGTAGAAGCAGTGCGTCAAATTTTACTAAAAAGGGTCCCTCTGACATTATATGCTCTTCAAATTTTTGTGTTCAATCCGGAATTGAAGTTACTGGTGAACACAGCCGAAAGTGTCATTCGTTAACTCTTAGTCTTCAGGTTGAGTCAACCAGCAAGCAAAAATTTGTACAATAGAATTTTTCGTGGTTCACGAACAATCTGAAGGTTTCTGTTAAGGGCAGTGGACGCCTCGAACATCTGTGAATAGGTGTTTGGCATAATAGTCAGAATTTTTTACCGCGCACGAACACCCTCTTTGGTTTTGTCATTCTCAGAATTATTTAAAGCAACAAGTTGGATTAAAGGTGTTGCAGGCTTCACCAAATTGGCGTTTGCTACGATCATAATATTCATGGGTCATAAACCAGCTGGGCGCTAAAAAAGTTTATTACCAGAAATAAGTCTGAAAAGTAAAATCTGCTTTATTTTAAACATTCTTGGGTTGTAAGTTCGATTTCAATAAGTAAGTCAAAAAAGATAACAAAAAATTAATGTTCCAAGTTAAATCATCTGGAAACAATTTTATTTTTTTAACATAATCTCCAGCAATGATGATGTGTTTATTTCATAGTTTCATCAGTGTTCTACTTCTGAGTCTCAGCGTCCCAATTCTGGAGAAATATCTTTACGTCTTATCCACAGTAGGATTTCATGTTGAACGTCGTCATCATCTACAAAGTTTTTGATTCCAAGATAACTGTAAAAAAAAAAAAAAAAAAAAAAAAAAAAAATCTCGTAAGATTACGGGAAAGCCCGGCAGCAGAGATTCCAGACAATGCCCGTAACAAAAAAAAAAAAAAAAAAAAAAAAACATTGGTTTTACGGGATTGCATTTTTATGCATTTTTAAAATGCATTTTTACAGGCATGTAAAGTAATTTAAGGTTATTATATACTTAATTTACGGTCTAAGCGTTTCTTTTTACGGGCTTTGTCTGGAATCTCTGCTGCAGGGCTTTCCCTGTAATCTTACGGGATTTTTTTTACTGTGATGTTGTTTTAGTAGACTAAACATGTGAAATTCATTTGAGGCTAAGACTAGGCTATAAAGTGGAGTATTTTATTTTTATTCAAGTATTTTTTCACAGAAAAATTGAACCGCAGCATGCTGTGCTTCTTAACTACAATTTTCGAGTATTATCGCCATTTTTCAAAGGGAATTACGTATGCGGTTGAATGCTACTAATATACTTACGATTTAAATAACGTAAAGCTGTATGGTGCTGTCATCTATTCAACACCATTCTTGTATATATTTGCTACTTTACATTATACCATGTGCGTTTAAGACCTACATATTGACTTATCCTCGTATATATACAAAAAGCCCTTACAGCAATGACAGGATGTTTGTATTAATTAAAATTCCACAATATTTATAACTACTCAGTTTTACGAACAATAAGAAAACATATGAAATTAATCTTTATTTTACGAAATAAATTACAAAAGAATTAAGCAAGTGAAATTATACAAAATTTATTATATAATAATAATAAAAAAAAAAATCGCCAACGTTCTATTATGACAATATAGGTGAAATGTTATTTTTAGCATGGATTAATCCAAATTTATGCTATAATGACTATATTAAAGGAAATGAAGTGGAGTTTCACGCTTAGAAAGTTGCGTTAAAATTTTGGCATCGATAACTGAAATAAGTCTGTATAATGTTAGATGTTACTCTGGCAATAACCGTTGGATGTGGAGTTATCTAAATATGTGTTTATTTATTACTTAAGATAGCTATTCAGGATGCAGTCTTTTCAACAATGTTTTGATGATTACATTTTAGAAAATGTTTTGATGATTGCATTTACTACCATTAAAGAGAATAGTGGATATTATAAACTTGTTTTGTAAATTATTGTACTAAAATTAAGAAATTTCTCATATGTTATGGAAAGACTTTAAGTATATTATGATATTTTCAAAACTATTGAAATAATAAAAATAAATAAAAAATAAAAAAGATGTAAAAATAAAAATATTAATTTTTTCAAAGATGCTTCGACCATGCCCATTTAAAGCTAAATTTTATAAAAAATATAGTGAAAATAACTTTATAAATATTATAGGTATTTAAATACAAACTAATCCCCCAATAGGAAAAAAAAACCCCTCCCAAATTCGATAGAATAATAAAAGAAATAATTTGGTGTGTCAATCACACAACTTTCTGTTACCCTGCAATTCAGCAATGTAAAGAAAGATAGATTGCACATTAAATCTTAAGGTCAATAAGGTAAGATAATAAAATTTAATATATTTTAAATATAATCTAAAATAAGTTTAGAAACAGTTTATTTGATATATAATTCTGTTTGAGGGGGCTACCGGCCTCCTCCGCACCCCGTTTAGTTATAGCGCCTACAATTATTAAAAATAGAAATCAAGTCTTTTTTTAATTTCTTTTAAACTTCCTAATATTGTTCAAATTTTAAGTCGCATCCTAATACGAACTTTAAAATACGCAATTTGAATTTCCTACAATTTATTGTTTTTAAATTATTCCGATAACAGATATATATGCAATTCAAACGCTTAAAATTGAATTTTCGTAATCAGGGCATCTCAAAACGTAATATTTTACAAAAAACAGAGTTGAAAATAGAACTTCAAAAAATGATTTATTTACAGTATGAGTGAGAAATATTTCTGTGTAGTGTTCGTCGACATAGTAAAATATAACAAAGCACTTCCATCAATTGCATTCAATGGAAAAGAACGATTAGCTCTATGGTAGTTTTGTATACTGACCATAAACAATATACGCTATAAACAATATTGTGTACTTAAATTTAGTTTTATTTGAAAAACATCTAACACAAAATGAATTACAATTCCAACAATTTACTTGTATAGCCCCAATATCGAAATAATTTGGGTGGCCCTGCAAACGAATGATGAATGATTTCCATACCACAATCCACACAAAGCCTGATTTTATGCATATAAAATAAATGTTCATTCCGTATTGTTGAAGTTAGCCTATAGATTTACACTGTACTTACCAGAAATTTCCCCATAGACGTAATGTATTTGAATTCCCTTGGATGGCCCTGTACACTAATCATTTGCTTGATTTCAACAAAAAGTTTAGTGTAGCATCCCTGTATGATACATATTTAGAATACCAAGTTTGGAATCTCTGCTCCTATTTGTTTTCGAGATATGCTGATAACAGACAGACACACAGACAAACCTCTAAGCACATGTTTTTTGGATTCAAGGAACCCTGAAACTTGTAAATATAAAAAAAATGAATTTCGAAAATCTGACCCAAAAACAATACTTTCTCTATCATATTATATGGGTAAGAGAAAGTAAAGAGGATTGCAGAGAGAAACTTATTCAAAAATATACAATATGGGTTTGACAACAATTTGTAATGGCCATCTCAGCACTACACTCTGCCGACCTGATGATCCAGTGGGAAGGGAGCTGACGTCTGGTCCAAAAAAGTCCAATTTCGAATCCTGGACAAGGCATGGATATTTTAGGAGTCTTCATATGTGTGAATTATGACGTCCTGTCTCTGGACCACCTTTAGGGCCAAGACCGTACCAATTTACAATAAACTATAACAAATATTTCCCAGACCGTAACCAATTGCTTAGAGTGTAGCAATAGTGCGATGTAACACCTACTACGCAGTCAACCGAACAACCTCATACAAAATATTATGAATTCTAACTGTGATTTATGTGTAAAATGCATCATTGGAGACGAAAGTTTATGTAACTATAAATCTCAAAGCTAATACATAATAACACAACATTTTATCAAAATGTAGAAGGTTTTATTATATAAGTATGTGGTTTCATTAGCAGTTAGCGTATTGCCAATTGTGTTATTGCAGCATATTAGTACAGAATAATTCAATTCAAAACACAGTACTTAGTTTACAAGCTATTTTCAATGCTATTTGAAATTTTTTAATAAACATGTTTCCAGCTGCAATACTTTTTTCTCTGTTGGTCTGTCAAATGTTATTAAAGTTTCCTATGTTAAACAATTCAAATTAGATTTCGGAAGAGTTTTATATGATAATTAGTTCTGTCGTGGAGGTTACGTTGACGATACCTTCACGCTTATCGACATATATCGTCACAATATTGACCATGTCTTAGAAAATTTATATTCAATTGACAGTAATATCTAGTTTACATACGAAACAGAAAATAATGGTTCCCTTCCATTTCTTGATACCCTTGTCTCTCGCACTGTAAATGGATTTTCAACCACCGTCTATCGTAAAAATTTTGCAGTCTCCCTTCCTCCCCATGCTCGTTCATGTCACCCACCTAACCAAAAAATGGCTGCTTTCTATACTTTTGTAAACCGTGCCCTTAATATTTGCTCAAATCCTATTTTATTAAAATCTGAAATTAAATACCTGAAAGCCATTGCAATTAACAGAGGATATGACCCTTCCATTATAGACAAAGCCATCCAAAAATTACAACTCCCTCGTATTTCGTCTACTAAATCATTCTCTTCGAATATCAGTATTGTCTTACACTATTTTCCTAAATCCAGTCAAACCATAGCTAAAATTCTCAAACAATATGATTTTAAAATAATATTTTCGCCTTCCAATAAACTCACCTTTTCTCAGTTAAAAGATCCCATTGATATGCATAATTCATGGGGCATTTATAGTATTTCCTGTAAGTGTGGTTTATCATACATTTGCCAAACTAAATGCAGTCTTAAATTTCGTCTAAAAGAGCATATGAATTACGTCCACAAACAAGAAACCAATAACTCGCCTATTTCTAAACATTTCTGGGAGGAAAATCATAATTTTAAATTTAATTCAGCTAAAATAATTTGCAGACCTAAATCCATTCATGAACTCGATTTCTTTGAAGCTTTTCATATTTACAAAATTTTAAAAACCTTGTCAATTGTGATTTCGCTGTTCCCTATTTGTCTGAATGTTGGAAATTTCACATTCAGTCCACATTTTCTTAATTTTTCTACATTTACGCAGCTAAAATTCATGAATTCCTATTGGCCACACAGTCCACCTTTCCCGTAATCCTATTGGTTGAACTAAATTCGGTCCCTCTCCTTTATATACGAGCACTTCTCGAGATTCAGAATTCTTTTTGCACTGAAGACGGTACGCTTAAGGCTACCGAAACAGCTGTATGCATCGCAAATATTTTTCTTTTGTCGTTTCTGACGTAGAAGTTTATTCGGGTTTTAAGAACAGTGAAGACGTTCAGAGGAGCAAGATTTATAGTACATAAACACAGTTTGTATTTTCCTTAAGTCCATTTCCTGCTCGTAATGCTATTTCTAGTGATTTCAAATATTTACAGTGAGGTGTCATATTCAATAAATATAACTTCTTAGATATCAACCAAATATTCTGTATAAGAAGTAAAATCTGCGCTTGTTATTATTCTGATATTAAACATTTGATCTCAAGTTGTGCATATAACAGTTAATTGTTTACGATAAATATTTAGAATATATTTTGTTTATTTGGATGTTTACACATAGGTTAAAATTTTAGTATTTATATAATTATGCCCAATGCCACAAATAATAAATTGCAATTCAAATATAGGCTTTCTTAATATTTGTAGTGTATTTTATTATACAATAGAACAACAAAATTATAATAATACAATTTTCATTGTATTTTATTTAACTGAAATAATTTTATAGTTAAAATTATAAAGAAGCGCAGGGAAATGTGGAAAAGATGTTTCCCCTTATTAAAGGGCTGCTTCTAAGCAAAAATATAGTAAACTACTTTTTAAAACTCCTAGAATGGTCTCGTTTTAATTACCTGATGCAAGGTTCGATTCCTTAATTAGACATGGATATTTACAGTGCTTCAAATCCACTTAGTCACATATTTGCGGTCTAATGAGCTTTAATGCCGAATAACTGACTGTAGAGTGACAACCTGAAACAAAACATAGTTGAACTGTATTAACAGACGTATTTCCATTAACTTCAGTTTTCGGTTCAACGCAAAGACTTAAAAAGTGTCAAAAGTAAAAGTGCACCATCCCAATAAAATTTGGAACGCTGCTTCTAAAATCTAGCGTCGAAGATTTCATACAATATTTGATTGATTATTTTCAGCTACAAAATCTTAAAATAACAATGCCGCTAGATGGTAGCATCAGCGTGTCAAATTTTGTAGAAAAGATGCACTCTGACTCCATATGCTCTTCAAGTTTTCGTGTTCAACCGGGAGTTGAAGTTTTTGTGAATACAGCCGTAAGTGCCGTTCGTTAACTCTCAATCTTTAGGATGATTAGAGCAGCAAGCAAAAATTTGCACGATAGAAGTTTTCATGGTACACGAACAATCTAAAGATTTCTGCCAAGGGTGGTCGACGTTGCAAGCATCTGTGAATAGGAGTTTAACATAGTAATCAGGGATTTTCACGGCACACGTATAGTCTGGTTTAGTTTCTCATTCTCAGAATACTTTAAAGTAATAAAATGGATTAAAGATGTTGCAGTTGACATCGAATGGGCGTTTGCTACGATCATAATTTTCATGGGTCATAAAACAGC
The DNA here is from genome assembly GCA_963930645.1 of Salticus scenicus. NCBI lineage: Eukaryota > Metazoa > Arthropoda > Arachnida > Araneae > Salticidae > Salticus > Salticus scenicus. The sequence goes on along the minus strand of OZ005659.1, from coordinate 160,376,344 downwards.
TTGGCTCTAAAAACATTCATTACCAAAAATAAGCCTGAAAAGTAAACTCTGCATTATTTTAAACATTCTTGGATTGTAAGTTGGATTTCAATAAAGAAGCCAAAAAAGATAACAAAAAATTAATGTACCAAGATAATCACTTGGAAACAATTTTGTTTTTTAACATAATCTCCAGTAATGCTGATGCACTTATCCTATAGTTTTATCAGCGTTCCAATACCAGCTGGAGAATTATTTTTGGGACTTATCAACACTAGGATTTCATGTTGAACGTCGTTATCATCTGCAGAGTTTTTGAATCCAATATGTTCTTTTAGTGGATCAAGTATGTGAAATTCACTTGGGGCTAAGTCTAGGCTATAAGGTGAAGTATTTTATTTTTATTCAAGTATTTTTGCACAGAAAAATCGGACCTGAGCACGCTGTGCTTCTACAGTAAAATTTTCGAGTATTATCGCCATTTTAAAAATGGAAATACGCATGCAGCTGAAAGCTACCTAATAAATACGATTTAAATAACATAAATCTGTGTGGTACTACCATCTATCACCAACATTATTTTTATATATTTGTTACTCTACATTATGCCATACGCGTTTAAGACCAACATATTGACTTATCCTCGTATATAAATATATATATATATATATATATATATATAAAGCCTTTACAACAATGATAGAATACTTGCATTAATTAAAATTCTATAATATTTATAACTACTTAATTTTTCTATCAACAACAACAACAAAAAAAGAACGATTTTTTTTTTTTTTTTTTTTTTTTTTTAACGAAACAAATTACAAAAGATTAAGCAAATGAAATCATACAAAATTTATTATATAATATAAAATTCCCCCACACCCCCTAAGTTCAATTATGACGATAGAGGTGAAATGTTATTTTCAGCATGGATTACTCCAAATTTATGCTATAATGACTATATTAAAGGAAATGAAGTGGAGTTTCACGCTAAGAAAGTTACGTTAAAATTTTGGAATCGATAGCTGAAATAATTCTGTATAATATTAGTCGTTATTCTGGTAATAACCATTCGATGTGGAGTTATCTAAATATATGTTTGTTTATTACTTAAGATATATATTCAGGATGCAGTCTTTTCAACAATGTTTTGATGATTTCATTTTATACAATCTTTTGATGATTGCATTTTACACAATGTTTTGATGATTGCATTTATTATCATTAAAGGGAATAGCGGATATTACAAACTTCTTTTGTAAATTAGAGTGATAAAATTAAGAAATTTCGGATATGTTATACAATAAAAAATAGCAACATTATGTATATTATAAAATTTTAAAAACTATTGAAAAAAAAAAAGTAAAAAAAAAAAAAAGTTAATTTTTTAAAGATGCTTCGGCCTTGCCCATTTACCGCTAAATCTTATAAAAATTATAGTGAAAATAGCTTTATAAGTATTATATGTATTTAAATACAAACTAATTCCCCAACAGGGGGAAAAAAAACCCTCCGAAATTCGAAAGAATAATAAAAGAAATAATTTGGTGTGTCAACCACATAACTTTTTCTTACTCTGCAATTCAATAATGGAAAAATAGATTGCATATTAAATCTTAAGATCAATAAAGTAAGATAATAAAATTTAATATGTTTTAAATATAATCTATAATAAGTTTAGGCACAGCTTTATTTGATATATAATTCTGTTTGAGGGGGCTACCGCCATCCTCAGTCCCCGTTCAATTATAGTGCATACAATTAATAAAAAAAAAAAAAAATCAAGCCTTTTATTAATTTGCTTTTAATCTTTCCAATCCTGATGAAATTTTTAAGTGGCAACTTAATACGAACTTCAAAGTACGAAACACGAATTTCCTGCACTTTATTGTTTTTAATGCATGCTGACAAAAGATATATATATATATACAGATCAATCACTAAAAATTGAATTTTCGTAATTAGGGCATCTCAGAACGTAATATATTTCAAGTAAAAAAGAGTTGAAAATAGAACTTCAAAAAACGGTTTGTTTACAGTATGCGAATGAAATACATATATTTGAGCAGGATTGGAACGATTAGCTCAATTTTGGGTAGTCCTGTGTATTGTATATAAACAGTGTACACTATAAACAATATTGTGTACTTAAATTTAGTCTTATTTGAAAAACATCTAACACAAAATGAATTGCAATTCCAGCAATTCCCATGCATAGTCATAATATATCGAAATTCTTTGGGTGACACTGTAAACGATTGATGAATGATTTCCATATCACAATCCAAACAAACATTCTTCGTTTTGTTGAAGTCAGCCTATAGATGTTACACTGTACTTACCATCAATTTTTTCATAGACATAATGTATTTGAATTCTCTTGTATGTCCCTGTGCATGAACCATTTTCTTGATCTAAATGAAAAGTTTAGTGTAGCATCCCTATATGATACACATTTAGAATACCAAGTTTGGACTTTCTATTATTATTTGTTTTTGAGATATGCTGATAAAGACAGACGCACACACACACACACACAGAGAGAGAGAGACCATTTGCTAAAAACATAATTTTTGGATTCAGGGGACGTCAAAACGTGTAAATATAACAAAAACTCATTTTCGAAAATTTGACCCAAAAACAATATTTTTTCTACCCTATATATAAGAAAGTAAAAAGCATTGGAGCAAAAAACTTATTTATTCAAAAATATACAATATTGGTATCACAACATTTTTAATGACGCTGCACTCTGCCGACCTGATGGTCCAGTGGACAAGCCCTGACGTCTGGTCCAAAAAAGTCCAATTTCGAATCCAAGGCAAGGCATGCCTATTTATGAAGTCTTCTTACGTTTAAATTGTGATGTCTTGTCTCCGCACCACCTTTAGGGTTATGACCGTAACCAATTCATAATAACCAATAACTGACATTTCCCAGACCGTAACCAATTACCCATAGTGTTGCAGTGATGCGATATAACATCTACGCAAGTAACCACATAACCTCATGCAAGGTACAGTTGGCGGCAAAAGTATCCGAGCACTAGCAATAATCCCCGTCTAAAAAAAGTACACTTAATACTGCTTTGTTAAACAAATCCTTGTCGAGTCATGTTCTTAATCAATCTAAGATCAGAATTCGACAAGGATTTATTTAACAAAACAGTTTAAAGTGCACTTTTCGATATCAAAATTATTGGCTAGTGCTAGGATACTTTTGCTGCCGACAGGATTATGCATTCTAACTGTGATTTATAATGTAGTATGCATCGTTGAAGACGAAAGTTTTTGTAACAGTAAATCTCAAAGCTGTCAAGTTAATACATAATAACACTACATTCTATCAAAATGTGGAAGGTTTTATTAAGAAAGTATGTGGTTTCATTAGCAGTAAGCCTATTGTCAGTTGTGTCATTGCGATATTTCAGTACAGATTAATGCAATTCAAAACACAGTATTTAGTTTATAAGCTGTTTTCAATACTACTTGAAATTTTGTAATGAACAAGTTTCTAGCTCCTCCGTTGCCTTTCAAATGTGGAAGGTATTTTGGGTTACAATGTATAATATGTATAGTCGGTAACAAAAGTATCCCAACACTAGCAAAAATTTCTATATAAAAAAAGTATAGTTAATACTGTTTTGTTAAGTAAATACTTGTCGAATCATGTGCTTAGTCAGTCTAAGAGCATGATTCGACAAGGATTTATTTAACAAAATAGTTTTAAGCGTACTTTTTCTATATAGGAATTTTTTCTATTGCTCGGATACTTTTGTAAACAACTGTACCTATTTTAATTTCAGTCTTAGATTTTAAAATACTATTTTATGTAAAAAAAAAATACACTGAAATTCGTATGAAATATTTATTTCCAAATACTATTATAAAATTTCTTACAAATGAACTTCTCAATGGATCCGTAAATTAATACACAAATACGTTCAGAATGTGTACTTGAATAGTAGTAATGTGATATTTTGGGTTGGTTGAATGGGTTCTACGTCACACTAGTTCTATGTTATGGGTAACTGCATACGCTCTAGGACTCCTTCCTAAAGGTTGTCCGGAGACATGACGTCACAACTGTGATCCTCCACTGAGGGGATGCTTTTTCCACTGAAGGGATGTCAGTGGCCCTCAGAGATATTGTAAAATTTAGGGAAAATAATAAAAAATTAGCAAAGCTTGGGTATTTAAAATAATACAAAAAAATAAAAAAATGAATTTAAGCTTTGTATTTAAAAAGTTTTGAACTTTTATTAAATTTACATGCTATTGTTTTATTTTAATGTATATATATTAATAATTTCTCAATTTCACACGATAATTTACAAACGAAATGTATAATGGATACCATAGTTTTAACTAAAATTAGTAATTACTTGCAATTTTACCCAGCTTTACAAACTACAGGTTGATTCAAAATTAGTGTGACCAATTTCAGAGCATCAGAAATTTTTATTGAATTAAGTTATTTACATGAAATTTCAATATAGTTTCCTTTAGTATAGTAAATTTTACGTAAATCTTTGTTTAGGCCAAGCCAAAAGAGCTTTTTCGACCATTTTTAGGGGTATTTTCCTAACTTCCTCGTTGATTGCTTTTTGAAGCCCTTGAAGTGTTCTTACTTTACGTCTACTTAATTGTTTTTTTAAGTATCCCCATAAAAAATAATCGCAAGGAGCACAGCCAGGGGTATGATGGTAGCCATTTCTCAGGAGGAAGAAAATTTATTTTTTTTATCTTTTAGCCGTTTTATAGTTCATTTTGCAGTATGACTTGGTGCAGAATCTTGGTGAAAAACAAAGTTTCCTTCTGGGTAAAGACGTTTACTTTCTTTGATCATGTGCTTCAAAACATTATTCTGATAGTATTTAGCATCAATTTTAGCCTTTGATTCTACAAAAAATGGTTTTGTTAAGCCTTGGTAGGACATTCCCATCCGTACCACATAACATCTGATGGCCAACTTGCCTTTTGCAAAACAGTTGCGTCATTGCGACGCTTTTCGGGTGAAATACATTCTACCTTCGTTTTGCCATTTGTGGATGACAAATAAAACAGTGCTTCATCCGATGCTATCCATTTTTGTATCTACCTTTGCGTAACATTAAATACAGAGGCCAAGAACGTTTTCTTAGTTTTTCTACGGTATTTGCAGACATTTGATGACAGACTGGTTTATTCACTTTTTTTTTTATAGCCAATTTCCTTTATCTGACGACAAATTGTAGATTACGATAACTGTAGTTTCTTTGCTATAGTTCTTTGAGGCAGAGGACTTTCTACAGCGATAAGTCTTTTCAGCTTCTTTTTTCTCTTTGTCACCAAGGACTTCCTTTCGTCCACATTTTTTCCCTGGAGCTTTTGATTTTCAGCCAAATTTTATTTCTTTTCGAAGTTTAGATAGTAATCCATTAGAAAAATGTCTTTTTCGATTTTTAAATGCTTTATTTATAACAGAATTTGAGCAATCATCTTTCAAAAGGTTTAAAATTTAGTTTCGGGTTTGAGGATCTAATTTTGGAACCATAATTTACTCCCACTTATAAAAATAGTTAGATTGCTATTTTAAACGTCTCACTTTTAAAATAAAACTGGTGGTAAAGAGATTAAAATATACCATAAATAGTTACATTCTTTTAAAATTGGTCACACTAATTTTGAATCGACCTGTATATGAAAATAAATAGCAAAATAATCTTTCATAATAAAATACATAACGAAAAGATTAAGAACATAAAAAATTGTAATAATTTATTATAACAGTTAAACTTTTATTTATAAAATTATATCATGGAAATAATGGTAAAGACCATTTTTTAGTATTTTTGAAAACAAATGTACCGATGATGGCTATATAAAATGAAATAAAGTAATTTATATATTTAAGAATTGTGTTAAAAGTTTTTTGTGCCATTTATAGATATATGTTTTTCACAGAAATGGGTTATTATCTATCTTCATTCAATTTCTTGGCAGAAGTTATTTGGAGTAAATCTAGATGTTTATAATGTCAAATGTAGTGCTACATAATAATATATAAATTCCATTGTGTAAAGTTTCAGGCGCAGATGAAGTTTGAAGAATTGAATGTGCGTGTATATATGAATATTATCATTCAGTATTATTTAATTCATTTGACGTATTTGAACATTCATTATTCATTACTTTGAAAATAAAGCTTCAACTTTAATGTTCAAATAACATTTTTTATTATAGGTTTTATTTTTTATTGTTATCTCAAAAATTTTGCATTAAATTTACATACATACACAACAAAATACAATACCCATAATAAATTGATACATACACACACATACACAGAAAGGGACCAAAAATATGCCGCACTTGGATACTTTCATTTTTCCTTTAAAAAATAAGAAATTTAAAAATTTAAATGTATGGTTGTAACAGATTGTGATTTTTCTCAATATCGATTATCTGAAACATTAACGTCTGCTGCTTACATGAATCTTTTTCTAATTAAAAAAGTTCCACCTGATCTATTCAGTACTTTTTTACTATTTTTGAAAATTCTGAGATGTTTCCAAAATATAGGGAGAGTGTGAATCTTTTACCAAAAATTTAAGCAATCTTAACTTCTAAAAGCGTAGCAAAACGATTGAAAAACAAAAATTATGTTGAGAAGCATTTTCTTTTGAACTAGGAAAAGACAAAGAGGTTAGAAGAATATAGAGATGAAATGACCGTCTTCTGCGTGAAGCCTAGTGAAACCCTAAAAATCAGTTCAAATGTAGCCCAAACTTTTGCAGGAGTAGTGTATGCAGTAAGAGTAGACCAATCTTTCATACAGAAGTGCAAACACCTGTACATAGTTAAATGTCTCCTTCCTGGAAAATCTTCGACCACGCCCACGAGTTTGGGCTACATTTGGGAGCGATAACCGGCTTCACATTGCATACCCGGTTTTAAGGTTGACACCATCTCTATATCCTTCTAACCTCTTTGAGGAAAAGACCTCAAATTTCCATTTGAAATTTTACAGTTTGACCCTACTGTGTTCCGAAAGTTCCAATAGAGTTTCATTAAAGGAGTACTTACATAAAGTAATTTAATACATTCTTTTCAGCTTTCAGAAACTGCGACATGTTAACAAGGTGCAAGGGGGTGTAAAACCAGTAGTATATATATATATATATATATATATATATATATGTTCGACACGTTCTTCCACCAGTCAACAGATGGCGCTGACGCCAATGCCTGTCTGTGAACGAGATGTCTTGCGGAAGATTTTGGATTATCCGGCTGACAGTGGAGAGATTTGGTTTGACCATCAGCTTGAAGAATGATTTGGTTGCTTCGTTCTAAGTTGAGCACAGAGTGCTCAAAATAGCTGAAAAGAGCAATGGATGGCTCTTATTTTAGTTCTGTAGTTTGCTATAGCACGCGTAGGTGCTTTGTACTGATCTACTAATGGATTGAGTTTCTGGATGGGTGTGTAAAGCTATGGTATAATAGTGCTTCTATTAAGTGTTTGCTTTTATACTAATCCTTAAGTGCATTTTCTGTCTTTTTATATTCCGTCCGCACTACAATAAAAGTATCGTCCTAGAATTATCTTCCATTCATTGGATTCCAAAAGATACCAAACCGACACCACATATATATAACCGGGGGTCCTATAAGTCAAGAGAGAATTTAAAAATATATAAAAATTGAAGTGATTGGTAGAAATGAACGAGGTTTTCAAAAAAGTTATTCTCGTAAAGGGGGGGGGGGTAATTTTGGTAATGAAAAAAAAAATAATAATAGTTAACACATTCGTCGAAATTTAACATTTTCGTCGCGCTGTACGTTAACAAATCCATGAAAAGCTACATTTATTTGCATGCAGATGTTTTCAGGCACATAAATCCTACTCTGTGTTTCCACCATAACCACAAATTACTGTTTGGAAACGAGTTACGACGCCGCTAACAGCAGCTTCAGTCAGCGGTTCTTACCTGAGCGATAACATCTTCACCAATAATGCATCATCAATGCAGTCAGCATTGCAATTAAAAGTTCATGTATGCGGAAGTAGGAATCAAAATCAGAAATAAGATTTGTTAATCGTAAAATCGTGTACTTTATAGAACTCTGATTTGCACATTTCTCATTACGCATCCGTGCAGCGCCCTCTATCGACTAAAAAATTAACTTTTTTTTTTCTTCACAAATAAATAAATAAATGAATAAAAATAAAATCCCCCTTTATGGGAATAACTTTTTCGCAACCTGTGTTCAATTTTATCAATTCCTTCTAGTGTTATGAATTTTTAAAATGTCTATAGACTTATGGAACACCCAGTTTAAATATATATATATATATATATATATTCTAAAAATTCTTGAAGTACGAAGAATTCTATTCAAACTGCATATGTTGTTTATTATCTATGTTTTATCTTTTATTAATGAGGTAGAAATTACATAAATATATGCATTTTATTTCAATTCAAAAATCTTATAATTTTGTAACTATCCAGCAGCTTTATAAATTCTTGAATAAAAAATAATTATTTAAATAATAGGACAAAAGCCAATATTTTCAAATGAACTGTTTCTTTCGGATAGGCTATGTTTGTATTTAAATCAGTTTTCTGAAATTATTTCTACAAACAATTGTGAATATACTTTGAAAGGAATTTTACTTGAAATGTTAAAATACCGTAAAATACCGAAAAAATATATTTACATACTTAATTCGCAATAAGTTACAGCATAAAGAAGATATGCAAAAAATATAATAATAATAATAATAATACATTACAATAACAACTAAAATAATAATGCTCGATTTTGTTTATTGCATGCTTTCCTATTTAATTTTTACAAATACAAGCGCGCTCACACACACACACACACACAAATATACAGGGTGTTCCAAAAGCCCCCCCCCCCCCCCTAACTCAAAGATGAGTCGGAATTTTGAAAATTGGCGAAACACGTGTTTAATGAATTCGAGAGGGACTTCTTTTGTTGAAAAAATTTTGGGCCGGGGGGGGCTAGGGGGGCCGCTAGATAGGGCAACATTTAAAATTTCAAATAGGAAAGTATGTCTTGTGATACATCTCTGGAAATGTCTCTTTAAGACAATGAATTTTATATAAATAGTTTCGCCCTACGATGATTATTAAAGGAGATACATGAGTTTTTAGACTTTTGGAATGTGGATTTTATACTTATGTATCCCCTTTAATAAACACTGCAGGACAAAACTATTTATATCGAATTCATTGTATTGAAGAGACATTTCCCAGAATGTATCGCAAGACATAATTTCCCATTGGAAATTTTAAAGTTACACTCCCTAGCAGCACTCCTATCACCCCCTTGCCCGGGCCCAAACATTTTTGGGCAAAGTATGTCTTGTGATATACATCCCCGGAAACGTCTCTTCAAGACAATGAATTTAGTATAAATAGTTTTGTCCTGCAGTGATTATTAAAGGGGATGCATAAGTATAAAAACCTCATTTCAAAAGTCTAAAAACTCTTGCATCTCATTTAATAATCATAGTAGAGCAAAACTATTTATATCAAATACATTGCTTTGAAGAGACGTTTCTAGGGATGTGTCACAAGACATACCTTCCTATTTGAAATTTTAAAGTTGTCCTCCCTAGCGGCGCCCCTAGCCTCCCAGGATTCAAACTTTTTTCACCAAAAGAGGTCCTTCTCGAATTCATTAAACACGTGTTTCGCCATTTTTCACAATTCCGACACATTTTCGAGAGGAGTGTGGGACTTTTGGATTACCCTGTATATATACTACAGGGTAGTTCTAAAGTCATGGGACAAACTTGTAGGAGAGGTAGAGGAACATCACACGGATTTATAATTGTATAGAAACCTATGTCCACAAACGTCATTTTAACCGTTTAAGATCCGGGTGATTTTGCGTGGATATGGGCGTGTTATTCCAATATTGCATTCTTTTTAAAAAATTGTTTTTACATGCTAATGTTTACATAAATAAATAAATTCTGTTTTATCGATGTATTTTTGCAGTGATTGCAATAATACGAACATTGTGTATAATTTTCAAAATAATGAAGCATGCAATATTTTAAAATTTACACAGTAGGTCGAATTAGTTGTACACAATAGCCCAAAACATTATTGGAGAGAAATTGTTAATTTAAGACATTCTCCAAACTGTATTGTACATTGTGTTCTCTACATCTAAATTACACCCAAGTTCTTCAAATATTTTTAATGGGTCATAAAATTTATCTATTTATTAAGGAGATAATTTCAAATTAAACTAAGTTTTCCAAAGTAAATAATTCCTTAATTAATAGATAGACAAAGAATTTCGTTAATAATGTATTTTATTAAATATTTTGGTCTCTTATACAAAGCTAAATTTTATTTAATTCAAGTTTAATTTCATTCAAAACCACTTTAGGTAGCACTCAGACATGATTGAATAACAGAAAAAAAATGGGGATCGTTACACAATCAAATATTTTCTCTTTTTTTAGACTATAAAATTTTGACTCACCCAGCAGTTAATCAAGCTTAGATGATTGTTTGAACAAAAGAGAGTTTGAACATTAATTTTCGTAATTTGAAGGCACTTAGATTCCGGGATTTGAAGTCACATCTGGATCCAGGAAGAGGGGTCGCCACTATATACTCCATCAGATAAATTATTCCCCTGGAAGAATCATGGATGTTTTGGCAAATTCCTCTGGCTTCTCATGTCTTTAGTATTTATAATTAAATACTATCAAAAGCAGCTGATGCGGGAAGAAGCAGGATTTGTATATTTTGAGAACCACCGCGAGAATCCATCGCTGTCTCGCCGAAAAAGTAGTTGACCAAGGACCAGTTCTAGCACTTCTAAAAAAATGCTCTTAGAAAGTCGTGGGCTGGAGAGAGAGTGTGTGGGTGGCTTATAGTTCCCCTAGCCTGGTGTTCTTTTTCGGATCCTCCATTCAAGTTTTATGACTCCTATAAACTATCGTCTTTCCTTTTTTGTTCTATAATGTCAACTGGACAGCCAGTTAGTCTAAGAGATCCCTATCTCATTTCTTTCCCTTCTCCTTCAATTTTACAAGCAGCACTTATAAATTTATCTTATTCTTATTTAAAAGCAAAAAAAAACTTTTTTTTAATCCAAATATTTACATACAGATTAATAATTACTTTCCATTATTCTACCACAAAAAATATTTATACATAAATAGCTATGTACGTAAATGAAAAATCATTTATGTATCTATATACATATCTATATGTGTAATTTTAATTACAACAAACATCCAGTTCTTAAAGGATTAAGATGACGATTGGGACGTGGGTTCCTATACAATTCTGAATACTTGTGATGCTCTCTACCTCCCCTCCAACTTTGTCCCATAACCTCGGAATTACCCTGTATATATATATATATATATCGTACATATTTAACCAGTTAAACAGCATATAGAAATAAAATATCTCGAATTTTTAAAGAACTAAATCATAAGAAAATGATGTACAGAATAAAGCATACCATTCGAGGTTTAATTTTAAATAAACAAATAACACAATATATTTCGGTTTAAGTAATTATTTTCTATTTATTGTCAGGAAATTCACAATTATTTTTCTTACTTTATTAAAACCTGTATTTTAAATGAAATCTCTGTAAGTTTGATGTTATTTTATACGTTATGCATAAAATGAGATTTTTGCGTATTAAGAGCAATTTATTTGTAAGTTATCACTTTAATAAATTCTGGCTTTATATGTATTTATACAAGAAAGAAAAATCATGCAGTACGCATTGATTAGTAACACTTTCCAACTGCACGCAATTGTTGTATCGAATAACTATTAATATTCTTTGCCTACGTTATCGCACAACAGACAGAAGGGGGATACATAAAAATGAAAAACATACAGATACACTAATTGATTTTAAAATTACTCTTAGGCATTTTGGAAAGTTTTAAAAAGGCTTAACGCAAAAGAAAATGCAGCCGTTAGATTATAATTACAGCTTTTAAACACTCTGAATATTTTAGTGTAACCCTGTAAATCTGAAAGTTAATCATATCATATTCTATACAAAAATATATTTTAGAATATCAATAATACATGTCAATGATTTTAAGATTTTTGTAGTAGAAAGTTTTTTAAATATAACTTTTAAAATATTCTGTCCTAAAACGTAATACGCTGGCTTGTTTTTTTTATTGTTGTTGTTGTTGTTGTTGTTGTCCCTGTAAACAAACTAGTTGTACAGGACCTATTAATGACATTTTAAATAGGGAACATTCCTTAGGGAACTTGAGTGTATCATTTTTTAAAAATTCTCGAAATATTCACGGATGATAGGAGCTGGAGACAAACAGATAGAAAGGTATACAATCGGGCAGACAGATGCACAAATAGAAATCATATTCCCACTAAAATTATAAGAAAGTGTTTAAACGCTCATGCAAACAAAAGTGCAATACCAGTAAATTTTTATTAATACTTCTTAATGTAACTGATTATTTTTGTGTGGCCCTGTAAATCTAATGCTAACCATACTATATTACATAGAAGGGACACTCTTTTGTGCAAACGAATGATATATTTCAATTGCATTAAGCTTTGTGGAAAATAAAATTATTAAAATTTGGTTTATAAAAATAACCTCATACAACACAATGCTTTGGAGTACTTTTAAGTGCCCCTGTACACAAACCAGTTAGAAATGTACTCTATTTTACATAGGAAAGATCCGATAGGGAATTGAATAACATATTAAAATTTCATTAAAGTTTCTATATATTGAAGGTATTAAAATATGATTTATAGAAACTCCTCTCATAGAACACAATGCTTTCGAATACTTTTGGGTGTCCCTGTACACAAACCAGAAAAGGTATACATTCCATTTTCAATAGGGAACATCCGACAGTGAGCTTCAATAAAATATATCGGTTTAAAGAAATTCCATAAATATTTACGGGAATTAGAGCACAGAAATCAGACAGAGAGACAGACAGACGGACAGAAGAACAGTCAGACAGATACACAAATTTAAATTATATTCACACTAAAAAAATGATAGAAAGTGTCAAAAACGCTTAATGTAGATGAAAGTAGAATTATAGCAATTTTTTATTAACTGCTCTTAATATAACTGAATATTTTTGGTGTCATCCTGCAAATCTTATGGTAACCATGCTATATTCTATGCAAAGCACTCTTTTGTGCGTATAAATAACATATTTCCATTTCTCAAAACTTCGTGGAAAGTAATGCTATTAAAATTTGATTTATAGAAATATCTCACAAAGAACGCAATGCTTTGGAGTACTTTGGAGTGTCCCTGTATATAAAACAGAGTTGGTATGCAATCTATTTCATATAGGAAACATCCAATAGAGAACTTGAATAACATAATTCAATTTCATGAAGATATTGTACAGTAAAGATATGAAAATATGGTTTATAGAAATACCTCTCATAGAACACAGTCCTTTGAAATACTTTCGGGTGTCACTGTACACACACCAGTAGAGGTATAATCTCCATTTTCAATAGGAAACATCCGATAGTGAACTTGAATAACATATATCAGTTTCAAAAAATTCCTTAAATATTTACGGGAGTTAGAGAGCGGGCAGACAGACAGACGAACAGATACACAAATTAGTATCATATTCACATTTAAAAAGATGTTCGGAAGTGTTAAAAACACTTAATGTAAACAAAAGTAGAAATCAAGCAAATTTTTAATAATAGCTCCTAATATAACAGAATATTTTTGTGTCACCCTGTAAATCAAATGCTAATCATGCTATATTCTATGTAAAGCAGTATTTTGTGCATATAAATAACATATTTCAATTTCCTAAAACTTCGTGGAAACTAAAGTTATTAAAATTTGATTTATAGTAATACATCTCATAGAACGCAATGCTTTAGAATACTTTTGAGTGTCCTTGTATATAAAGCAGAGTTGGTATTTAATCCATTTTATACAGAAAAAATCCAATAGTGAACTTGAATAACATATTTCAATTTCATTACGATATGTGTACAGTAAAGGTATGAAAATATGATTTATAGAAATACCTCTCATAGAACATAATGCTTTGAAATACTTTCGGGTGCCCCTGTACACAAACCAGTAGAGGTATGAAATCCATTTTCAACAGGGAACATCCGATAGTGAACTGGAATAACATACTTCAATTTCATTAAGATATGTGTACAGTAATAATATGAAAATACGATTTATAGAAATACCTCTCATAGAACACAACGCTTTGAACTACTTTCGGGTGTCCCTGTATACAAACCAGTAAAGGTATAAACTCCACTTTCAAAAGGGAACATCCGATAGTGAACTTGAATAACATATATCAGTTTCAAGAAATTCCACAAATATTTACGGGAATTAGAGCGCGGAGGGACATACAGGCGGACAGACCAGACAGACAAACCGAAGTCATTATCACTTTTCAACCTTGTTGGGAAGTGTTAAAAATGTTAGAAAGTGTTAAAAACGCTTAATGTAAACGAAAGTACACTTTTAGCAAATATTTATTAATAGCTCTTTATATAACTGAATATTTTTGTGTCACCCTGTAAATCTAATGCTAATCATGCTATATTCTATGCAAAGCATTTTCTTTTGTGCTTATAAATAACACATTTCAATTTCATAAATCTTCGTGCAAAGTAAAGTTATTAAAATTTAGTTTATAAAAATATCACCATAAAATGTAATGCTTTGGAATACTTTTATGTGTCCCTGTACACAAATCAGTGGTGGTATTTGCTCCATTTTATGCAGGAAACATCCGATAATGAACTTGAATAACATATTTCAATTTTAATAAGATTTGTGTGCAGTAAGGGTATGGAAATAAGGTTTATAGAAATGCGTCTCATAGAACAAAATTCTTTAAAATAAGTTTGTGTGTCCCTGTACACAAATCAGTGGTGGTATTTACTCCATTTTATACAGGAAACATCCGATAGTGAACTTGAATAACATATTTCAATTTTATTTAGATTTGTGAACAGTAAGGGTATGGAAATAAGGTTTATAGAAATGTCTCTCATAGAACACAATGCTTTGAGATATTTTAGGGGATCCCTGTACACAAACTAGTAGAGGTATAAACTCCATATTCAACAGGGAGAATCCTATAGAGATCTTATATATCATATATCAGTTTCAAGAAATTCCATAAATATTTACGGGAGTTAGAGCGCGGACAGACAGACGAACAGACAGACAGACAGACAGACAAACCCAAGTCATAAACACTTTTCAACCTTGTTGGAAAGTGTTAAAAACTCATATTTAAAACAATCTTTTAATTCTTATCTTTAATACTTTTCACTTAAAAATATATCAGTAATTGTACATCAGCTGAATAAAATTGAATCATTTGATTCACATGCAAATAAGAATATTTATATTAATACTAAGATTAAAGCATCTGAAATATCGTTAAGTACTACAGCTCCTTTTAACGTTTCATCGACTATCAACTGAAATTTGTATCCTGCTATATACTGACAAAAGCTCTGCTTTCCATTATTCTAGACTGAGTAATATTTGGAGTGATCCCAAATATTCAAACGATAGAAATGAAAATATTCCAAATAAATAACACAATTTCAATAAATGTTCTCAGATATGAGACAAAATCTGGAACATTAAATAGGCATAAATTTTCGGTTTATATACGCTCACTTCACAATTCATTTTATCACGAATTATATGAGAAAGCATTAGTTTATTATACTTGATATATTAAGTGTACATTATTGCGACCAGTCACTTTGACGTGAAAATTTCGTAGTTATTTTTATTAGTTATTATTATTTTTAATTTACTTTAATTCTATTCAGATTTACTAACAGCATAACAGTGAACTTCTGCACTTTAAGAAGGCGCTTTTGTACTTCCCTTTTTTTTAAATGAATTTTTTTCGTATATATTTTCTGTGGTTTAACTCTTTATCTACCGGAAGTAATTTGAAATAGAATTAAATTAAAAATTATATAAATTCGAATTTATTGAAGAAATACGAAAGAGATAAACGTAAATTAAAGACTGAACATGTAGAATTTACTCTTATTATCTGTGACATTAGGTGTTAGATGAAGCAGTTTTTACCATGTATTTATTAACTTCTATTTTTATTTGTCCGGTACAAATCTTGCAATCGATTTTTAATTAACTTTCCTACTAGCTAGACATTTGAAACTTTCAGAATATCTCAGAACCCGATGACAACACAATACTACGAAGCCCAATTTTCGAATTTTTGATTGGTTCTCTTTTAATTAATTAAAATATGAAAATAATAACCTCCTAATAGATTTAAAAATAGCCATTAAAATATTAGCTATAATTTAATTGTTGCCAAAAATGAAATTACGAGTAGATTTTCTTTCGACATAAAACTAAATACATTTAATTAAATGTGAACGTTAAAAAATTATAAAAAGTTAAATTATGCATCTCACAAAAATTGACGTCATTATCACTTTAAAAATTTTATGCGCATTGATAAAGTGCTAATGTAGTTAGTTCTATAGCTAAGATTCAACAGAAAATTTAAAAACATGGTATATAAAAAGTTTTTTATCTTATAGTTATTCCTTTAAGAAAGGATTTCATAACTTGCTGTCACTGTTATTATTTGGAATTTTTCACGATCTTTGCATGTATTACAATCAATTTATATATTATATTAAGAATGTAGCATCAATCTAAAAGTAAATAAATAAATAAAGATGATAAAAAATAAAATAAAAATGTTTTTAAAATTCTTTCAATTTCTTGATTTTCTTTTCACGTCTATGATGAATGAATAGTACATAAAATACCACCTCACTCAATCCTTATCAATTACTGTGATGAAGTGATATGCATAATTCTTATTGTATGAATGCATAAACTACAACCTCACTCAATCCTTGTCAATAACTGTGATGAAGTTATATGCATAATTCTTATTGCCTCTTAAGTAATTTAAAATATATTTGAAAAATATGTTTTGTTTATTTCGGAGTGTGACTGACTGACTTGACTTCGAATATTTTGGAGCTTGGAAGCATCTGTCACCAATTCCTCGGATTTTCCTTTGCATAATTACATAAAAAAATATCTGGGTGAAGAAAACAAAAATTATATAGTCTGCTAGCAAGAGAATAATAAAAATAACCGAGTAAAACAACAATACTGTTACGAATTTTTAAATAATAGTCATTATTTTTATGTAATTTCATTCAAAGAGGTTTAGTCAGGTTATAAAATGTTAATTTTCGGCATTTATAGCTTGTTTTCGCATTAAAATAGCTCATTTTCCTTCAAAAACCCGTTAAAAAGCTTCACCAGAGCGAGTAATGGCGTTGCCACCAAATTTGGCGAAATTTCACACCTTGGCGACCTCGGCGTGAAAATACTTATTACCGATATACTAAGTATCTAAGCTCTAACTTGAATAGAACCGAAGTTACCGGGAAATTCTCGATATACAAAGGTGCTATGAAAGGAGTGCCGATCCGCGAAGTCGATCAGTTTTTTGCCAACCAGCAAAGTGTATGTAGCTCCTAACTGTGACTCTTTGATTACAGCTTATCGCTGTGTGTTAATGTTTTGCTACAGTTTATGCTGTGAATTTCATGTTATCAGCTGTTATTTAAGCTAATTTTTCTAGTGAAGCTTAAGTCGATACTTCGTTTACAGATCTGCAATCTTCTGGAAATTCCTGTAAATAAACTTTTAAAGGTTTCTGCAAGATTCCCTTTTGATTCACAGACATTTCACCAACCCCTGAGTATGCAACAAAGTATTGAAGCTTGGAAGCACCTCTGGTCAATTTCTCGCATTTTCTTCTGCATAATAACATAATATATATATATATATATATATATATGTATATATATAAAACAGAAATTGTATAGTCTGCTAGCAAGAGAATAATAATAATAATGATAATAAAACGGAATTCAACAACAATACATATAGTAAACTGGAAATAGTAGAAAAAAAAAAAAAAAAAAAAAAAAGATTTAGCTCATAAGAAATGGAAACACAATTTTCTAAAAATAAGAAATTCTAAAGATAACATTACGACATTAAATGAAATTCTTGGGATAGATAATATGTATTTGCTTTTTTCAGAAAGCATTTTATGAATTTTTCTTTTTCAATATAATTAAATATAAAAATAGATATAAAAGTCAGGACAGAATAAAACTGAGAATCAGAAAAGGTCAAATAAAAGGTTAAAAAAGAAAATTGAGTCGAAAGCCCGTCTTGGGTAGACGTCTGTTAATAGGATGATTATAATCATATGAAACTAGTGCCTCCAAAGCAGAATTTCACAATGTGTTAAATAAAGTATTAATGACTTAGAGATTTTTTGTTGAAGAAAGTGGTATTAATTTTTTTAAGCAAAAGGAAATTTTGGCTAAGATTTAATGTAAAATGTTTGGACTGCAAAGAGCCTAAAGAAGAAAACAGTTGTTTTATTGTTGGCTCACATAAATTTTATTAGTATGGTAATACATTACTCTATGTAAGTTTAACTCTATGTTTTTTAAGAAAATCCTACTTCGCGGGTAATTTCTGAGTTTTCAAATTAGAATATTAATCACCAATAGGATTCTTGCCAAGTACATAAGTAATATCTCAAAACTGATCCAAATTCTTTAGGATGATTTATTTTTGAGTTAATGTCTATAAAGACTAAAAAATTAGCAAATAAATAAAGTGACTAACCTGCAGAGATTCATTTTGTAATTTTCAATTTCTTCAGAATGTGTGAAATTGTCAGAAAAGTCCATACTGAACATTTTTTCAAATACCTATGTTGTTACAAACTACAGTATGTTGTGGAACTATAAAAGAAAGATTTTAACTAGTCTCCGAAGGTCTGTATAACCCAGTTAAGTTACTACATTTTTTATACTTAATTAAAAATATAATTTTATACTTGTTTAATAAATTATATGTAGCCGAATCCCGTGAAAGTGAAGTTCAACACAACAAACCGTTTTTTAGAATGCAATTTTTAAAATTTCACAATTTAATTTTAAAGTAATAAATGTAATAACTTATAATAATGTAATAACCCCTTATAAATGTAATAACACACATAAAAAAAATCTAGTGTCGAAAGGTATTTTAATGATTAAAACTCAAGCAAACGACATCAAGTGTAAAAATTCTTCCTGGTTGAATGTTTTAAACTTTGTTAATTTTAATGTTTGATTCTTTACACGCACACACATACATAGTATTTTGATATCTATTTTATAATTGTTCTTTGAAATAAGCAAAATATTAATTTATTTTAATAATGAAATACATTTCTTTTTAAATTCACTGTGAGATGAAAATTTTAAATGCATTAAACAAAATAAAGTATTCTTTTATTTGAAACACCCCAGCTAAACATTTTATGCAACATTTGCAGAAATATATTTCAAACCATACAGAAAAAAGCGGGGTTTTATTGCAGTCCATTTTATTTGAAAAATGCTTTTTGAACTGATTAAAGACTCTGAGGAACTGAAGATATACACATACCATAAAAACATCTCAATATCATTAAACATGGTAAAGACTAAATGAAATCTGAGGAATTAATTGCGCATAAAATTTTTTATTGTTACACTGCGTCCTTATTTATTTCATTTCAAGATTTGCATATATTAATGCATTGTTTATGTTGTGTAGAAATTATTCAGATTGTGTTGCTGATACTATCGTTGATGAAAATGTTTCAAGGAATAAAATTGAAACTAAATGTTGTATTTCTTCCTAAAATTTTTAAAAAGAAGACATCCAGGTAATAATGTGAATCGGTAACATTATATCTAAGTTTAAAAAATTACTAACAGGTATAATGTAATTTAGATTAAAAAGTTACTAAAATGCTTTATATTTCTTCACTAAAATATTTTGTTGAAAATGATGTAGAATCGTTTTAAGGAGACCAGGGATGGAACACGGGAGCAGAATTCATACCGGTATTTGTTTGAGAAATTTCTCTACTTGTAATATTGTTGATTTAAGAAGTAGAAAATTGTTTTATATTGATAGTGGTATGAGTTTTGCGCTGGTGTTCCATCCCTGAGAGACTGATATTTTATTCATGACATCCCAGGAGAGAATACACAGTGTTTAAGAAGTTTCACCCTGGTTAAAAACTATTAGTACATCAACTGTATTGCAGGTACACGTGTTCTGTTTGTTAAATAATAAAAGACCATTAATTAGGGTTTTTGTTCCAGACATCAATAATTCTGTGTCCGTTAAAATAAAATCATAGGTTCCCTTTTTTTTCTGTGAAAAGACGATTACAGAAGATGTCTATGTGTAATTGCTCCACTTATTTGTAGTCCCGTAACTGGATGAATTACTGAAGTGATTTTTGAACAGATAGACCAATTGAAAATTCGACGATAGTATCTGGGAGCACAAAACCTTTTAACGAAGATGAACAGGCCGCTACAGTTCTACAAATTCGCCTCTCTTGTCTGCTCATTGGGTTTTTCTTTCGGACAAAGTGCACACTTCAAATCTGGAAGACATCGTGGCATTAAACTGCAGGATAATTGAAGCCATTCCATCTATACCTCATATAATTCTGTCTAAAACGGGATCTGAATTGGATTATCGGCTCACAGTGCTCCCGCAAAGAATGTGTTACATTCTGAAATTTACTGATAGCATAATAAAACTTCGATGATTGTACCTGTATTTAGCAATACAAAATAAATGTAGATCTTCCCTACTTTAAAATTTATTAATGTATCTTATAAAGGATAGACTTCTGGTACACCCAGTGACTTTGGCTACCCTATTACAATACCTTCTTAGTAGTATGTAATGTGTTTAACATTTAAATAAGAACCGGTCATTAAAAAAAGAAGGCAGATGAAAAAATAATATCATTCTGTAGATTTATGTAAAATAATTTTTTTAGTGAAGCACATAACGTGTGAATAATGCTCCTGCAACGAATGTGTTACTTTGTGAAATTTATTGATAGCATAGTAAAAGTTCGATTATTGAACGTGTATTTAACAATACAAAATGAATGCAGATGTGCCATATTTTAAGATTTATTAAATTATGTTATAAAGGGAAGACTTCTGGCATATATATATATATATATATATATAGGACAATATTCCGATGCTTTTAAATTATTATGGGAAATTATTTTTGAAAATATACGACAGCAACTTTTAATCTAAATTTTAAATATTAATCAACAAACTTTTTTCTTGGACCGTTACTTGTTTTTATCTTTCTGTGCATGAAATAAAATTTCAGCTGCTCTCTAATACTAAAAAATTAAAAGTGGTTACGTAAAATATACATATTAAAACGAGGACAGAAGGGTCAAACGGAGATTTAAGTACATCTGCTAACTAATTTACTCTTCATACTATTTTTTAATTATTTTAATTATTTGTTTATTTTTTGGTCTACTTTTTTTATTTCTTTTATTTCTATATTTTTTATTTATGTTTTATTTATTTATTTATTTTGCTATTAAAGCTGCGGTTGAAAAATTGTAAGGCTGGATGAATGCAAAATTTAATTTTTTGGAAAATTAAACCCAAATTTTGAAAATTTCATAAATAAATTTCATGAACTTTTGTGAATTAAAGATAATATTTTTCTATTGTAATATTAGTAATTTTATTCAACTTAAAAAATAAATGTTAGCTTTGTTTTAATTTTAAAATAAAGTAAAAAAGAAAAGAAAATTTTTTGATTGAAAAAAAAAAAAAAAAAAAAAAAAAAAAAAATCCCTTATTGTTACTTTATTTTATAATTAAAACGAAGCTAAATTTTATTTTTTATTTTATAGAAAAATATATCTATAAAACATACACACTTTTTTAATTGACCAAAATTCAATAATTATTATTATTTGGGTAGTTCGAAAAGTAATTTCGTTTTTCTCAGCAGAGGACTTAATCGTATTTTTTTCACACCGTCTTCACAATTAAGCTGCATTACCATTATATATTGTGACAGCTGATATAGCAAGGCTTGCTTGTGAAGAAGTTCGTTTTATTCTGTTCAATAAGTTTTGATTGGTGCACTATCAAATAAAGAAAATCGAAAGCGACATTTTCGGCATATTTAGGCAAAAATACTATTGAAAGAAGGAAAAACGTATACGATGTGTATACAGAAAATTTATTTAAAGAATCCCAGTGTCAAAACTGGTTTACCATATTTTGTTCCTGCAATTTTGCCGTTGAAGGTGCATTATGTTCTGGAAAACCAGTTTATGCTAATGAAGACAAACTAAAGTATTGATTTATGAAAACTGCCAAAAAACAGCTTGTGAGATCGCTAAGAAACAGAACAAAGTGGAAAATATATAATTCAATAAAAGTTTTATACACTATAAGAAAATCGTCTTTCAATTTCAAAGGAAAAAACGAAATTGTTTTCCGAAAAACCCAATATTATATCTTCAAATTTTAAATTTAATTAAAAAGGGAAGTAAAAATAAAATGTTTAGTTAGTTAAATTATATATATATATATATATATATATATATATATATAATACATTTAGGTAGCATCGAACTAAGGATTTCTGCGTTGCAATCGTTTACACTATCAACTATGCAACTGGAGCGTTGACGCTGTGCTGAAATAACTTGTACTTAAGCCATTATTGAAACGTTAAAGGTGTGTTGGTGTTTGGTAATAAGGCCGATTAACTGCTCTTAGGTCCTAGGCCTGAGGGGGAGTGCCTTCCGTGGAGGTTTTTCTAAGGGATCATAGACAGTATTTACGCAAGTTTCTTAGAAAACCACGGAAAACTCCAAACAGCTAGGCCGATGAGCACGACCTGGGATCGAATCCGGCAACTCACGTCTACCAGCTTTGAGCGGAGAACCACTCGACCACTGGTGGGTCGCTGAAACGTTAAAGGCTTTTTTATCAAAATTGTGTGGCTAATGCATACTACTGCTTTAATATGTTGTTACCTTCAATTTTACGCAATTTCATCGCGATCTGAATTTTCCATGTCGTGACCTCTCCTTGTTAGATGAATTTAAAAGTTGTTATTTTTCATATTACCTTTCTTACCCGTATACACACACACAAACGCATAGTTATTTAAAACATATAAATCGGTTTTGTAATTCTTATATCGATTTTAAAACTTTATTTAAAACCTTTAAGATATTACTTTTAGACAGTTTCAGAGTATTTAGTTATTAAAATTTGTGCTAAAGGTTTTAATTAACCTCTAAAAGAATACCTAAAGGCTTAGATGAATTTGAAAGTTGTTACTTTTCATGGTACATTCCCCACATGCCTTTAGTATACCTTCCAGCATTCTAATTAATATTCCTTAAAATTTTTAATCTCGCCTTTTTTTGCACACCAGTATTTTTTAGAATATTTTTTTTCGTACTTAATCGTAATTAAATTTGGAGAAAAGTACTCTAAATACTAAG
This sequence comes from Salticus scenicus, assembly GCA_963930645.1. Classification (NCBI taxonomy): domain Eukaryota; kingdom Metazoa; phylum Arthropoda; class Arachnida; order Araneae; family Salticidae; genus Salticus; species Salticus scenicus. The sequence continues at coordinate 160,352,884 of OZ005659.1, read as the reverse complement.
CGGTGTGGAAAAAGAGACGGAAATAAAAGACACAGACACAAATCTATTTTATAATTCCTATATCGTTTTTAAAACGTTATTTAAAGCATTTAAAATGTTAGTTTTAGACAGTATTAGAAAGTTTAGTTATTAAAATATTTAATTTTTACTTTTAATTTACCCAAAAACTAATCTTTTAATTAACCATAAAGACTTAGGTGAATTTGAAAGTTGCTACTTTTCATTTTACATTCCTTACACGCATTTATACGCACGCAAACACACACATACATAAAAAATCGATTTTAGAATTGTTACATCAATTTTAAAACTTAATGTAACATATTTAAAGTATTAATTTACCCTAAGAATAAGATCCATTTCCTTAAAGCTCAATCTGCAAGACGTATCTTTTAATACAATATATTGAAGGAACTGAAATACTGCTGTACTCGAAATAGCGTATCTAAGCATTTTAAGGGACATTAGCAGAAATTTGCTTCCCATCATACAGACAAAAGTGCTGTTTTCCTACAGTCCATTTCATAGGCAAAATGTCATTTGGAAAGATTAGAGACAACTGAAAAGCCAAAGATATTTCCCTTCCATATAAATATCTGAATAACATTAAGCTTATTTAGACATAAAGACTAAATGAAATCTGAGAAATTAATTTCGCATACAAATTTCTGTTAATACTTTCCATCGTTATTTATTTTATTTTGATATATTTGTATATACGTTAATCTATTGCTTATGTTGTGTAAGGAATATTCGAAATGGGCTCCTTTCGTTAAATGTTGCAATATTTTCGTTGATGGGAATGTTACTGGAAACAAAATTGTAAATAAAAGTTATCTTTTTTCGGAATGTTATTCTAAATAAGACATCTTGATAACAAAATTGGTAGTTTACATTTTATCTCTTCTTAAGGGGTTGTATACTTAAAATGCTTTACTATAAGCGAAAAACCAGTGATTGTTAAAATTCATAACAAGGTTTTTAAAAATTATTAAAATAAAACAAAAATGGATGTGCTTTTTAAAGAAAAAAGATGTTTCAGCTTTTGAAAAATTTTAAATGAAATGCTAGTAATTAATTATAATTAAAAAGTATAGAAAATTATTATTGAAGCCAATTTTTCAGCCGTGTGTAAGATAATTTAAATTAAAATTTGCATATCAACATACAACTTGTATTTAAAGGATTATAAAACTGCATTTTATATAATGAATTATTTATATAGAAATCTCATTAGTTAACTGTTTATCTACCGCACTATGAAACAGGGAAAAAAGTGTTTAAACATATTTTAAAAGTTTTAAAAAAGTATTTTTTAAAGATATATGCAATCAAAATTATGAATAACACCTAATTGTAGTAGTTAATAAGGGTTTTATGAAAAGGTGGTACAGCAAATCACCATTTATACGTCTTTCAATTGACTGAAGTAATAGAACGTACAATCAATATATATATATATATATATATATATAAATAAAATTTATGTCTAAATACTAACTAATAAAGTTTTTTTAAGATAGTGATTAATAAATTACTTTATAGTACAATTTATATTTGTAGATAATAGTCAATTAAGTAAATTAAAAAATATTTAAATTAAAAATGATTTATTATAAATAGTGATAAAAAATCTTGCCATTAATTCATGACTCCAGTAGATACACAAATTCATGTCATTAATTCAGGACTGGTCTACTAAATGTATTTTGCATATCTTGAATATTACATTAATACATATTGAGTGTTAATTATATATTTCTGTTTTCATTAAACCTACACTCTTATCGATTTCTTTTAAAATTCCGATTTTTATCTTTCAATGAAAGTTTTCCATGCTTTCAAGACATTTTAAGTTTTTAAATAACAAACAGGACAGAACAACACTCAGTTCTAGTTATGATAATGATTTTCAAATTTTCCTCTGTTCCTCGATGTAACATGTTTCTAGGAAAATTTTCCCTTATTAAAACGAAAAAATAAGGACTGATTCAGAATTTTTTCAAATTTTAGAAAAATAGAAAAGACGTATATCCAATAATGAGCGGCGAATAAACGGAAAAAAATTAAAATGAATAGGAATTAATCGGGACTTAACTAAAAAGACGCATAAACGGTGCTTTACTGTGCTTTATTGTATCACTGGTATATAGACGTAGAAAATAATGTTTGAACCCTACAAAAAAAAAAAAAAAAAAAAAAAAAAAAGAGTAAACAAATATTTTTCTTACATATTCTTTATATTTTTACTAATATTGATAAAAGATTCTTTAAATAAAATAGGAATTAATAATAACATGCGTTAAGATTTTGAAAAATTCCCAGCAGAAAACAGCGCGAGCACTCCGTATACAATCCTTTTTCAAACAAAAACGGCTACATGTAGCATCTAGTGCCTTGTAGTGTGATTAAAATGAGGTATATACAATCTATTCTTATAAATATTCTTCAACCACATGTGAGGAATTAGACGCCATAGCTCAATCTAAGATTAACTTAATTAAATTATGAAGTAACGACAAAGTCAGATATATAAAATAAATCAAAGAGCTTTTATTTAGAGCTTAATGAAAAGGTGGGCGTTGGACTATAATCACATTCAATACCTTTATAAACTTAAAGGGGCAGCCTTCATAAATACTCTAACTATAAACAATTAACCCTAATTAATCTCAACTGCTTCAACTAACGTCGTTACTTCTCACGACTATATTTATCTTTCGTTAGTGGGAGGATTCCCTACGCCACTATACTACTCGACTAACTATCTTCTACTATCCTACTCTAAGCAGCTTCTCTCCTCTCTACTTCCTAAGCGGCTACCTCCTTTCTACTTCCCTCTAAGCCGCTCTCCAAAACAATCTTTCTTCTCCTTTTACATAAATCACTTTCCAAAATATTAGCATATCGCAAATTACAGTTTCGTTTATCATAAGAACTAACTCCATTAATCATCTGAATCCTAAACTCTGCACATTCACGTGTTATTCGTAAAGTGCGAATTTCATTTGTAGCATTACGCTAACATTGCTTTACCTCACACACATTTCTTAAGACCATGGAAGCCTCTGCGCAAGTCCCGACTCAACCAGTCCAGTATTAAAAGAGTCATCTGATTTAGAGAAAATAAGTAATAACTGAGTGCTGAATTACTGGATATTTCCCAAATCGCAATCTATAAGGGAAGGTGGGATACCTGGGACCAATTTTGAATTTCCCATTTTAATTTTGTAATTATTCGCCAAAACTAAATACAAATAGCTTTTTTTTAAATACTGTATGGTGTTATATACAACATTATATTTATTCCAAAATTTTATTAAAATTATATCAATTTTATTAAAAAAAAAAAAAAAAAAAGAAAATAAAAGTTGGTAGTGTACCTTCAATCATTTATTAAAAGATACACAAAAGCTCAATTTTATGTACGAAAATCCATTTATTGATCAATTACTTACATACTAGTATCGCCCAGTGGTCGAAACTCGACCATTTTTTTTGCAAAGCGAGGCAAAGCAAAGTTATTGCCTTGTTCTAAATGGAATGCAAATGCAACACAGCTGCGGCAATTGTTTGCCGATATTCACTCTAACTGAATCAGCAGAGTTTTACTTAATATAACTATTTCTCTCTGTACATGTTAGCCTTTCCTGAAAGGAGAGAAAATCGCAACGTGAAAACGCCCCTCGTTGGTGATACAGGCCAAAAGCTAATCGGTACCATGTCAAACCAAGGTCCAACCAAGTGCCAAATTCTGTTAAATAAATTCGATTGGTTCATAAAGTACAGTGTTTGAACAAAAAAAAAAAAAGATATTTTTCAAAAATGGTCGAATTGAGTTCGGGAAATTTCAAAACGTGTAACTTAATCGAAAACCGAAAATCTAAAACATTTCTGAATCTTATATTTTCTACTTATATATGCAGAGGAAAGAATAATAACTCCACTTCTTAAAAAATAAAAATAAGTAGTCAATTTCACTTAATTAAAATGCAAGGAAATCTCAAAACGTGTAAATTCATCGAAAACCGGAAATCAAAACTTTTTACGTATCTTCTACTTGCTTCTTATACCCACAAAAGCTAGCAATAAAGAAACTTTTTTTAAAAATATGTAGCCAATTTCAGTTAATTGAAACGCAAAGAAAGCTCAAAACATGTAAATTCAGCAAAAAACCTCTTCCGTTGCAACATATTAGTATCTTATATCAGGTACTTTATTTAGACATTTAAAAACAAATTTAACTTAAAATTATGATAGAATATTTACTATTTTCCTTTTATTTAGTACTAGCAGGCTTTGCCCGCTTCGCTGGACATTAAACTTAAATGAGTTGTCCAAATGCCATATCTTTATTAATAAACTAAGTTCTCGCTGTTATTGGTAGAGGTTTTCTCGCTCCCAATATGAGGAGTCTGGGTCCCCACTGTCTTCGGCACAACTTACCCACTTCTTACTTCCCCACCTTCAGCGGGTGAGTTCGAAGTTTTGCAAAATCCCACTAATGTACATAATGCGTATACTTAATCAATATCCACACACCAAAATTCGCCATTCTAAGATAATTCAAAGCGAATTCTAACGGAAAAACATGTTTTTACACATGTTTATTGCCCTCCGACTCGAGAAGGGGGGGGGGGATTTCGAATTTCGTGAAATGCAGTTACAATAAGTGCCGGATGCATACAAACAATTTACGCACCAAATTTCGTGACCACAGAAGTCTTTAATAGACAGTATTATAAATAAATAAATACAAAAAGCACAGCTTAAGTATCGGAACCCTTTGATGACTTTAAATATTTTAAGCCATTTTTGCGATGAACTGAATTGGCTATCTCAATTGTGCAATTAAAGATCTTGGCGAGAAACGTCCGAGCTACTTCGGTGCCGAATTTCAAATTTTGCCAAAGGGATCCAATACTAAAGCTGTTCCATATCGAATCTGGGTTGAAAACGGAAAAAGGGTAAAATAAATTAGAAATATCAGACCTATATTTATAAATTTGATACCGAATGAAAGGGGCGATTTTGCTGAATCAAGGGGTTCAAGCAGTTTTTCGATGCGACAATTAGATTTTTAAAAAATAACTAAAGTATGAAATTTAAGTGGCAACGGAAAAACGGATAAAGGGAAAAATAAATTAGAAATATCAGACTTATCATTACAAATTCAGTACCAAATGAAAGAGGTGATTTTTCTGAATCCTGGGGTGTAAACAGTTTTTCGATACGACAATTAGATTTTTTAAAATTAACTAAAGTATGAAACTTAGATGGCAACACTTCATTTCAATCTTTTCATAATTTGTAGTGCGAATCACGCAAATGCAAAAGTCTTTAACTTAAAAAATTATTTTTATATTTTATTTTTCCATTCAAAGCATTTTAGTGAAAAAATATTTATGGCGCATGCGCAGGCGTTTTTTACCCACAATTTAAACACTAATCATAATTTTGAAAATTTCTATAGATATAATTTCATGTTGGGTGAAGATCTAAGTTTCTGCCAAGCGCCGTTAAATTCCGTCCAGCCGTTCTCGAGTGATGCCCGAACAAACGTGTTTTAGTCTTTTACCCCCTGGGGGGGAAAAGTTGAAATCTTGAATTTCCTGCCAAGCGCCGTTGAATTCCGTCCAGCCGTTCTCAGGTGATGCCCGGACAAAAAAAGCGACATTCGGACACGATGACACACACACACACACACAGGCAAAACTTTCTGAAGTCATTTTCGGCTTTCATGGGGTGTAAAACGTGAAGATACCGCAAAATGTTTTGATTCCGACAAATTTACAGACAAAAGTCTGATTTTATTAATATAGATATTAGTTGAATATTTATTGTTTAAATATCACCCATTCAAATGAAATGTTTATGTTTGTGAGGAGACGTTAGAACGTCACCACAGTTGTTTCAATTAAGCTGGATCCAGCAAAGTAGGAAGTGGGGACAGTTAAAATCACTCCGTCGCCAGTGGCTCGGTGACGGTTGAGGTCGAGATAGTTTTGTGTCGGCAGGGTGCTGCATTAAAAGACTTAGATTTTGAATATTAGTTAAATTAGAAGTGATTTTTAAAAGTACGGATTGAAATGTAGTGAAAGGAGGATGTAGGAGGAAGTATAAAAATAGAGATGGTTTTAGTAGATGGTGTGGATGTTGGAGGATCGTATAGTGGATGTTGGAGGATCGTATGGTGGATGTTGGAGGATCGTATAGTGGATGTTGGAGGATCGTATGGTGGATGTTGGAGAATCGTATAGTGGATGTTGGAGGATCTTATAGCGAATGTGATGATTCTTATTTTGGTGAATATCGAAAGTAGAGTAGAGGAGATTTAGTGGCGTGAAGTTAAGTAGCGTTGAGTGTTGGTGAGTGTCCACTAGTTTTCGGAAGGTTCAAGCTGGGATAGAAGGGAATCCTCTGTCCCATAGTGAAGCAGTATTGGAGTACGAGTGCAATCGTCTCTACACCTTCAGCTATCTGCTGTGGTGAGATATTTAAGATATCTACTTAAATTGTTGATTCATATATTTTGATTAAGTAAAACGTTGACTGAGCTAAGCTTTAGTACCAGGCCGCCCTCCCATTAATCTGCTCAAATAAGCTTTAGTTATTGTTATTTAAAGTCTTGTGTTCTCTTAGTAATCTAAGTATTTAAGTTAAGATGGAGTTTGCTCCACAGTGGCGCCCAACTCAGTTCGACATCCCCCTCACTCGGGTTTATTTTACTGGCTCAAACAATGTACTTAAATTTTTTGAAGATCTTGAACAGTATTTTGATATATGTAAAATTGACGAGGATGATAAATTTAATTTATTAAAATACTCCTTAAAAGGAGATGCTAAAATCTGGTATGACACCATTGCCTCTAGAGCTCTAGGCCAAAATCCTACGTATGAGGATTTGAAGCTCAAAATTAAAAATTCATTCTCTTCTATTGTGGATAAAGCCAAACTCCGTCAAGAACTTTATACGTCAAAGATGTCGTTTTATGACAAACCCACCACATTTTTATTACGAAAATTCGACATTATAAAGCAGCTGGATTTAGTTTTATCTTTTGCCGCTGCAATGGAAATCATAACCCCTCTTTTGACTATTCCTATTCAAGATTACCTTGATCTGAAACCTGTCACCTCTTACGACAGTCTGTTTCAAACCTTAGCTAAATATCAAGAACGACACCCTCCAAGGGCAGAAAACACCTTTAATCGCCAACGGGGTAATGGAAATATGCAAAATTCTAGGCGTGAAAATTTCACCCCCTCTCAAAATTTCAATCGCTATACACAAGAACGTCAATCGCCGCAGACAAGGCGTAATAACTTTCAAAATTCTCAGAACGATCGTTCTAATCAAAATCAGTCTCAAAACTTTTCTCGAGCTGATAGAAATAACAGAAATTTTCGTAACTCTCGTAATAACCAGAGTCGTCAGTTAAACGAGTAAGTGGCTCTTGTGAGGAGGGTCAACAGCCACTGAATAACTCAACCACCTCCATATGTTTAGACACTATTTGTATCAGTCCGGTGGACCTTCCTAATTTAAATGCAATAATTCATGATACTTTCATACCTACTTATTGGGACACTGGTGCTGAACGCTCCTTTCTAGCGTATGAAACTTATAAAAAGTATTTTGACTTTAAACCTTTAAAGCGGACAAATTTAAATATTACAACGGCTCAAGGCAAGTCCTGTGTTAATAGAGGCGAAGTCAGCCTGAATGTTAAAATTCATAATTTAAGTGTTAATTGGCCTTTTTACGTCATCGACAATCTTCAGCATCCCTGCATTATAGGGTTAGATTTTATGAAAGCAAATCATGTTGAAATAAATTTTGCCAATAAATCTTTACATATTGATGATTCTAAGTCAAATTCTAAACCTGTCGAGCCGACAGAGTTAATTGTTAATTTATAGGAAAGTGCCCTCACTCATATTGAAAAAATTGATTTTGTTAATTTTCTTAATCAGTTTAAACAGTTATTCTCTGAGACACCTGGCTTAACCCATGTTGTTTGCCATGAAATTGACACTGGAACTAATAAACCAGTCTTTAGTAAGCCTTATCGTTATGATCAAGCCAAACAAGATATTATAAATTGGCATATTGAGAAAATGTTGCAAAATGATATTATTATGCCTGTAACTTCTCCTTACGCATCTCCTGTTGTTTTATGTCGTAAGAAAAATGGTAAACCTATGACTGACCCTGAGGCATGTAGATTTGCAATCGATTATCGTAGGCTATATTCTATTACACAATATCCTCAGTATCCCTTGCCTATAATTGATGATTTGTTAGCACATATAACAACGACAAATTTTATGTCTACTCTCGATCTGACATCGGGTTATTTTCAAATTGCAATGAAACCCGCTGATATATCAAAAACAGCGTTTATAACTAAAAATGGCACGTTTGGTTTTAAACGAATACCTTTCAGATGTTCAGGGGCTGTGGCGACATTCCAAAAAGCCATGGAAACTATTCTTAAACCTGTTTTGAATAAATTTGTACATGTTTATCTCGATGATATAATAATCACGTCCTCATGTTACAATGAGCATTTAGATCATTTAAAACTGTTTTTACTCTACTGCAAAATGCAGGATTAACTTTAAATTCTTCCAAGTGCCATTTTGCACGACGGGAAATTAAGTACCTAGGCGTCAAAATAACGCCTGCTGGTATTTCTGTAGATAATGAAAAAGTTCAGCCAGTTTTAAACATGCCCCCTCCTACAACTTCCAAACAAGTTTCGAGATTTCTAGGCATGTGTGCTTGGTATGGGAAATTTATACCTAATTTTGCTCACGTATGCGAGCCCCTCTTTAAACTCAAAAGGAAAAGAGTTAAATTTCACTGGTCAAATGAAGCACAAGAAGCATTTGATAAGTTAAAAACTATACTTAGCGCTCCCCCTGTACTAGCTCATCCTAATTATAATATTAAATTTCAAGTAGCTACTGATGCTTCTTCGTACGGCATTGGTGCCGTTTTAAGTCAAGAATGCCGCCCAATAGCATATGCGTCCCGTACGCTTAACACTGCAGAAAGAAATTATCCAGTAACTGAACGTGAATGTTTAGCAGTGCTTTGGGGACTGCCAAAATTTCGTTTATATTTTACGCAACTTCCAGTAACAGTTGTTACGGATCATGCGGCATTAACTCGGTTAACAACTGGAAAGAACCTCTCCCCTCGCATGATTCGATGGACTCTTAAGTTATCTAACTTTAATATAAACATCGAACACCGACCAGGTTCTGACAATATCGTAGCTGACGTTCTTTCACGTACTATTCAAACTCAAGAAAATAAGATTGAATCTAATTTTACAAATCAATCCCTTGCTTTAAATGAAAAGAATGATCAGTTAAATTCTACTGTTAAAGCCTCATATATTTATCATTCGCATTTAAAGGCTGAACCGGTTCAATCCGAAGTATTAGCAAACGTGACTGAAACTTGTGTAAAGGAAATTGAAAGTGAACCAGTAAACCAAGGTGCGTCTACAAATCTAGTCACTACTTTAAACGATAAATTCGTATCTGATCAGGAAAAATCAGCTTTAGCGCTTATGCCAGCATCTGTGTTAAATTCAAGAGATCAATTAATCCAAGAACAAAAAAATGATCCCGAATTTGGATTAATCTATAAGTATTTAGACGATCCTGAGTCAGTTTCATTAATTGAATCAGCCATTGCCTTAAACTGGTCCCAATCTTTTTCTTTAATCGATGGCTTGCTTTTTTATTCAAAATTATTCTCATCTTATGGCGAATTACGAGTTGTAATTCCTCAATCTCTTCGTCAAGCCATCCTATTTGAGTTTCATGACTCTCCAATTTCGGGGCACTTTGGCATTAGGAAAACTTATAAAAAGCTCAAAGATGCCTGTTACTTTCCTAAAATGAGGAAGTTTGTTAATGAATATGTTTCGAGTTGTCGCCTGTGCCGCAATATAATTATAAAAATGTAAAGCCGGCCGGTAAATTAATTCCTATTAAAGTTGATTTTCCAAATCAAATTCTTGGACTCGACTTAATCGGTCCTTACCCCCTCTCTAAACCAAATAGATTTCGTTATGTGTTAGTTATAGTGGATTATTTTAGTAAATGGGTTGAATTTGTGCCTTTACGTAAAGCTTCGGCACAAGCAGTGGCCACTGCCTTCTTTAATAATTATATTTATCGTTACGGCGCCCCCCTTCAACTTGTAACGGACTATGGTCCTGAATTTATAGGTAATGTTTTTAAGGCACTTTGCGTTACACTCGAAATTAAACATGTCTTCACGGTTCCATATCGGCCGCAAGCTAATCAGGCCCAACCTGTTAATAGAACGTTAATCAATATGATTGCGACGTTCATTGGTCAAAATCATGAAAATGTGGATCAGTTTCTCTATCATTTTGGCTATGCAATTCGTACAGCGGTAAGTGATGCAACAGGAAAAACTCCCGCTGAATTGTTTTTGGGCAGAAAGATTCTGACCCCCTTTCAAAAACTGGTATTAGTACAGCAAAACGCATCTCAATTTATTACGCGAAATATTGAAGAATTGCTACCAGAAGTTCAGAGAAATTTGAGAAAAGCTCAAGAGCAGCAGGCTGTATATTATAACTTAAAACGTAGAATTTTAGAAGTAAAAGTGGGAGATAAAATACTCCTAGAATCACATTTTCTTAGCTCTAAAAAAGATTCTAAAGTAGCAAAATTTGGGCCAAAATTCATTGGGCCTTTCTCTGTTTTAAAGGTAGAACATAATAATCTGACAATCGATTTTAACGGCACCCCAACTACAATAAATGTTGACCAGATACGCATTTTTAAAGAGCGCACTCAATCATGTACTGAAACTCTTGATAGTGATAGCGTGCCGGGTTTAAACCCACCTGACGAACAGTCCGTCCTTACGCCTAACCTCACTCCCCAGCCTAGTGCTCCTGATTCTTGTACAGCTGATAAACTACCTACTCCTACAACACCCGAACAATCTGTTCAGGGCACTTCCACTGACCAATCTAGTGTTAGCAGACCCGTCGCACAAAAGCGAGCTCGTAGTGGGTCATCAAACCATTCTAATGTGAAATTTCCTAGGCAAACTGGTCGCAAACGCGACTATTCTTTTACTAATGGCTCTTTTATACCGCAGATAAAAAAGAAAAAAGCTTGGAATAAAAATTTAAAAGGGCCACAAGCCCCCTCCTCAAAGTCCTCTGGAACACATCGCCCACAGAAGGTACTAGCAGTTCCAGATTCTGTGCACACCGACTCTTTTCGCCCTAAGAGAAAGGCAAGGGTTCGAAAAAGACCTCCACCCTCTTCATCAGCTAGCGGACGGCACATGGAGAAATTCCTAGCAGCTCCTGACTCGATCGGCAAAGACGAGTTCTCTTCACACCACCGATTTAATACTCGGCGTCAAGCCAGACTCCGACAACAGGCTCAGCCATATGAATCACCTGCCTAGCAAGCCTTTGTACAAGCCTTTTGGGATAGCCCTAGACCCCGGTCTGAAAGCCTCCAACCCTGTGGCCTAGCTGACGAGTACTCCGAGCACATTCGACAAGACCTCTAACCTTGCTGAAGTTACAGCTGCAAATTCACATCAGGTGATACCGTTTTCTATTTTTTTTTTTTTATTACAAGTGCATTTCTGTCAGAGCTGTACAAAATGTTCGACGTACCTTGAAGCCTTTTTGGGACTTTATATTTTAAGAACTCTTACGAAAGTTATGGACTTTCCCAAACTAAAAATACAAAATTTAACTTAGCCATGCACTTTCAAATCAAAATTAATGTTCTGCTTCAATGTCAACATTTTTGTTCTCTCTTAAATATCTATTTTATGTATGTATTAAGTCTCTTACCTTGTAGCCATCTCCTGCAGAAAGCTGGTAATATAAACTGTTTTTTTGGCCCCTTTGTAAATTTCCCCCCCTTTTTCTTTTGTCTTTCTATAAATGATGTATTTATAAACTGCATATTTGTATTTGTAAAACTTTTGAATATTTGTCTAAAAGTTTATCTGTATGTAATTTTAGAGGGGAAAAAAACTGTTTTTTTTTAGCTGTAAGCATAAAAGTCGTGTTTAACTATATAACATTAAAAAGACTAACTGCTCAGTTTTTTCCGCTTATGCTTTAGCTAAGGAGGGAGAAATATTTCTGTATGTAACCTATCTATTATGTTAATAGAGACGAACATGTCTCAGTTTCTTCCAGAGATGAATTCTAACTTTTTTTTTACTATGCATACTGTAAAAGTTTTTCCCATTTCAGACACACTCTGATGGACTATTCCTCTTAATCTGATGTTAAAAGTATTTTTATCTGAAGTGAAAGATCTCTTAATTTGATGTCAAAAAGTTCTTTTTTCTGGATGTGGACAGCCTGCCCATTCCGACGTCTGCTCTAGTATGAAGAAAGTTCATCCTATTCTTCGTTTAGTCATCTCCCTTGCAGACGTAAAGCTCCAGATACCAGTCCAGCCAGTACACTCCTACTAATAAAGATTTTCTCATGTTTTTCTTTAAAAAGAACTATTATTCTTGTAATTATAACAAACTTTAAATGTCGCATTGGTCCCAAGCGACTTACTATGTAAAGACACGCAACATCAAGTTTGAATTTAATATATTGCCTTCCTGGCCTAACAGGGAGACGTGTGTAAATCCTACTGTAAGCCTGGTTTTAGCTCAGTCAGAGTCCCGGAGTTCTCGGGGTAAATGTACGCCTTTTATTTAAACTTTTAAATTAATTTTTTTTGCGTCCCCGAGTTTTCGCTCAGGGACTTAACAAATTTTTAAGTTTTTCTCACCCGGTTAAATTTTAAGTGACGGCTGCACTCACACTTCAGACATTTGATATAGTTAGAGAGGGAATGAAGCTATTTAAATTTAATCGATCAAACCCGTTGGGGATTTTCCCGATTAAATTTTTTTCTTGGAGGGGGACTGTGAGGTTGAGACGTTAGAACGTCACCACAGTTGTTTCAATTAAGCTGCACTGTAAAAAAAACCACAGTAAAATTACAGCAAAAAATGCTGGCAATATGGGTGCCAGCATATTTTGCTGTTAATATACAGCAATTGCGTTTTTCCAAAGAAACAGCAGCTTTGTCAATTTTACAGTAATTTGTGCTGTTTTTTACAGCAATTTTGTATTTCAACTTTTACAGTTCTTTTGTAAATTATACAGCAATTTTTGCTGTTTTTTTACAGCAATTTTGTATTTTAGCTTTTACTGCACATTTGTCAATTTTACAGCATTTTCTGCTATTTTTTTTACAGTTGATTTGTATTTTAGCTTTTACAGTAAAACTGTACTTTTTACTGCTTTTTCTGCTGCTTTTTTACAGCAGTTTTGGATTTTACACTCCTGCCCAAAAGCTTACCAAGATTTGCAAACGATCAGTTTTTTTCCATTTAAAAACTTATCTCTCGATGAAATGTTTTCAGACTTTGGATATTTTAAGAGTTGGGTCTTCCTCGTGTTTTTCAGTGAAGATTGGTTTAAGACAACATTTAGGGGGCCGGTAAAAAATTGAGAAAAATCAATAATGTTTGTGATCACCGTGTATCATTAAGCAAGCGAAATGAACCGTAACTTTAAAATATGTTAATGTAGATCCAATTCAATTTCTAGATGAACTTGTGTGACGATAGCATGTTAAATAACACAGATATAAGTATTTATTTTAAAGCTAAAAAAGAAAAAAAAAATCAGCATATTTTTCATTTATAATATACAGAGTTTTAAACGCAAATTATTTCCACTTACAGATAAGTAGGAAAAACACTTTTAAAATAATATACTGCAATCGGAATAAAAAAAAAAAATTAATATCTCGGGAAATATGAGCATTTTTATGAAAAACGTTTTTACTACGCATGTGGGAAAGATCAAAAAAAGTTTTATTGCATAGGTTGAAAGCTAGATATATTGGGCAACTTTTGTCAAAAGTGCTTTTGAATAGAGTAAAAATTTAGTAAATTATACGAAAAAGAATAAGCTAGATTTTAGATATTTTCCTAGAGTTTGAATTTTTTAAGCGGATTTTCACATGCCGCGTAATTAATGTAAAGATCCAATTATTTTATCCACATAGCAAAAGCTCTATTTTGTGAAAAACTCTTTATCGTCTTACAAATCTTAGTAAATAAACATAGAGTTACAAGCTTAGAAGAGATTTATCACAAAAATGTACATTTGGAGTGTAGCTGAAATAATTGAATCTTCAAATTAATTATGCGGCATGTGAAGAACCACTTAAGAAATTTCAACTCTTGAAAAATATCTAAAATCTAGCTCGTTTTTTTTTTTTTTTTTTTTTTTTTTTCCCTGTGTAATTTGCTTAATATTTACTCTATTCAAATGACCTTTTGACAAATGTTGCCCACTATATATAGCTTTCAACCTATGCATTTTTTTTTTTTTTTTAAATCTTTCTCAGATGCGCAGTGAAATCGTTTTTCATAAAAATGCTCAAATTTCATGAGATATTAAAGATATTTAAAATTCGATTACTGTATATTGTTTTAAAAGTGTTTATCCAAGTTATCTGAAAGTGGAAATAAGTTGCGTAAAAAACTCTGCATAGTATAAATTAAAAAATCATGATTTTTTCTTTCTTTGAGCTTTAAAATAAATGCTTATATCTCCGTTATTTAGTATGCCATCGTCACACAAATTCATCCACACATTGAACTTGGTCTATATTAACATATCCTAAAGTTGCAGTTCATTTTGTTCACTTAACGATACAGGGTAATCACAAACATTATTGTTTTTTGTCATTTTATTACCGGCCTCTTAAATGCTGTCATAAACCTATCTTCACTGAAAAACATGAGGAAGACTTAGTTCTTTAAACACTCAATGTTTGAAAACATTTCATCGAGAGATAAATTGTTAAAGTGAAAAAACTGATCGTTTGCAAATCTTGCTAAACTTTTGAGCAGAAGTGTAATTTTTATAGCACATTTGAAGATGCATTGTTTTATTTGCTAAAAGTGCAATTTTAAAGTTAAAAAATTAATATATGCTTTGATACCTCTATTATAACATTATCTTTGACTTTTTATTTTTTGGCATCTGTTGATTAACAGGCAAATTCAGTTTTTCTTTATAGTATACCTGAAGTAGATATAACTATATTTTTAGAAAATTTATGATATTTCATTGCACATAGTATTTTTTATGGTAAAAATTTATATTGTTTATCTTATGATAGCTGGATAATAAAACTTAGACAGAAAAATTAATCCGGTTATCATATGAAAAATAATGGAAATTTTCATTTGCAAAAAACATTGTGCAATAAAATATTATATAATTTTGCCGAAAATATGGTTAAAGCTACTTTAGAAATACAGCAGACAAAAAAAAAAAAAAAATAAAATAAAATAAATAAATAAAATAAAAAAACGAATTTTCACAAGAATCCGTAGATGGCACTGAAATGAGAAATGAAAATATATAAAAAATCGAAGATTGTGTGATAGTTGAAACAGTCTTGAAAAATATGCCTTGTGGTATCGAAACATATGTTAATATTTTAACTTTTATATATATTTTTAACAAATAAATCAGTGTTTCATTATATTTAGTGTTTTATTCATATTTATATAGACATTTGTAGACTTTATATAACTTTTTGATGTTATTTTATTTATTTTTTATTTTTTTATTTTTTTAGATTTTGTGTCATTTTGTAAATTTTATGGCATTTTCCTTTGTTAATTTCACAGCAAAAATTTGCTGCAAATTTTATTAAAAAACAATTACTCTGTAAAAGTATAATTTCTGAGAATTTTTCTCTGATTTCAGAACAGTTTAAGTATTATGAGAGTTTGGTATCTTATTATTACATATTTTTTTCTTTTTTACACCTTTCCCTTTCATGTGTAATTTTTATAAATTCATGCCTTACTGGCTGAGAAACTGAACTTTTACAGAGTTTTATTTATTTAATTTTTCTTTTGTTTCTTTTAGAACGCCTCATATACAGCTAAAGAACATGAAATATTCAATCATATATAGTTTTCCATAACTATACCTATTAGGTACAGCATAGAATTAGATACAGAACAGCATAAAAATATTTTGTAAAAATTTTTATATTATGTTTTCTATGCTACACTGTATTTTCATATGTTTTCTATATTATCAAAATTATAAAAAGATACTTAAAAATAAATAAATAAATAAACAACT
This sequence comes from Salticus scenicus, assembly GCA_963930645.1. NCBI lineage: Eukaryota > Metazoa > Arthropoda > Arachnida > Araneae > Salticidae > Salticus > Salticus scenicus. Next base: position 160,336,655 of record OZ005659.1, on the reverse strand, counting down.
AAATTAAAATGTTTTCTATTTGCAGAATAAAGATAATATTGAATTTATTTGATTGAAAATTTTTAACTTACCATATATGTTGAAAATTAAAAAAGAAAAAAAAAAAATGGAAAACTTATGAGTTATTTTCTCAAAAAAAAAAAAAAAAAAAAAAAAATCGAAAATTTATGAGTTTTTTTCTTAAAAAAAAAAAGAAAAAAAAAAAAAAATCAAAAGCCTCCTTTCCCCTTTCCATTCTTCTTTTTCTTTTTTTTTTTTTTTTTTTTTTTTTTTTTTTTTTAATTAAGCTTTAATGAAAATTCAATATTTTATTTATACTATTCTTGCATTTACAGGTAAAACGAAGCTAAAAGGTAATTATCTAAAACATTAATATGGAACATAATTACAGCAATATCACGTGAAAACTGCAATTAAAAATGTTTAATTTTTAAACGAACTTATATACATTTATAAAATTTTTTATGACATTTATTTACATATCAAAACCATTCATAATTCGATAGGTTATTCATCAACAATTACAACGCGCGGGGCATGACTCCATCTTTAATGCTATTTTTTCTTTGTTTATTTTCCATGCTCAGGTTGATATTCATCAAGCACCTGGAATAAAAGAGATAAAAAAAAAATTCTTTTAGAAAACAATAATCTCAAAGGAATTGTGTTTTACCTTTGAAAATATTACACACAGAGAAACAGCATAGGGCTATATATGTATATATATGTATGTATACACGCAACATTATGCCTAATAGATAACTTCTTAATTTCATCTATAATTTATTTTTTTATTTCATTTGACAGAAAAAACTGACCAGTTTTCATAAAAATCAAAATTTATTGGTAGAATAAAATCTGCTTTTATCATTAGCTTTGCCCCAATAATTTCCTTCTATTAATTTTTCTTATATAATTATGAGAAATGCCAGCTGTAACCCGATGCACTAGTGGCCAAGAGGTTCTGCTCTGAAAGCTGGTAGACGTAAGGTGACAATTTCGACCGCAGGTCGCGCTCGTCTGCCTAGAAGTTCCGAATTTCCAGTAGTTTTCTTCAAAACTTGCGTAAACATTATTTAGGACTCTGGAGGGAAAAAAAAAAAAACTGGTGAGGGCGCTCTCCTTAGACCAAGGCACATAGCGCAATATATTTGTCTTAACCCCAACACCGGCACACCTTTTTTTTTTTTTTTTTTTTTTTTTTTTTTAACCCCGTAATTCAATTTACATTTTCTTAAAAGCACATACATTTTTATTAAGTCCCCATCTTCCCATATATAACACATATAATGCATATTTCTCTTCATCGAAATCAAATGTTGCTGCTGTAACAGCTTCAGTACCTGGACACTCAACACACGCTTTTAGCAAACAATTTTTATTGTTAACATGACATAAACATTTCATTAGAATATTTCACAAGCTAAATAAATCAATTATTAACCCAATAAACATTGTTATTTAGTTTTTCAATTTATTTTAAAAAGATATATACTTCATTTTCCACAAAAATGATTAAAGGTTTTTGTTCAAAATCGTTTAATACCCAGAAAGAGACATCTGCTTGTCACGAATAACAAGAAACTGCCTCTTCCCCCTTTGAAAGGCATATCAAAATATTTATTCAGGAACAATGATATCTTAGTTTGTTTAAAAGATTATTCTGAACCACTGATTTATATACACATAGGAAAAGAAATTGTTATAAATTTTGCACAATATTTTAGAAAAATAGTTTCGTAAATAAAAAGACCTTTTTGGGGAAAAAAGTTTAGAGATATTTCACTTAGTAATGATCTTTTTATTACTTATTTAACTTTTTTTTTTTAATAATCTATGATGGTGATCAGACATATCCTTCGTGAGATGGAATCATCGTTTAGAGCGCTATTCCATAAAACAATCAAATGAACAAAATAAATAAATAAATAAATAAATAAATAAATAAAAAATCTTTATCAGACGTTCCCAATTTTTTTTTTTTTTTTTTTTTTTTTTGAAACATTTTAAAATCTTGTGCAATGAATTTCATACTTCATTTTGAGCAAAATGTTTCATATACAAGGAAAACAAATGCGGAAAAATATTTTTAAATTATGAAAAGTATGAAAAATTTTGAGAAAACTCAATCATTAATTCATTATTTTTTTCATGCAATGGGCCAATTCGTATTAAATTTTGAGATTGTTTGTTATAAATATAATTTGTTATTAATGTAAAATTTCCGAGAAATAAATAGAAACGTAACTTTCGCTTGAAGTCACAGTAAGAAAATCATAATTTAAATGTAGTTTCTATGAGAGTAATAAATTAAATATCTCTGCTTTAAACTGGGAAAAAAAAAAAAAAAAAAAAAAAAGAGAGAGAGAGAGAGAGAGAGAGAGAGAAATAATTTCAGGAAGAAATTCAATTCTGAAAATTAAGCCTATAAAAATCGCCATTTTTAAAAAGAAAGACCTGACAAAAATAAGCAAATTTAAAACTAACTCTAAACGAAAATCAATGAACTTAAAACGACCTTTTTCAAAAATAGGACGAGTTTATTGCTTGAGAAAAAAAAAAAAAAAAAAAAAAAAAAAAAAAATATGGAAAAAAGAAATAATTCTAGAAATCTCTTTTAAAATTCACGTTTGTATTATACATACTAATTCCATAAGTTTGGAACCAATAATAAAAACAGTATTTAAAATAGAACAAGAAATATATAAACTTTCACAAATAATACAGTAGGCAAAATAATCTGATTAAGTAAAAATTATATTGTACTTTCTCTCAACAAATAATATAAAAATTTACATTTCATGATAAGAATTTCTATCGTACTTAATAATTATACAATAGGTTGTATAAAATAATGGACGATTTATGACTGGATCTTTGTGAATCAAGCATATAAGTCTCATACATTTATAACATTAAAAGAATACAAAACAATTAAAATTGCACTTACCAGAAATCGAAGAGCAGGAATTAAAACTCACCTGCTTGAAGTTTCAACTTCGTTTTGTCGGAATCGTAATAAAATAATGGCGCACGCAGCTGTAGAACAACCAGATATAAAACATCAGCAGACGATTTCACAAATTACAGTAAAAAACCTAAAATGCTGTTTTTCCTCAGTTTGCGAAAAATTTACAGCAGTTAATGCAGTTTTTCACCCGTTTTTTTTTACAGTGTGGATCCAGCAAAGTAGGAAGTGGGGACGGTTAAAATCACTCCGTCGCCAGTGGCTCGGTGACGTTGAGGTAGAGATAGTTTTGTGTCGGCATGGTGCTGCATTAAAAGACTTAGATTTTGAATATTAGTTAAATTAGAAGTGATTTTTAAAAGTACGGATTGAAATGTAGTGAAAGGAGGGTGTAGGAAGAAGTATAAAAAGAGAGATGGTTTTAGTAGATGGCGTGGATGTTGGAGGATCGTATAGTGGATGTTGGAGGATCGTATGGTGGATGTTGGAGGATCGTATAGTGGATGTTGGAGGATCGTATAGTGGATGTTGGAGGATCTTATAGCGAATGTGATGATTCTTATTTTGGTGAATATCGAAAGTAGAGTAGAGGAGATTTAGTGGCGTGAAGTTAAGTAGCGTTGAGTGTTGGTGAGTGTCCACTAGTTTTCGGAAGGTTCAAGCTGGGATAGAAGGGAATCCTCTGTCCCATAGTGAAGCAGTATTGGAGTACGAGTGCAATCGTCTCTACACCTTCAGCTATCTGCTGTGGTGAGATATTTAAGATATCTACTTAAATTGTTGATTCATATATTTTGATTAAGTAAAACGTTGACTGAGCTAAGCTTTAGTACCAGGCCGCCCTCCCATTAATCTGCTCAAATAAACTTTAGTTATTGTTATTTAAAGTCTTGTGTTCTCTTAGTAATCTAAGTATTTAAGTTAAGATGGAGTTTGCAGGAACGCAAACTCCACATGTTTACATTCGAAACTGGAAGTTTGCCATTTTTTTTTCTGGAGTTTTGTGATTTTAAATTAAAATTTTATCAATTTTACAGAAAGAATAACTCAATCGAACACATGTAGACAGCAGACAGTAACTTATATACAACCCAAATATCGGAATTAAATTCGGCAGATAATTTCCGTTATTTTTCAATAATTTTTTACAAAAAATCCAATGGGCGATTAACGTAGAAAATCTTTTTCATGGCTCCATGGACAGACAGTGACGTCATCACTACGCTTGCGTATAGTGATGCTACAAATTACTGTGTCTATGGTTTTATTTGAGCTTTATGAAATTGCCAGATTTAACAACTTTCTACTTTTAGGTATTTTTAATGTAAAGGAATATGTGTATAAAAGGGAAAAATGGGGGAAAATGTATAAAAAATAAATGTATTTTTAAATACCTTCTTGACATCGTAAGAAAATAATATTTGTATTCGCACCTTCCGGCTAAACATACCTTTCGAATGATACCATTTTCAACCCTCTACTCCCATAATTAATATTGTTGCGTACTTGGGGGTTCGTGAGTTGTCCGAGAATGAAAGGCCAAACTTACAAAAAATCAGTAATTTATTCACAGAAAGTTCCAGAAAAATACAGGTCTATAAACCAAGTATCAGCTTCAATTCAAACAGTAAACACAGCTTAAACAACAGCTGTCAATAGCAAATCCACAGTACAAACTGTATAGCAATAACACATAAAGCAAGTCTCTTCCAAAGAGGCTCAAGAGCAATGCAAGCACTAGCGAAGCTGGCTGAAGACTGACTGAACTGACTCTGACTGGCCTTGGCGAAGAAAACAGGCTTATATACTGTTCCATGGAATCCAGATTTTTCGAGAAATCTCTAGAAAGTGGTCAACCAATCAACTTACAGCTTCCATATTTGGTATATCCCATGTAAGGATTTTCTCGCCAAGGTCGCCAAAAAAATCGCCAAGGTGGGAAAAAGTCGCCAAATTTGGCGCCAAATCCATTACCTGCCTTATTGGGGCTTTCTAATGCGTTTTTAAGGGAAAATAAGGCTATTTCAATGCTAAAACGACTAGAAATGCACAAAATTAGCACTTTATCAACTTACTAAGCCTCTTTGAAAGAATTTATACAGAAATAAACCCAATTATTTACAATTTTGTAAAACTGCCCCCCTCCCAAAGACTGCACGTCCCGGGCAGTGCAACCCTTGGTCAAGAGGCGAAACTAAACAAATTTACACAATCTAAAATACAAAAACTAAGTCGCATATAACGATAAAATAGAAATACAAATCAAGTGAGAAATATTTACAAAATTAACAAATATGTACAAATATTTACAGTGCGCATGCGCAAATTTTACCAGTATTTACATTTATAATTTTAATATTACCGGTAATTGTGGTACTTGGCTAGCCTGTTATAGTGCACCACCTTCGGTTTTGATGAAGGTGTTTTAGTGATCCGCACCACTACATCATTCAGCCTTTTTAAGACTGTGTACGGTCCGTCCCAGTTGCACTGTAACTTGGGGGAGAGTCCTTTACGTCGAACAGGATTCCATAACCAGACCTTCTCTCCTTCCTGGAACTCATGTTGTGTAGCCTTTAGATCGTACCTTGTCTTCATTTTCTCCGTTGCCATGTTAATCCGCTCCCGAGCAAAGTTGTGTACGTCCTCAAATCGTGCCTGGAGATCTTGGATGTACTCCTCGGGCGATGAAGGCGCATCGGGTGGACAACCAAACAGGAGATCACAAGGGAGACGAAGTTCACGTCCAAACAGCATCTGGGCTGGAGTATAGCCGGTGGTTTCATGGACAGCACTTCGATAAGCCAGCAGGAACAATGGCAACTTCAAGTCCCAATCTTGCTGGTTCCTTGATACTAGAAGGGAGAGGTTATTCAGGATGGTACGATTGAACCTCTCGACCATGCCGTCCGACTGGGGATGTAAGGGTGTTGTCCGGGTTTTGTCTATGCCGAGTAGTGGACACAGTCCTTTGAAAACATCAGAGGTAAAGTTCCTACCTTGGTTGGTATGAAGTTGTAGGGGCGTGCCGTACCTTGACACCCATTGCTGCACTAGGACCTCTGCGACTGTGCATGCCTCTTGATTGGGAATGGGATATGCCTCAGGCCACTTGGTGAAATAGTCCATCACGACGAGGATGTATTTATTTCCGCTGGAGGTCCGTGGCAAAGGACCCAAGATGTCGATTGCAATCCGTTCAAATGGTGCTCCCACGTTATACCGTTGCAGTCTTCCTCGACTTCGTTTCTGCGGGCCTTTACGTGCCGCACAAGCATCACAGGATTTACACCATTTCTCCACATCCTCCTTTGCCTTGCACCAGTAGAAGCGTTCCCGAACTTTCTGCAGAGTCTTCATTACCCCAAAATGGCCCCCGGTAGAGCTACTATGCAGTTGTTCTAAAACAGCTGGAATTTTTGATCTTGGTAATAAAATCTGCCATCTGAAGCTTTTCATATCATCAGACTCCCACTTTCTGTATAATACGCCGTTTCTGATATGAAGAGAGTCCCAAAGTGCCCAATAACTATTCGTAATGGGACTGAATCTGAAAATGTCCTGCCAGGTAGGTCTGTTGCTGGTCGTCTCCTTCAGCTGTAATATTGGCTTTATGTCAGGATATTCCAACTGGGCTTTTCTAAGTTCTCCGTCACTCCATGGATCGGGATCTTGATCTGATGGTGTTGAGACAGTAACTTGGCAGGCAACCGGATTTATCGGCAGGTATTTCTGTTCGGCTCTAGAGCAGTACTTGCAGCTTTCCGAGCAGGGCTTCCGTGACAAGGCATCTGCATTACCATGTAGAGTCCCTTTACGATGACGTATCTCGAAGTCATATTCCTGCAGGCGTTGTATCCACCTGGCAATCTGTCCTTCCGGGTTCTTGAACTGGAGCAACCACGTTAAAGATGCATGGTCAGTCCGGAGCAGGAATCTTCTGCTATAGAGGTAATGATGGAAATGTTCTATGGCTTTTACGATGGCGAGTAGCTCCTTCCTGGTGGTACAGTAATTTCGCTCTGGTTTAGACAGGCATTTACTCCAATAGGCAATGACATGTTCTTGACCATCAATTTCCTGCGACAGAACAGCACCGACACTCTCATGGCTGGCATCTGTATCAAGTACAAACTGTCTGTCGGGCTGTGGATACGTCAAGATAGGCGAAGATGTTAAGGCCTCTTTAAGTCGCTTGAACGCTTTTTCACATTCATCTGTCCACAGGAACTTCTGTTTGGCTTCCGTCAGCTTGTGGAGTGGTCTGGCAATATTTGAGAAACCCTTGACAAACTTCCTGTAGTAAGTGCATAACCCCAGGAAACTTCGTAGTTGGTGTACATTTTCAGGGCGACTCCAGTTCTCGACTGCAGAGATCTTCTCAGGATCAGTTCTCACACCTTCTGCAGAGATGATATGGCCGAGGTAGCTCACTTCACGACGGAACAAGTTACACTTGCCTGGATTCAATTTGAGGTTAGCCATTCTGAGTTTCTCCAGCACCTTTCGGATGTTTCGTAGATGGTCTTCAAAGGTGCGCCCCACAATGATAATATCATCCAAATACACCAGACAAGCCTCATAGGAAAGTCCTTTTAGCACTGTCTCCATCAGGCGTTCGAAGGTGGCATGTGCGTTACATAATCCGAATGGCATAACTTTAAATTGCCACAGTCCTTGTCCCGTGGTGAATGCAGTCTTTTCACGATCATCAGGATGTACTTCTACTTGCCAGTAACCGCTCTTCAGATCTAAGGTCGAGAACCATTCATTGCCAGCAAGTGTGTCTAATGTGTCGTCAATTCTGGGAAGAGGGTAACTGTCTTTCTTCGTGATGTCATTCAAACGACGATAATCGACTCAAAATCTTGTTGAACCATCCTTTTTCCGCACCAGTACTATGGGAGAGGCCCAAGGACTCGTTGATGGCTCGATGACGTCATTGTGTTGCATTTCATTTAGGAGTTCAGTGACCTCTTCCTCTTTAGCAAATGGAAGTCTTCTTGGATGTTGTTTGATTGGAGGATGATTTCCTGTATCAATTCTGTGCTGGGTGATGTTCGTTCTCCCGACGTCTTCAGGTGTTCGAGAAAAAAGGTCTTTAAATTCTTGGAGTAGCTTCTCCGCAGCACATCTCTGTTCCTTTCCTAACTCTGCATTCTTGAGTAATTCCGTTATTAATTGTTCAGAAGACTTGGATTCAGTTGATTGCGTGGGACGGTTGATGCATGTTACAGGAGTGCAGGCTGCTAACACCTCATCCTTCTTCACTGTTCGGACCTTATCGCTGATGTTTGCGACTCTCACAGGAATAGTACTCTTTGAGAGATCAACTAGAGATGAAGCTACCAGAACTCCTCTTGGGCTATTGTTTGTATTCGGGTATTCAATCAGTCCATAGCGGAAGTATTGCTTTGTGGGAGGTGTTCCTGAAACTATTTTCTCTTTGTGTGGAGGGATGGAAATTTCAGACTTAGCTGTTATCTGGCAAATTGTCTGAATGTCTTGATTTTCAGCGTTAAACACAGAGATGTCTTCCGAACTCGAATGCAGTTCATTATTCTTGAAGTCCAACTGAAAATTAAATTTTCTCAGGAAATCAATTCCAATGATTAAAGGATCTCTTATATCAGCCACATATGCCATATGATGGTAACTGGCATTCCCAAAAGTGATGGTCAAGTTCATTTTTCCATATATTTTGATTTCGTCTCCGGTCACAGTGTGGAGTTTAACGCAGGGCGGCGTCCAGATGATCTTCTCTTTTAGTTCTTGAGCCAAATCCGCTCTAATGATGGTCACGTTGGCTCCCGTGTCCAGAATCATCCGGCAGGCGGTGTTGTTAACTTAGCCATAGACGTGAAGTCCATTATCGCCGCCACTCATCGATGAAACATGAAATACTGTAAATTGGGGCTCTTTAATTTCAGGCGACCTCCGCCCCGCGAGATGGCCTCCTCTTAGTTTCCCTGTAGAAGTTTCCCTGGTGAAGACGGGTGATTTCCTATAGTTGGTCGTACAAGGCAGTTCCTCTTTACATGACCATCCCCTCCACAGCCCCAGCACTTTATCTTCCGGTCCTTTATTTCCTTATCATTCTCCAGGCTGCGCAATCTCTTTAAGATCTCTTCGATACTTTTCTTCATTTCATTTTCACCAGCAGGCGTATCATTTAATGAGACTGCTCTTATGGTATGGCGGTCTTTACGGGAGGCTTGTTGGGCTGCCTCTATCCTAAGTGCATAGCCTAAAGCTGATTCCACGTCTCTGAAGTTCGAGAGTCTCAGCGCTTTTTGAATTTCTGGATCACGAACAGCATCGATAAAGTACTGAAGATCTAAGTCGTTACGAGTGTCAGCATGACAGTCTGAGAATGCTAGGTGTGACAGTCTCTGAATGTCCGCAGCCAGATCTTGCAATCTTTCGCCCGTTTTCTGGTAACGAGATTTTAGCTGGAGGCGACTATAGTCCTTAGAACACTTCTCTCCGAACCGTAGCTCCAGTGCTCTAGTCAGGGCCTCGAAGTCGTTCCTTTCTTCTTTAGAAACATTTCTCAGTATCTCGGCTGCATCTCCCCGTAATGCTGCTGCTAAGTGGATTGACTTGGCGGTAGAGTCCCAGCCGTTAGCTTCAGCTACGATGGAAAACTGCGTCTTATATACATGCCAGGAGGAACTGCCATCGTAGGTAGATAGCTTAATAAATTCCTGATTCGGTATTCTTCTCTCTTTCTTTTCAGTTTCCTGGAGCATGGATTCTAACTTTCCCTCTACTTTTCTCTCCAGATCTTCTTCTATTCTCTTCAGTTTACCTTCTATCTCTGAAAATCTTCCTTTCAGTTCCTGGTCAAAATTTTCTTTAACTTTCGCCTCGACACTCCGTTCTATCCTCGTAACACTCTCTTCAACCTTCATAACATTTTCTTCTATCTTCATAGCTTTCTCTTCAAAACTTTCTTCTATTTTCAAAACTTTCTCCCCAAAATTTTCTTCTATCTTTATAACTTTCTCTTCAAAATTTTCTTCTATCTTTATAACTTTCTCTTCTATTCCCTCTATTCAGCTTCCCATATCCGATAATTTACTTTCAATCACTTCCTTTACTGTCGAAAGTTCTCTCTTCATCTCGTCTTGATTAGATTTGATTTCTTCAGTCAACCCGTCTTTCAACTCTCTTTGCGCAGTTTCCATTTTCTCTTGTGCTGCCTTCATTTCTTTCATCTTTTGACTCAAGCTATCTCTCATGTCTCTCTGTCCTTCTTTCATTTCTCTTTGTCCTTCTTTCATTTCTTCGATCAATCCAGATCTTAACTCATTCATCTGAGCAGTGAGTCCTTCTAGAAATTTCTTCATTTCTTGTTCCATAGCTCTCGTTATCACCATTCACAACCCCACTCCTGACACCAGAAATGTTGCGTACTTGGGGGTTCGTGAGTTGTCCGAGAATGAAAGGCCAAACTTACAAAAATTCAGTAATTTATTCACAGAAAGTTCCAGAAAAATACAGGTCTATAAACCAAGTATCAGCTTCAATTCAAACAGTAAACACAGCTTAAACAACAGCTGTCAATAGCAAATCCACAGTACAAACTGTATAGCAATAACACATAAAGCAAGTCTCTTCCAAAGAGGCTCAAGAGCAATGCAAGCACTAGCGAAGCTGGCTGAAGACTGACTGAACTGACTCTGACTGGCCTTGGCGAAGAAAACAGGCTTATATACTGTTCCATGGAATCCAGATTTTTCGAGAAATCTCTAGAAAGTGGTCAACCAATCAACTTACAGCTTCCATATTTGGTATATCCCATGTAAGGATTTTCTCGCCAAGGTCGCCAAAAAAATCGCCAAGGTGGGAAAAAGTCGCCAAATTTGGCGCCAAATCCATTACCTGCCTTATTGGGGCTTTCTAATGCGTTTTTAAGGGAAAATAAGGCTATTTCAATGCTAAAACGACTAGAAATGCACAAAATTAGCACTTTATCAACTTACTAAGCCTCTTTGAAAGAATTTATACAGAAATAAACCCAATTATTTACAATTTTGTAAAACTGCCCCCCTCCCAAAGACTGCACGTCCCGGGCAGTGCAACCCTTGGTCAAGAGGCGAAACTAAACAAATTTACACAATCTAAAATACAAAAACTAAGTCGCATATAACGATAAAATAGAAATACAAATCAAGTGAGAAATATTTACAAAATTAACAAATATGTACAAATATTTACAGTGCGCATGCGCAAATTTTACCAGTATTTACATTTATAATTTTAATATTACCGGTAATTGTGGTACTTGGCTAGCCTGTTATAGTGCACCACCTTCGGTTTTGATGAAGGTGTTTTAGTGATCCGCACCACTACATCATTCAGCCTTTTTAAGACTGTGTACGGTCCGTCCCAGTTGCACTGTAACTTGGGGGAGAGTCCTTTACGTCGAACAGGATTCCATAACCAGACCTTCTCTCCTTCCTGGAACTCATGTTGTGTAGCCTTTAGATCGTACCTTGTCTTCATTTTCTCCGTTGCCATGTTAATCCGCTCCCGAGCAAAGTTGTGTACGTCCTCAAATCGTGCCTGGAGATCTTGGATGTACTCCTCGGGCGATGAAGGCGCATCGGGTGGACAACCAAACAGGAGATCACAAGGGAGACGAAGTTCACGTCCAAACAGCATCTGGGCTGGAGTATAGCCGGTGGTTTCATGGACAGCACTTCGATAAGCCAGCAGGAACAATGGCAACTTCAAGTCCCAATCTTGCTGGTTCCTTGATACTAGAAGGGAGAGGTTATTCAGGATGGTACGATTGAACCTCTCGACCATGCCGTCCGACTGGGGATGTAAGGGTGTTGTCCGGGTTTTGTCTATGCCGAGTAGTGGACACAGTCCTTTGAAAACATCAGAGGTAAAGTTCCTACCTTGGTTGGTATGAAGTTGTAGGGGCGTGCCGTACCTTGACACCCATTGCTGCACTAGGACCTCTGCGACTGTGCATGCCTCTTGATTGGGAATGGGATATGCCTCAGGCCACTTGGTGAAATAGTCCATCACGACGAGGATGTATTTATTTCCGCTGGAGGTCCGTGGCAAAGGACCCAAGATGTCGATTGCAATCCGTTCAAATGGTGCTCCCACGTTATACCGTTGCAGTCTTCCTCGACTTCGTTTCTGCGGGCCTTTACGTGCCGCACAAGCATCACAGGATTTACACCATTTCTCCACATCCTCCTTTGCCTTGCACCAGTAGAAGCGTTCCCGAACTTTCTGCAGAGTCTTCATTACCCCAAAATGGCCCCCGGTAGAGCTACTATGCAGTTGTTCTAAAACAGCTGGAATTTTTGATCTTGGTAATAAAATCTGCCATCTGAAGCTTTTCATATCATCAGACTCCCACTTTCTGTATAATACGCCGTTTCTGATATGAAGAGAGTCCCAAAGTGCCCAATAACTATTCGTAATGGGACTGAATCTGAAAATGTCCTGCCAGGTAGGTCTGTTGCTGGTCGTCTCCTTCAGCTGTAATATTGGCTTTATGTCAGGATATTCCAACTGGGCTTTTCTAAGTTCTCCGTCACTCCATGGATCGGGATCTTGATCTGATGGTGTTGAGACAGTAACTTGGCAGGCAACCGGATTTATCGGCAGGTATTTCTGTTCGGCTCTAGAGCAGTACTTGCAGCTTTCCGAGCAGGGCTTCCGTGACAAGGCATCTGCATTACCATGTAGAGTCCCTTTACGATGACGTATCTCGAAGTCATATTCCTGCAGGCGTTGTATCCACCTGGCAATCTGTCCTTCCGGGTTCTTGAACTGGAGCAACCACGTTAAAGATGCATGGTCAGTCCGGAGCAGGAATCTTCTGCTATAGAGGTAATGATGGAAATGTTCTATGGCTTTTACGATGGCGAGTAGCTCCTTCCTGGTGGTACAGTAATTTCGCTCTGGTTTAGACAGGCATTTACTCCAATAGGCAATGACATGTTCTTGACCATCAATTTCCTGCGACAGAACAGCACCGACACTCTCATGGCTGGCATCTGTATCAAGTACAAACTGTCTGTCGGGCTGTGGATACGTCAAGATAGGCGAAGATGTTAAGGCCTCTTTAAGTCGCTTGAACGCTTTTTCACATTCATCTGTCCACAGGAACTTCTGTTTGGCTTCCGTCAGCTTGTGGAGTGGTCTGGCAATATTTGAGAAACCCTTGACAAACTTCCTGTAGTAAGTGCATAACCCCAGGAAACTTCGTAGTTGGTGTACATTTTCAGGGCGACTCCAGTTCTCGACTGCAGAGATCTTCTCAGGATCAGTTCTCACACCTTCTGCAGAGATGATATGGCCGAGGTAGCTCACTTCACGACGGAACAAGTTACACTTGCCTGGATTCAATTTGAGGTTAGCCATTCTGAGTTTCTCCAGCACCTTTCGGATGTTTCGTAGATGGTCTTCAAAGGTGCGCCCCACAATGATAATATCATCCAAATACACCAGACAAGCCTCATAGGAAAGTCCTTTTAGCACTGTCTCCATCAGGCGTTCGAAGGTGGCATGTGCGTTACATAATCCGAATGGCATAACTTTAAATTGCCACAGTCCTTGTCCCGTGGTGAATGCAGTCTTTTCACGATCATCAGGATGTACTTCTACTTGCCAGTAACCGCTCTTCAGATCTAAGGTCGAGAACCATTCATTGCCAGCAAGTGTGTCTAATGTGTCGTCAATTCTGGGAAGAGGGTAACTGTCTTTCTTCGTGATGTCATTCAAACGACGATAATCGACTCAAAATCTTGTTGAACCATCCTTTTTCCGCACCAGTACTATGGGAGAGGCCCAAGGACTCGTTGATGGCTCGATGACGTCATTGTGTTGCATTTCATTTAGGAGTTCAGTGACCTCTTCCTCTTTAGCAAATGGAAGTCTTCTTGGATGTTGTTTGATTGGAGGATGATTTCCTGTATCAATTCTGTGCTGGGTGATGTTCGTTCTCCCGACGTCTTCAGGTGTTCGAGAAAAAAGGTCTTTAAATTCTTGGAGTAGCTTCTCCGCAGCACATCTCTGTTCCTTTCCTAACTCTGCATTCTTGAGTAATTCCGTTATTAATTGTTCAGAAGACTTGGATTCAGTTGATTGCGTGGGACGGTTGATGCATGTTACAGGAGTGCAGGCTGCTAACACCTCATCCTTCTTCACTGTTCGGACCTTATCGCTGATGTTTGCGACTCTCACAGGAATAGTACTCTTTGAGAGATCAACTAGAGATGAAGCTACCAGAACTCCTCTTGGGCTATTGTTTGTATTCGGGTATTCAATCAGTCCATAGCGGAAGTATTGCTTTGTGGGAGGTGTTCCTGAAACTATTTTCTCTTTGTGTGGAGGGATGGAAATTTCAGACTTAGCTGTTATCTGGCAAATTGTCTGAATGTCTTGATTTTCAGCGTTAAACACAGAGATGTCTTCCGAACTCGAATGCAGTTCATTATTCTTGAAGTCCAACTGAAAATTAAATTTTCTCAGGAAATCAATTCCAATGATTAAAGGATCTCTTATATCAGCCACATATGCCATATGATGGTAACTGGCATTCCCAAAAGTGATGGTCAAGTTCATTTTTCCATATATTTTGATTTCGTCTCCGGTCACAGTGTGGAGTTTAACGCAGGGCGGCGTCCAGATGATCTTCTCTTTTAGTTCTTGAGCCAAATCCGCTCTAATGATGGTCACGTTGGCTCCCGTGTCCAGAATCATCCGGCAGGCGGTGTTGTTAACTTAGCCATAGACGTGAAGTCCATTATCGCCGCCACTCATCGATGAAACATGAAATACTGTAAATTGGGGCTCTTTAATTTCAGGCGACCTCCGCCCCGCGAGATGGCCTCCTCTTAGTTTCCCTGTAGAAGTTTCCCTGGTGAAGACGGGTGATTTCCTATAGTTGGTCGTACAAGGCAGTTCCTCTTTACATGACCATCCCCTCCACAGCCCCAGCACTTTATCTTCCGGTCCTTTATTTCCTTATCATTCTCCAGGCTGCGCAATCTCTTTAAGATCTCTTCGATACTTTTCTTCATTTCATTTTCACCAGCAGGCGTATCATTTAATGAGACTGCTCTTATGGTATGGCGGTCTTTACGGGAGGCTTGTTGGGCTGCCTCTATCCTAAGTGCATAGCCTAAAGCTGATTCCACGTCTCTGAAGTTCGAGAGTCTCAGCGCTTTTTGAATTTCTGGATCACGAACAGCATCGATAAAGTACTGAAGATCTAAGTCGTTACGAGTGTCAGCATGACAGTCTGAGAATGCTAGGTGTGACAGTCTCTGAATGTCCGCAGCCAGATCTTGCAATCTTTCGCCCGTTTTCTGGTAACGAGATTTTAGCTGGAGGCGACTATAGTCCTTAGAACACTTCTCTCCGAACCGTAGCTCCAGTGCTCTAGTCAGGGCCTCGAAGTCGTTCCTTTCTTCTTTAGAAACATTTCTCAGTATCTCGGCTGCATCTCCCCGTAATGCTGCTGCTAAGTGGATTGACTTGGCGGTAGAGTCCCAGCCGTTAGCTTCAGCTACGATGGAAAACTGCGTCTTATATACATGCCAGGAGGAACTGCCATCGTAGGTAGATAGCTTAATAAATTCCTGATTCGGTATTCTTCTCTCTTTCTTTTCAGTTTCCTGGAGCATGGATTCTAACTTTCCCTCTACTTTTCTCTCCAGATCTTCTTCTATTCTCTTCAGTTTACCTTCTATCTCTGAAAATCTTCCTTTCAGTTCCTGGTCAAAATTTTCTTTAACTTTCGCCTCGACACTCCGTTCTATCCTCGTAACACTCTCTTCAACCTTCATAACATTTTCTTCTATCTTCATAGCTTTCTCTTCAAAACTTTCTTCTATTTTCAAAACTTTCTCCCCAAAATTTTCTTCTATCTTTATAACTTTCTCTTCAAAATTTTCTTCTATCTTTATAACTTTCTCTTCTATTCCCTCTATTCAGCTTCCCATATCCGATAATTTACTTTCAATCACTTCCTTTACTGTCGAAAGTTCTCTCTTCATCTCGTCTTGATTAGATTTGATTTCTTCAGTCAACCCGTCTTTCAACTCTCTTTGCGCAGTTTCCATTTTCTCTTGTGCTGCCTTCATTTCTTTCATCTTTTGACTCAAGCTATCTCTCATGTCTCTCTGTCCTTCTTTCATTTCTCTTTGTCCTTCTTTCATTTCTTCGATCAATCCAGATCTTAACTCATTCATCTGAGCAGTGAGTCCTTCTAGAAATTTCTTCATTTCTTGTTCCATAGCTCTCGTTATCACCATTCACAACCCCACTCCTGACACCAGAAATGTTGCGTACTTGGGGGTTCGTGAGTTGTCCGAGAATGAAAGGCCAAACTTACAAAAATTCAGTAATTTATTCACAGAAAGTTCCAGAAAAATACAGGTCTATAAACCAAGTATCAGCTTCAATTCAAACAGTAAACACAGCTTAAACAACAGCTGTCAATAGCAAATCCACAGTACAAACTGTATAGCAATAACACATAAAGCAAGTCTCTTCCAAAGAGGCTCAAGAGCAATGCAAGCACTAGCGAAGCTGGCTGAAGACTGACTGAACTGACTCTGACTGGCCTTGGCGAAGAAAACAGGCTTATATACTGTTCCATGGAATCCAGATTTTTCGAGAAATCTCTAGAAAGTGGTCAACCAATCAACTTACAGCTTCCATATTTGGTATATCCCATGTAAGGATTTTCTCGCCAAGGTCGCCAAAAAAATCGCCAAGGTGGGAAAAAGTCGCCAAATTTGGCGCCAAATCCATTACCTGCCTTATTGGGGCTTTCTAATGCGTTTTTAAGGGAAAATAAGGCTATTTCAATGCTAAAACGACTAGAAATGCACAAAATTAGCACTTTATCAACTTACTAAGCCTCTTTGAAAGAATTTATACAGAAATAAACCCAATTATTTACAATTTTGTAAAACTGCCCCCCTCCCAAAGACTGCACGTCCCGGGCAGTGCAACCCTTGGTCAAGAGGCGAAACTAAACAAATTTACACAATCTAAAATACAAAAACTAAGTCGCATATAACGATAAAATAGAAATACAAATCAAGTGAGAAATATTTACAAAATTAACAAATATGTACAAATATTTACAGTGCGCATGCGCAAATTTTACCAGTATTTACATTTATAATTTTAATATTACCGGTAATTGTGGTACTTGGCTAGCCTGTTATAGTGCACCACCTTCGGTTTTGATGAAGGTGTTTTAGTGATCCGCACCACTACATCATTCAGCCTTTTTAAGACTGTGTACGGTCCGTCCCAGTTGCACTGTAACTTGGGGGAGAGTCCTTTACGTCGAACAGGATTCCATAACCAGACCTTCTCTCCTTCCTGGAACTCATGTTGTGTAGCCTTTAGATCGTACCTTGTCTTCATTTTCTCCGTTGCCATGTTAATCCGCTCCCGAGCAAAGTTGTGTACGTCCTCAAATCGTGCCTGGAGATCTTGGATGTACTCCTCGGGCGATGAAGGCGCATCGGGTGGACAACCAAACAGGAGATCACAAGGGAGACGAAGTTCACGTCCAAACAGCATCTGGGCTGGAGTATAGCCGGTGGTTTCATGGACAGCACTTCGATAAGCCAGCAGGAACAATGGCAACTTCAAGTCCCAATCTTGCTGGTTCCTTGATACTAGAAGGGAGAGGTTATTCAGGATGGTACGATTGAACCTCTCGACCATGCCGTCCGACTGGGGATGTAAGGGTGTTGTCCGGGTTTTGTCTATGCCGAGTAGTGGACACAGTCCTTTGAAAACATCAGAGGTAAAGTTCCTACCTTGGTTGGTATGAAGTTGTAGGGGCGTGCCGTACCTTGACACCCATTGCTGCACTAGGACCTCTGCGACTGTGCATGCCTCTTGATTGGGAATGGGATATGCCTCAGGCCACTTGGTGAAATAGTCCATCACGACGAGGATGTATTTATTTCCGCTGGAGGTCCGTGGCAAAGGACCCAAGATGTCGATTGCAATCCGTTCAAATGGTGCTCCCACGTTATACCGTTGCAGTCTTCCTCGACTTCGTTTCTGCGGGCCTTTACGTGCCGCACAAGCATCACAGGATTTACACCATTTCTCCACATCCTCCTTTGCCTTGCACCAGTAGAAGCGTTCCCGAACTTTCTGCAGAGTCTTCATTACCCCAAAATGGCCCCCGGTAGAGCTACTATGCAGTTGTTCTAAAACAGCTGGAATTTTTGATCTTGGTAATAAAATCTGCCATCTGAAGCTTTTCATATCATCAGACTCCCACTTTCTGTATAATACGCCGTTTCTGATATGAAGAGAGTCCCAAAGTGCCCAATAACTATTCGTAATGGGACTGAATCTGAAAATGTCCTGCCAGGTAGGTCTGTTGCTGGTCGTCTCCTTCAGCTGTAATATTGGCTTTATGTCAGGATATTCCAACTGGGCTTTTCTAAGTTCTCCGTCACTCCATGGATCGGGATCTTGATCTGATGGTGTTGAGACAGTAACTTGGCAGGCAACCGGATTTATCGGCAGGTATTTCTGTTCGGCTCTAGAGCAGTACTTGCAGCTTTCCGAGCAGGGCTTCCGTGACAAGGCATCTGCATTACCATGTAGAGTCCCTTTACGATGACGTATCTCGAAGTCATATTCCTGCAGGCGTTGTATCCACCTGGCAATCTGTCCTTCCGGGTTCTTGAACTGGAGCAACCACGTTAAAGATGCATGGTCAGTCCGGAGCAGGAATCTTCTGCTATAGAGGTAATGATGGAAATGTTCTATGGCTTTTACGATGGCGAGTAGCTCCTTCCTGGTGGTACAGTAATTTCGCTCTGGTTTAGACAGGCATTTACTCCAATAGGCAATGACATGTTCTTGACCATCAATTTCCTGCGACAGAACAGCACCGACACTCTCATGGCTGGCATCTGTATCAAGTACAAACTGTCTGTCGGGCTGTGGATACGTCAAGATAGGCGAAGATGTTAAGGCCTCTTTAAGTCGCTTGAACGCTTTTTCACATTCATCTGTCCACAGGAACTTCTGTTTGGCTTCCGTCAGCTTGTGGAGTGGTCTGGCAATATTTGAGAAACCCTTGACAAACTTCCTGTAGTAAGTGCATAACCCCAGGAAACTTCGTAGTTGGTGTACATTTTCAGGGCGACTCCAGTTCTCGACTGCAGAGATCTTCTCAGGATCAGTTCTCACACCTTCTGCAGAGATGATATGGCCGAGGTAGCTCACTTCACGACGGAACAAGTTACACTTGCCTGGATTCAATTTGAGGTTAGCCATTCTGAGTTTCTCCAGCACCTTTCGGATGTTTCGTAGATGGTCTTCAAAGGTGCGCCCCACAATGATAATATCATCCAAATACACCAGACAAGCCTCATAGGAAAGTCCTTTTAGCACTGTCTCCATCAGGCGTTCGAAGGTGGCATGTGCGTTACATAATCCGAATGGCATAACTTTAAATTGCCACAGTCCTTGTCCCGTGGTGAATGCAGTCTTTTCACGATCATCAGGATGTACTTCTACTTGCCAGTAACCGCTCTTCAGATCTAAGGTCGAGAACCATTCATTGCCAGCAAGTGTGTCTAATGTGTCGTCAATTCTGGGAAGAGGGTAACTGTCTTTCTTCGTGATGTCATTCAAACGACGATAATCGACTCAAAATCTTGTTGAACCATCCTTTTTCCGCACCAGTACTATGGGAGAGGCCCAAGGACTCGTTGATGGCTCGATGACGTCATTGTGTTGCATTTCATTTAGGAGTTCAGTGACCTCTTCCTCTTTAGCAAATGGAAGTCTTCTTGGATGTTGTTTGATTGGAGGATGATTTCCTGTATCAATTCTGTGCTGGGTGATGTTCGTTCTCCCGACGTCTTCAGGTGTTCGAGAAAAAAGGTCTTTAAATTCTTGGAGTAGCTTCTCCGCAGCACATCTCTGTTCCTTTCCTAACTCTGCATTCTTGAGTAATTCCGTTATTAATTGTTCAGAAGACTTGGATTCAGTTGATTGCGTGGGACGGTTGATGCATGTTACAGGAGTGCAGGCTGCTAACACCTCATCCTTCTTCACTGTTCGGACCTTATCGCTGATGTTTGCGACTCTCACAGGAATAGTACTCTTTGAGAGATCAACTAGAGATGAAGCTACCAGAACTCCTCTTGGGCTATTGTTTGTATTCGGGTATTCAATCAGTCCATAGCGGAAGTATTGCTTTGTGGGAGGTGTTCCTGAAACTATTTTCTCTTTGTGTGGAGGGATGGAAATTTCAGACTTAGCTGTTATCTGGCAAATTGTCTGAATGTCTTGATTTTCAGCGTTAAACACAGAGATGTCTTCCGAACTCGAATGCAGTTCATTATTCTTGAAGTCCAACTGAAAATTAAATTTTCTCAGGAAATCAATTCCAATGATTAAAGGATCTCTTATATCAGCCACATATGCCATATGATGGTAACTGGCATTCCCAAAAGTGATGGTCAAGTTCATTTTTCCATATATTTTGATTTCGTCTCCGGTCACAGTGTGGAGTTTAACGCAGGGCGGCGTCCAGATGATCTTCTCTTTTAGTTCTTGAGCCAAATCCGCTCTAATGATGGTCACGTTGGCTCCCGTGTCCAGAATCATCCGGCAGGCGGTGTTGTTAACTTAGCCATAGACGTGAAGTCCATTATCGCCGCCACTCATCGATGAAACATGAAATACTGTAAATTGGGGCTCTTTAATTTCAGGCGACCTCCGCCCCGCGAGATGGCCTCCTCTTAGTTTCCCTGTAGAAGTTTCCCTGGTGAAGACGGGTGATTTCCTATAGTTGGTCGTACAAGGCAGTTCCTCTTTACATGACCATCCCCTCCACAGCCCCAGCACTTTATCTTCCGGTCCTTTATTTCCTTATCATTCTCCAGGCTGCGCAATCTCTTTAAGATCTCTTCGATACTTTTCTTCATTTCATTTTCACCAGCAGGCGTATCATTTAATGAGACTGCTCTTATGGTATGGCGGTCTTTACGGGAGGCTTGTTGGGCTGCCTCTATCCTAAGTGCATAGCCTAAAGCTGATTCCACGTCTCTGAAGTTCGAGAGTCTCAGCGCTTTTTGAATTTCTGGATCACGAACAGCATCGATAAAGTACTGAAGATCTAAGTCGTTACGAGTGTCAGCATGACAGTCTGAGAATGCTAGGTGTGACAGTCTCTGAATGTCCGCAGCCAGATCTTGCAATCTTTCGCCCGTTTTCTGGTAACGAGATTTTAGCTGGAGGCGACTATAGTCCTTAGAACACTTCTCTCCGAACCGTAGCTCCAGTGCTCTAGTCAGGGCCTCGAAGTCGTTCCTTTCTTCTTTAGAAACATTTCTCAGTATCTCGGCTGCATCTCCCCGTAATGCTGCTGCTAAGTGGATTGACTTGGCGGTAGAGTCCCAGCCGTTAGCTTCAGCTACGATGGAAAACTGCGTCTTATATACATGCCAGGAGGAACTGCCATCGTAGGTAGATAGCTTAATAAATTCCTGATTCGGTATTCTTCTCTCTTTCTTTTCAGTTTCCTGGAGCATGGATTCTAACTTTCCCTCTACTTTTCTCTCCAGATCTTCTTCTATTCTCTTCAGTTTACCTTCTATCTCTGAAAATCTTCCTTTCAGTTCCTGGTCAAAATTTTCTTTAACTTTCGCCTCGACACTCCGTTCTATCCTCGTAACACTCTCTTCAACCTTCATAACATTTTCTTCTATCTTCATAGCTTTCTCTTCAAAACTTTCTTCTATTTTCAAAACTTTCTCCCCAAAATTTTCTTCTATCTTTATAACTTTCTCTTCAAAATTTTCTTCTATCTTTATAACTTTCTCTTCTATTCCCTCTATTCAGCTTCCCATATCCGATAATTTACTTTCAATCACTTCCTTTACTGTCGAAAGTTCTCTCTTCATCTCGTCTTGATTAGATTTGATTTCTTCAGTCAACCCGTCTTTCAACTCTCTTTGCGCAGTTTCCATTTTCTCTTGTGCTGCCTTCATTTCTTTCATCTTTTGACTCAAGCTATCTCTCATGTCTCTCTGTCCTTCTTTCATTTCTCTTTGTCCTTCTTTCATTTCTTCGATCAATCCAGATCTTAACTCATTCATCTGAGCAGTGAGTCCTTCTAGAAATTTCTTCATTTCTTGTTCCATAGCTCTCGTTATCACCATTCACAACCCCACTCCTGACACCAGAAATGTTGCGTACTTGGGGGTTCGTGAGTTGTCCGAGAATGAAAGGCCAAACTTACAAAAATTCAGTAATTTATTCACAGAAAGTTCCAGAAAAATACAGGTCTATAAACCAAGTATCAGCTTCAATTCAAACAGTAAACACAGCTTGAACAACAGCTGTCAATAGCAAATCCACAGTACAAACTGTATAGCAATAACACATAAAGCAAGTCTCTTCCAAAGAGGCTCAAGGGCAATGCAAGCACTAGCGAAGCTGGCTGAAGACTGACTGAACTGACTCTGACTGGCCTTGGCGAAGAAAACAGGCTTATATACTGTTCCATGGAATCCAGATTTTTCGAGAAAACTCTAGAAAGTGGTCAACCAATCAACTTACAGCTTCCCTATTTGGTATATCCCATATAAGGATTTTCTCGCCAAGGTCGCCAAAAAAATCGCCAAGGTGGGAAAAAGTCGCCAAATTTGGCGCCAAATCCATTACCTGCCTTATTGGGGCTTTCTAATGCGTTTTTAAGGGAAAATAAGACTATTTCAACGCTAAAACGACTAGAAATGCACAAAATTAGCACTTTATCAACTTACTAAGCCTCTTTGAAAGAATTTATACAGAAATAAACACAATTATTTACAATTTTGTAACAATATGTTAAAAAGGGACAACAAATTTTGTGCTTGCCTATTAATATATAGATGAATTGAAATAAACATTTCTTTTTTTAATTTAAAATCATTAATCTGTCACAATCGTATTGTTATCCAGTCTTCTATGAGTCTAAAAATGGGAAAATATTACGTATTAACATAAAAATGGCTACATTAAGTCATATTGTGATGATTGGTAAAAATCCTCACACTTATGTATAATCAAGTTTGTAATTGGATAGGTCAATTCCAAATGTTAACTTTTGGTGCTGCATTTCTGATCCACCACACAAAACCTAAAAACGATCCGTAAACACCTTACATTTTTGTGAAACTTTAATAAAATATAGAAAAGTTGTGTCCCATTAAATGACATATATTTCTATTATAAGAAAACATTCAAAAAGTTATAAGACACCTAATCACCTGGTCACGTTAGCAAAAGGAAAAGCTGTTAAGGTTTTTCACGTATATATTTTAAAATATGCAAACATGATGATTATTGAGATTAAAAATATGATTATACATTTAAATATAAACATAACAACTATTATATATGGGTTTCATTTTTCAAAATAAGCAAAAATTTCATAATTGTGTAATTTTGAATAATAACTGTATTACCGAAAAAAAAAAAAAAAAAAAAAAAGAAAAATAGCTTACTAAATGGATATACTCGTCAGCGGCGATGAAATGGTTAAAGGAACTATAATTTTCCTTTATTTAAAACTGCTCAGATAAACACATTTATTTAGGGATGTTCAAGTCATGTTTTCTGCAGTCAATTTCCTACAGGTAAAATGCTATTTGGAGTGATTAAAGACAACTGAAAAGACAAAGATATTTCCCTTCCATATAAACTTCTGATTATAATTAAACACATTATTATTAAATGGAATAGATATAAACTATAAATAGAATTTGAGGAAGTATTTACATAAAAATTTCTGTTAATACTCTGCTGCGTTGTTTTCTGTTTTATTTCGAGATATTTGTGTATACTTATTTATTGCCTGTGTTGTATAAGGATATTTAGAAAGGGTTTGTTTAATATTCTGATATTTTTCATTGATGGGAATGTTATTTGGCATAAATATTGCAAATAGATATTTTTTTTTCGTAAAATTATTAAAAAAAAAATCTATGTAATAAAGATAATAGTTTTCATTTTATCTAACTTTAAAATTTAGTAATGAAATAAATAATTTTTTTTTATTAGAATATTATTAAAATGCTACAAATCATTGTTTATTATAAGATATCCAAATTGAAAATTTACATCCCCCAGGTATTTATCACCCTACTTATACATCTACATCTGCAATTTTTTCCCTAGTTTCTATTGCTACTATAATTTTTTATTTATTAAATTCACACTGTAAAGTGAAAAAGGAAAAAAAAAAAAAAGATTTTATTATGTATATTTATATGAATTTTTGTCTTATTCTGCTATGAAAATATAATAAAATATGGGGATGATAGAGACACCTGTAGAGCTCTCAATGTAATAAGCATCAATTATTTAATTCTAGGTCCCATTAAATTTAAGTTTAGTTAAATTTCGACCATTGGTTCATACATCATCCAGAATTTTATTTTTATACAGACTTGCAAACAGACACCCACACAGACAAACAAACAGACATTAGAAAAAAAATTTCACATCGTGTTCAAGATATTTCAAAACGTATTACTGCACGGTAAAGCAGAGGTCCAAAATTTCTACGAATTCAACACACTTTACTTAAGTACATATACAAGGTGTAACAAAACTAACGGTCAGGATTGTAAGAGGTGATAGTACTTTCTAAAACAAACAACTTTCACCATATAATGTGGGGTCGGAAAGTAAAGTGCCAGCCACGAGAGGGCAATTTCTCCGAATTGAATGAAATACCGCCCTTAGTAGAACCCTTTATTTAGCTGCTGTTTATTGCCAGAGATGCAGCAAAATGAGTTGCTGAGATGAAGAGATGAATTTACGTCGACGCAGTAGACGTTAGGTAATGTCAGGAATCGTCCAAAGTCTGCGTGATTCAATCCTTCAGAGGCGAAGCCTCTGTTGCAGGTGGCTTTCTGCTCGTTGGAGAATTTGTTTCAAAGTTTTCAATAATATTGGTTCTTTGTCCTTTAGTATTCATCTTTTTTTTGTTCTTCACTTTCTCCAAGACGGCGCCTTCTTGCGGCATGCACTTTCCTTTCCGACCCCCATTGTATATAATAAGAGTGTTTTGGTTTTGCAAATTCTATCTCCCCTTGCTTTTTGTGCCACTAGCTGTGTTATATCCTGCATATAAACTTTGTAACGGGTAAGTGTCGTTGGAAAAATATATATTTTTTTATTCTATGCAAATCGTAGGGTTTTATAAGTAATATTTTAAAGTAATAAAATTTTAATCTTTGTAGCGGGTTAGAAAAAACATTTCTTAATTCTATGCAAATCGCAATTTTTTTTTTCATATATATTTTTTAATCATTTCCTTCTTATATGCGTATCTTCCTTTATAATTATTTTATGTAATATACATCATACAATGTAAAATAAAGTAAAACTTGTATTACTAACTGAGTATGTATTACTGAACTTGTATTACTAACTACCAGGCATTATTTTCACTCAGTCGGTAAAATAAAATTTCAATAAATATAACTGAGTAAAGTTTGCTCTTTTAGCTTGAGTTGAAACATTAAATAGTCTCTGTAATGATAGCGTTTATAGAAACAGAAGTAACTTAATCTACAAATGTTTGTATTAACGCTTTAAAATGTGAAATTAACGTACAATGAACGTGCATTTAAGTGAAAGAAATTTTTCATTGTGTAGATAATGTTTTCCTTTTACTGCTTTTCATTTTCTTGTTAATTTTACTAGATATCTGATAAGAAAAACATGGTATCTCTCTCTCTAAATATAACAGTTTCATTGTATATATATTTAGATATAATTGACAAAAGGAGCTTCGAAAATTTTTTTGTTCGTAAAGTTTTCAGTTTATGTTATAACATGATCAATCTCATTTCAAGTTATTCGTGTATACATTATTAAATTATACTTACGGTATACAAACGTTGTATTCGTTTACCTTAAATTTTGATATTTATGTAGATGAATGTTTTGGTATTTATAGAAATTACATCAAATTGAGGTCATGGTGATAATTGTTAGTTTTCATTAATTAAGAGTAACGCATTACATATATTTTTTCCAATAAATTTATTTAACAGAAAAACATGTTAACATTTTAAATTATTTATATTATGTTATCTATATCTCTAAATTCTTTAAAATTAAGCAACTTTATTTCAGAGAAACCTCTGCTATTTTAAACTAAAACACATAAAATTCAATATCTTTCTAAAAATCTTTACTAAAGATAGTATAATAATAATTTTCCAAATTCTGATGTGGTAATAATAAATATTTTCTATTTTTTCTATGAGATAAGATTTCACTACATTTCCATTTTCCCAGATTTCCTTTTTTAAAATAAAGAATTGAAATATACATTTAGCTTTGAAAGATCGTATTTATCATTTAGGTACCATTAAAATGAATAAATAACTCATCACGTAAATAAAAAAGCAGAAAAAAGTCAACACATTTCCTTGCCAAAATGAAATTTAGAATCATATTCCAAGTGTCTGAATTTATAAAGATGGTGATATTAACTGACGTCTAAATATCACGTATCAGGTTCAAATAATGACGAATGGTCAGAGATTTTTGTTACTATTCAGTATTATCTATTGAATTCCGATTTATGTAGACATTCATTAATCGTGACATCGTCAACGGTATTTTTTTCCTAATAGTATTCCTAAATGTAAGTCATCTTCTATTAGATTTTAATCTGAATGCGACTTTATTGTAAAAGTTCGATATTTTTAGAATTTTAATTTCAGAAAATCAACGGCGTAAGATATAAGTCATATCATGTAAGAAAAGTATGAATGTCATGTTTTCATTTTTATATAATAAAAGTGATATTTGAAAAGTAAAGATGCTGCACGCAGAAGAGAAAAGTAAAAGTTTTCGTGTGTTCGTTGGCGACATGAATTGCACATCTATATAAATAAAGAGAAGTGTCTGTGTGTGTGTGTGTCTGTCTGCGCTCTGGTGCTCACACTACTGATCACAGAGCTTCCAAATTTGGCATATAGGCACCTGGGACCCTGCAGGTGTGCACCTCATTGAGAGTTTTTCGAATTTCGAATTTGAAATTTTTAAATTAATGTTTTTTCGATTTTAAATATTGGCTTTAATGTTTCATTTTTCATGAATTTATTCTTCGATTGTTATCGTCTGCGTATCTTAGCAACGGCTATTATGCAATTCTTTTTTTATTTAATACATTCATTGAAGGCGATTTTCTTTTATTTTCTTTTTTTTTTCTTATTATTATTATATTTATTGAAAATCAAATGGTAATGCAATAGAAATAAATTGTTACGTTTATGTATAAATTTTATACTATAGCAACTTTTTATTTTTCATTTTTTTCTAATTAATTCCTTTAAAAGAAAAATCTAAATGGTAGTTTATAGTAAAAAGGATAAAAAGGATAAACTGATTAAAATTCGTTTTTCATGTATTTAATTCCTTTTAAAAGAAAATCTACTTTTTTATTTTATTTTATTGCACTGGTCGGAATCAAATCATAATATAATGTAAATAACGGGGGCTATAAAACACATGGTTCAAAAACTAAAATATATAATAGATGCTGAGATACAGTCATCTTTAAAATCGTAGTTCTTAAATAACAGAAAATCCACAAGTCGTCGGTAAATACCCAGATTGAAGTGCCCGAGAAAAACCTTTCTATAGACAGTGGGGAACTGTACCCGATGCAGTACGGGTAGAAAAAAGAGCTGCCTTAGGCAACGGGTACCCGAAGAAGCGAGACTTAAAGCGATTTCAGTGTTTATTTTATTTATTTATTTATTTTAAGTTTTTATTTGTAATGTGATGTAAAAAATAAATACTGATCCAATTCTTTTGAAAATTCATTTGAATATAGGGACCAGCGAAGCGGGCGTAGCCTATGCTAGTATATATAATAATTTCTATAGATCTATCATCCCCATGTTAACGAGCAAAAATTTTTGAGGCCGATTTTTTTTATTTTATTTATTTATTTATTTTTTACCTCAGCCCGTATAGAGTATGAAGAGTGTAAAACTCGGAAATAGTAATAGAATAGAATGTTGATGAATTTTCAAATTGTCGAAATATTGCGCGGCATTTAATCGTTCTGATAAATATATGAAAAGAAATGGGATAGTTATTATAAGAAATTATATTTGACTAAATTATGAAAAATGTAATTTTTATAATCAGTTGATTTGTTATTATTATGGTTTAAATACTGTTTTCGTTTTTATTTGAGTATTTTTTTTTTAAAGTTTGATATTTTTTATATTTTTCAAAATTAATTTAAATATAGTTACCAGTGGCGCATTTAAAAAACGTTACTTTTAGTATATAAAAAAAAGAATTTAAATGTTAATTAAATTAATAGATATAGTGAAAAATAAAGAAAAGAAAATGAATTTGAAACAATATCTGGAGTTTTTCATTCACCTTTAGCACATAAATTATTCATAAATTTTATCTACTAAATTATCCTTATGTATTCCTGTATGTATTTACTCGGGGAAATACAGTCATTAGAGAGTTTTTCCCGAGTAAAAAGGAATCACTTTTTCCCCTCGATAATCAATCTATGCCTTATTACTATATCTATGATATTGCAACCTTGAACCATTCGTTTTTTTCTCCTTATCACATGTAATTTCTAAGCTTTTTTTTTTTTTTTTTTTTTTTTTGCGAATAGCAAATGTTTATAACGGTTGCATCAATTTAAAATCTCGTCAGATGGGAAGTATTTTTTCTTATACGTTTACTTCACACAAAAATTGAGCGTCCAGTGGATATTCATCATCAAAATATCGCCGTATATGGGAAAACTACAAATAAACAAAATATTTGGAAATGGTTTCGTTATTTCTTTGAAAATGAATGATAATCATGAAGAACTGCAACAAGTAATTCATCTGTGATCTCTGTAACCTTCTGCGAAGAACGCAGGCAGAAATTTAAGAAAGTAGACATTTCCCATTGTGAGAACTGGGATTCTATTACATCTCTTCATGAAGTTTATACTGGGAATCAGGATATCAAAAACTGTATGAAATGTGTGAGCGTTTAGCGAATATTTACCATGAAAATAGTTTCATGTATGGGAACACTATGAATAGACAAAGTATTTGTAAATGGCAGTTCGTTCGAAGCTTTATATTTATATTTTTATTTATTTATTTATTTTTTAATTTTCCTTAATAATTAATCATATTAATTTTGGAAAAATTCATGAACTTTAGAGAGAATAAAATTTAATTCTTTATGTATCAGGAAAAATTATTTTAAATTTATTAATTTAAAAATTTACTTTTATACAAGAAAAGTGAAATTTTTTTAAAATTTATTTATTTATTATTATTTTTTATCTTTCTTTCCCAATTTACGTATATTTTTATCTTTGATTTATCTCATTTTTAAAACTTATTTACATTTTTAATATATTCAATGTGTTAAACTAAGCTTTCAAAAACATAAAAAAAATATGACAATACTTTATCACAAGTTGAATATTTTGAATTATATGCGCTGCAACAATTTTCCCTTTAACAAAAACAACAAACAAAGTGAAGTGCACATTTACATACAAATATCCCCTTTTACATTTGAGGCGTCATTAAGTTAAACAAATTTCCAGTTACCTACACAAAATATCTCCTTTCTTTTCATCTATTTCCCTGACAAAAGATTATTTGGAGTAATTCCAGACATCCGAAAAGTTAGGAATAGTCCCAGTTACTGTAAACATCCGAATCTCATCTCATGCACTTAGATATTAGGCTCAAGCTCAAATGGAGTCTAAGAAATAAGATATACATATAAATTCTAGATTATATTCAGTTAGTTGATCCATTTCATGATTGTTTTGGCATACATTAGTTTGTTATCCATATTCTGGTGTATTCAAAATGCATTATTTTGTTAATGTTCTAATATTTTTGCCGATGGATATTTTTACTAACAGCTGTGCTGTCTAGAGCTTGGAAAAAATTATTTAATTCGATTAAACAATTTCCTTCATTTAAAATAAAAATAAAATAAAATAAATAAATAAAAAATATAAATAAATAAATAAAACAAAATAAAATTAATAAATTAAGTTTATAAATTTTAAAAATTAGAATCATAATATTGCTGAAGTTTTAAAAGAATTTAAAAATATATTGGCGTGTAAAAGTAAAACAACAACCCGTTTTCTTCTTCTTTTTTTTTCTTTTAAGTATAATTTTAAATAAATAAACACATGAACATAAAATTTGGATAGGATGTTTGCTGTCAACTTCTTAATCGAATTTTACATAAATATACCATAAGTAATAATTTTTAAATTGTTATTAATTTTCTACCAAAAATTTTTGAAAAAAGTGAAAAAGTTTAAACACTTTTAGAAAAAAAACAAAAAAAAACTAAATATGAGAAATGGTGTTAAGGATGCATTAAAGATAAATAAAGTTACACAAATTTGTTAAAAGTTTTTGTTTCTTACAAAGATAATTTTTGAGAAAATTTGAGTCGAGTTCGTAACAATCTTGTACATTATATGTTCATACACTGCTCGACATTGAAAATGCAACAGCAAGAAGGAATGATAATAACGGAATGAAATTTGTTGGAAACATACATTATAGTAGGAAGAAATATTGATTAAAATTTCAGGAAATTTGGAGTAATATGTACTGAGAAAACAGTACATAAACCAGCGACCTCTATGAGCAATAACAGTACATATCTGCCTAGGCATTAAATCGAACAGCGGTTGGATGACATATACGAGTAGAGCACTTCATGAAGTTTTAACATGATGCCACAATTCATCGATCGAAGTCACTGGTGAGTGGTGGGGGGCCAGTCGCTTTTCAACGATTAAACAGTCATTTTCTTTGGTGCGAGATCAGGAGAACGCGCTGGCCAGAGCAACAGTCGAACACATTCGGCATCAATGAAGGTCCAGACAATATGGACAACTTGCGGTCGAGCATTGTCCTGCTTAAATGTTGTGCTTCGGAGACCTTGAACATAGTGAAGAACTATGAGCCTTAACTCGTCAGAAATGTAATGGCTGGTATTCAGAGAGGCGGGAATGAAAACAAGAGGTGACCGGGACGTGTATCTAATGGTACAACATACCATCAATCCAGGTGGTAACTCGGTATGCGGCTACCAAAATTCTGATTACCCTCAAAATTGCATCACTGATATGGGCGCCATTAATGTGTGATCAACGATGAACCTGGACGAAGGAATGGCGTGAAGTCACTTTTCAGACAAATCACAATCTTGTTTACAGCATCAAGATTGCCTTATCCGTATTTAACGGCATTATGAATAACGCAGATTGCCAGCTGGGATTCGACATCATCATACTGACCATCATTTTCAATGATGTTATGGGTTCCCATTGGATACACGTCTCGATTACTTCATGTTCGTATTCCTGGCACTCTGAACAGCGGCCATTGCATTTGTGATGAGTTAAGGCCCGCCCCTCTGCCCTGTATTCGAGGCCTCCGTAGCGCAAAATATAAAGAGGGTAATGCACGACCGCAAGTTGTTTGAATTGTCCGGACCTTCTTTGATACAGAATGTGTTCGACTGTTGCTCTGGCCAGCGCGTTCTCCTGATCTCGCACCAATGAAAATGACTGTTTAATCATTGAAAAGCGACTGGCCTCCCACCATTCACCAGTAACTGCGATCGATGAATTGTGGCATCGTGTTGAAGCTTCATGAAGTGCTCTATCCGTACATGTCATCCAATCGCTGTTCGATTCAATGCCTAGGTAGATACGTGCTGTTATTGCTCACAGAGTTTGCTGCTTTATGTACTGTTTTCTCAGTACATATTACTCCAAATTTCCTGAAATTTTAATCAATTGTTGTTCCTACTATAATGTATGTGTCCAACAAATTTCATTCCGTTATTATCATTCCTTCTTTGTGTAGCATTTTCAATGTCGAGCAGTGTATGTTTATTTCTTTAAAAATTATGCGCAAAAGAAACAAAGTTAGTTTGTTGTTGCTTGGATTTTTCCGATTAATGTATAAGAAAAGAGAAATCAATATAATTAATGAAAATAATATCATATTATGTTGCAATGTAGAGGAAGGTGGCGTAAGATGATCCCCTTAAGTAAAAAAAACTTGTGTAAAATAACATGACAGTTTAAATAAAACTTTGGTCATTTGCTAGTATATTTTACACTACGTTTTGCATTATGAACATATTTTAATAATACTTTTAATCCCGAAATGAGTAATGAAAAAAATAGATTTTTGAAAAAGTGTCCAAAGGATCACTTTATCCTCATCAAAGAGCAAATTGATCCTTCATTTAAAAAAAAAAAAGTGTAAATTGTTTTTTATCGGAAAAATAAAAGATATAAAAGTAATTATGACAATACGTAATGAAATAAAATATGTAAACCAGGACATACTTCTGTACATGACAGACTGTATATCTAAACAAATAGGAAAGTTAGTGCTTACCTTATGACGGATGTTACAAAATCCACTTATGCAAATAATTCTATTCAGGGGTATAAGCGATCGCTTAAATACCGCCATTGCTTCTTCTTGACTTAAACAACTGATTTATGTGATATACTGTAGCTAGCGCTATCTGCCTGGAAGAAAACATATGCCGATTGTTTTGCCAGCTAGGATCACTTTAGGCTACCTTCCTCAATTTTAACTAAAGTTTCTACTTTAGTTAAAGTATTTTCTAAAGTTTCAACTTTAAGTAATATATTGTAAAATATACATAGAGTATTCACATCTTAAGAAAGGAATTTGTTAATATTTAGTTTTTGAAAAATTGAAATATATGAACACAAACGATAAGAAAAAGCAATTTTATTTAGGAATGTAAATTTATTAGTGTGATTTTCTTTTCTTAAAATTTACCAAATAAGATTAAATTACATAAAAAGTTTAGTATTGTTCAAATGATTATTTTACTAAATATGTAGAAGTAAAAAATGTTAGATACTTTCATTGAATAACGTGTGCAACTCAATGTATATGCAATGGAGTTCTTTCACTTTGAGCATCGACTTTATTCTTTTCCCCACATAACATGTACATTTAAAATTAAATAAAAATATAAAAGTGAGAGAACAGATTTCTTGTGAATTTAACTTAAGCCTATTTTCTTCAACATTGTGAATTTAAATTCTTTCCAATATTAAATAGATTTCTTAAGAAAAACATTTTAAGAAAACAGTAAAGATATCCCTAAGGATTTATGCCCTTTTATCCCATTTAAGTATATATATATATATATATATATATATATATATATTATTTAAACTCTGAATATTTTATTTTGATCACTCTTAATAAATAAAATGAAAATATTTCAAGAGTTTTCAAACAGATTTATTGCTAATATCATTATTAATTGCAATATATTGGAGATATGTCTTATATTTATTGAAACCTAGCAACCATTGTGATTTCTTTCTCTAAGATTTTAACCCCACCAGAGGCCGAACGGTTCTGTATTCAAAGTTGGTAGACGTGAGGTGCCGGGTTTGAACCCAGGTTGCGCTCATAGGCTAAGACGTTCGGATTTTTCCCTGTTTTTCTCCGAAATATATATATGTAAATACTGGCTAAGATCCCTTACAAAGACCCCCCCACTGAGGGCACGTCCCCTCAAGCGTAGTATCGTAGCGTAATAAATCGGCGTTAATCCCCACAACCCAACCCAATTCTAAGATTTTTAATTTTGTACAGTTTTTATCTTTCTATATTTATTTGCTTCAACTTTCATAATTCACGCGAATTAGATAGTATTAAGCTAAATTTAAGAAAGTTCAATGACATATTTGATGTAGAAATTGATTATTTAAATTTTAACGTACTTGTTTTCCAACTGTATGTTTATTTGTATGTGTGTTTGTTATAGACTAAAACAAAATGAACCGATTTATTTGCATTATTTTTTTTTTCCCAAAACCATCCACATTGTCTGGAAATGGTTTAAGGCAATGGAATTCTTGATGTGAACAGTTGAATCAAAGTTAGCAATAACAAATATATTTATGAAATAATTAATCAAATTGTATTCGTCTGCGTTTTACATTGTTTTCTAAATTATGAGAGATGTAAAATTCCGTACCTTCTTTGTAAAGAAACAAGCCAATTTATTACCAATACATGCCGTACAAATCGTATCTTTTATTATTTTAGATTCATCGCTCAAAAACATGTATAAATTGAAAAATCTATTATTGTATAAGTGACACGTAATATATCTTTGTCGTTTGTCATATAGAGACAGGTTAGAAGAGAATTTTCATTTTATCAGAAGCGAATTTTCATCCCTTTTGTTTAGCAGATTATACTCAAGAATATGACAAGGGAGACACATCCGTTGATGCAGTTCTCAGGTAATTATTTGTATGATAAAGGTTAAAAAATTTTGAAGGAGTTTTTTTTTTTTTTTTTTTTTTTTTTTTTAAATATCAGTAGTAGTTAAAAGTACTTTCCTTTTCTTTGTTCTTATAGAGTTTACATATTTTACGTATAATAATTAAGTTACATTAAAATTTTAAGATTCTTCAATAAGATTGATGTAATATTCAAATACAAAAATATTTTACAATGACAAAGCTTCCAGTTTCATGCTCTTAAAAATAAATACATTGAAAATTATCTATAATATTAAAACACAAAGCATATTTTGTAAGACCAAAATCGTACGATGTGGGCATGCGCAAGAAAATTTTGAACTAATTGGGAGAGGGAATATTTCTTTTTTTATGCAGAATACCGATGATAGATGAAGCAGACGATATTAATATTGATATGTCTATGGCAAACGCCTAATTAAAGCTCATTAACGCCTAATTAAAGTTAATATTACTCCGTGGCTTAATCATAAAAATAATTCACACGATTAAATCATATTTTCCAAGGAAGTATACCTATTAAAAATAAAGCAATTCGCGAATACGTATCGGCATCTGTTATCTTCGTATTCGTTTTCGCTCGCCGAAAATTTGTGTACACTGAATGTGGCGCCATCTGTTGCCATGTCAATATAATATAGCATATTCTTAACATTTTTTTTTATTTTCCATTTCTTAGAAAAAAAAATCTTTTAAAATTAACAAATTATCAAAGTTTATTGTTCTTTAAAAGTTAACTTTCATCAGTTGAAAACTTTGTTTAGAAAAGATGGAGATAAATATTTAAAATCAAAGGGGGTTTTATTTTATTTTATTTATTTATTATTTATCTAATTATTATAATTTCTGATATTTCATTTCGATACTGTATTAGAATAAAAATAATTTCAAAAGAATGACATTAAAATATTGATATTTTATACAAGTAAAAATTTATTTATTTATTTATTTTTAACAGTATACTTTTGTTGAAATATACTATTTTGATAGAATAAAGTGTTATAATACTATTCCAGTAAAAACAAATTTTAACTTTATTCCGATTTGCAGTTTATTTTTAGAATACAATAAGTTAATATTTTGGATTATATAAAAGTGGTTTTACAAATGCGGGAAATTGGGCAGGGGTTTAAAACCGGTTAAAAGCAATGTGAAATATTAAAGCAAGGGTGTTTTAAACTTTATGGGGTGAAGAGATTTTAGTTGCACATCATCCGTCAAATTTTGACGGGTATTAACTAGTATTGTTTAAGTTACACGAAAATGTTTATAAAAAATTCATATTATTTATAGTATATTTAATGCGTATTCTATACATTGTTCAACATTGTTAAAAAAAAAAAAATTGTGTAATAATACACAGCATTATTCAGGGAACTTATATCCCTCAACAACTCTTAATATTTTTGCTTACAGTGCAAAAGTGCATCTTTTTACTTTATGACAAGGGCCTTTGATTCGATTTTTGTACACATCAATTTTTTTATTAAATCAATTTAAATGATTTGATTATTTGAAACCTTAGTTTTTCTTAGTTTATTTTCTCAAACTACGCAGTTGTTGATACAAGAGAATGGTATTACATAAATAAATATAGTTTTTGTATTTTTGTAAAGACATGCTACCTTGAACTTCTTGATTTAACATATTGCTTCTGAAAGTATTAAGAGTTAGAACAATAAAGACTAAGGTTTAAAGTCAAAAATAGATATTAAAATTCAATAAGGAGTATATGACTACTACCCTGTATACCAAAGATATTAAGTGCCCATGATATTAAATGTTGAAATCATTCTGCATGTACTGCAGGATTGTGTGTAGAACATTTCTGTAAAAACAAAAATGTCGACAAGTGAACTTTAACTATAATAATAGCATAATACGTTTATGCTTGAAATAATATCGCTTGTAAAATCTTCTAAGGAAAAGTCAAAAGTACAACTCTTTAAAACAAATTTTTTCTATGCTGGAATAATTGTTACTTACACTCGGCAGCAAATTTTTGAAGCACTAGTAATAATTCCTACTTAAAAGATGGGCACCTAATACTGTTTTGTTAGGTAAATATTTATCGAGTCATGATCTTAGTCTTAAACTGTTTATAAAAAAGTAAGTTGATGATAAAAATTAGCAATCAAACTAAAAAACATTATATAGAAATTGGGGGATATGTGTTTCAATAATTTTGCTGCCGACTATATATAAGTCACTACTGGAGTGTCACATTGAATAATTCCTATAACAAACTTTTTAAAAAATACCTTTCGATTCAACTATACACAAAAACTTTCCCGAAAACCACAATTCACTACAATGAAATTGCCATCGCCTCCTTATTCAGAATGATCCAATGCCAATTAACACGTTGAGCCCCACACAAATTCTTAAAATTCATTAAAATCCATAACGATTCCTCCTGTAATAAATAAAAATTAAGCAAATTTTTAATAATTTTTCAATCATTAAACGTAATATTTTTAGTTTTATATCCTATTTTATATCCGCCACCGATTGTTGACGCGGCTTTATATCATATTTGATACTGTCAGCCACCGATGACTGACAAGGCGCTCAACGTTTTACTTTTTATTGGTACTGCTTTTACTTTCGGGGTAAAACTTTCGCGGATATGTTTGAAGTATAACATGTTCTGCACAATCCTAAAGATGTAAGATGATTCCTTCAGTACTTAGAAATATATGACAAAATGTCTAGAATCTAGAATGGCTGACATGGCGCTCAACGTGTTAATATCTTGCTTAAACGGACAGAACCATTCGAGCTCGATAAAACATTTACAGATCATTGCAACGTTCGATATTCCTGCAAAATAATGTCTATGAGCGCTCACACTTTATTTAATCCATACATGATAAAGAAGATATTGTTTATGATTTAAAATTTCAAATCATAGATATTTTACACAATTCCATTTGTTTCGTGCTCTGAAACAGAAAAACAATTTTTTCGTGTGTCTGTTGGCCTGTTACAAAAATAAATTTTAGCAGGATGTTAAAATATAGCCTTATATACCCGTATCATATGGTATATTGTTTAAAATTTTTTTGTAAACAGAAAAATGGCTCGTGTACATGGATTTTAACATATTACATCTATAATAATAGATTAAATTTCTGGCAGGTACATTTTAATAATTTTAGACTAAACTAAATATTTGATAACTTGAATAACTTGAATTACAACATATATATATATATATATATATATATATATATATATTATATATAAAAGCATGTTCTATGTAGGATAAAATATAAAAGCATCCATCATACATTTCCAAGTCTACACAAAACTAGTATGTTGTGGCCACCACAAGACTTTCTTCTATATTTACCTATACATATTCAATCAGTAACAATATTAAAAAAAAAAAAAAAAAAAAAAAAGTACGATTTTTTTTCTAAGTTTTTTTTTTTTTTTTTTTTTTGTTAAAAGTAAAAAAAATCGATAACTTTGTTTTAAATTATCACAGATTTATAGCTCAACCATTCGTTTTAAAGGTATTGACGAGACCTTTCGAAAGATACCCATCTTGAAAATTTATCCCCCCCGGGGGGGGTACTTCCCCCCCAGGGGGGGAAGCGATGCCCCCCCATGCAGAAAATTTTTTTCCTAGTTACATACTACTATTATCAATAATTCATATTAATTTTACAATCACAAGTTTAAAACAACTCTAATTATGCACATTTATACGAATTTTTGTCCTATGCTGCCCTGTTAAAAATTTAGATAAAATGCTATCACAGCGCCACCTGTTGAGCTATTGATCCCCAATAATAATCAGCACCAGTTTATGTCGGGGACCAACTAAATACCAAGTTTGGTTAAATTTCGTTAAAAAAAAATGGCGATTTTTTTCTGTTTTGTTTTGTTAAAAGTAAAAAAAATCGATAACTTTGGTTTAAATTATCACAGATTTATGGTTCAACCATTCGTTTTAAAGGTATTGACGAGACCTTTCGAAAGATACCCATCTTGAAACTTTGCCCCCCCGGGTGGGTACTTCCCCCCCCCCGGTGTGGGGGGGAACCGATGCCCCCACATGTACAAAAATTTTTTCCCAGTTAACTATTACTATCATCAACGAGACCTTTCGAAAGCTACCCATCTTGAAAATTTACTTCCCCGGGGGGGGTACTTCCCCCCCAGGGGGGGGGGGGAACCGATGCCCCCGCATGCACAAAATTTTTTTCCTAGCTAACTACTACTATTATCAATAATTCATATTAATTTTACAATCACAAGTGTGAAATAACTCTCTTTATGCCCATTTATACGGAATTTTGTCCTATGCTGCCATGTTAAAAATTTGCATAAAATGCGATCACAACGCCACCTATTGAGCGATTGATCCCAAAATCTAATCAGCACCAGTTTATGTCAGGGTGCAACTAAATACCAAGTTTGGTTAAATTTCATTCATTGGTTCGTGAGATACAGCGTCCACAAAAAAATGATACAGACAGACAGACAGACAGACATTTTCTAAAAACTATTAATTCGTGTTCTCCACATCCCAAAACATGTAAATCCGTCAAAAAGTGGACTTCGAAAATTTTCGCGAATCCAATACTTTCTCTATATTACATGTAGAAGAAAGTAAAAATATGGCTATGGGAAAGTTCCATAGGTCGAAATTGTTTAAAATGCTTTTTTACCTTTCAGAAAATAAGCGTTTGAAAATGCAGTAAATTTGGTCTTAATATAAATTAAAATTTTCCTCATAACTTTTACAAGCAAAAGTTACAAAATACGGAATAAAAAAAAAATTATCGTACATAAATAAGGCATCAAAATGCTCACAGTTGCTCATATTTTAACATGTATTATTATTATAATTACTTTTTAAGTTCACTATTGTAAAAATAAAAAATCTGATGTGGGCACCACATGACTTCCTTATACACTTTTAGAAATATACATAATGTTAAAAAACATTGACATTGGACCCGAAAGAGTTGGCTAAAAATATTTAAAAAAAATGAATTATCACCGTGTTCTGAGCTTTTCTGAAAGTTAGCTAAAAACCGATTGCAAGATTTGTACTGGTAACGCTGACGAAGGCAGCAGGGACCCGAAAAAATTGGCTAAAAGTATTAAAAAAAGGAATTTTACCATGTTCTGAACTATTCTGAAAGTTTCAAATGTCTACCTAGTCGGGAAGTTAGTTAAATATTTTTTTTGTTGGACCATATAAACGCTGCCGAAGGCAGCAGGGACCTGAAACAGTTGGCTAAAAGTATAAAAAAGATGCATATTCACCGTGTTCTGAACTATTCTGAATGTTTCAAATGTCTAGCTAGTCGGGAAATTAGTTAAATAAATTTTCTGTTGAACCATGTAAACGCTGCCGAAGGCAGCAGTGACCCGAAACAATTGGTCAAAAATATTTTAAAAATGCATTGTCACCGTATTTTGAGATTTTCCGGAAGTTTTAAATGTCTAGCTAGTCGGGAAGTTAGTTACAAATCAATTGCAAGATTTGAACTGGTAACGCTGCCGAAGGCAGCAGGGACCCTATACAGTTGGCTAAAAGTATTTAAAAAATGCATTGTCACCGTATTTTGAGCTTTTCCGGAAGTTTTAAATGTCTAGCTAGTCGGGAAGTTAGTTACAAATCGATTCCAAGATTTGAACTGGTAACGCTGCCGAAGGCAGCAGGGACCCTATACAGTTGGCTAAAAGTATTTAAAAAATGCATTTTCACCGTGTTCTGATCTAATCTGAAAGTTTCAAATGTCTAGCTAGTCGGGAAGTTAGTTAAATAAATTTTCTGTTGAATCGCATAAACGCTGCTGAAGGCAGCAGGTATCGGAAACAGTTGGCTAAAAATATTTAAAAAATGCATTGTCAACGTGTTCTGAGCTTTTCTGAAAGTTTCAAATGTCTAGCTAATCGGAAAGTCAGTTAAATTGCAAGATTTGTCTAAACCGTTTTTGAGTTATTACCGTTTTTTGATACATTATGACCAAATTTTTGTCATTATGAACCTAATTTTCCTAAATATCTCCAAAACGGAAAATCATAGAAAGTCCAAAAAGGGAGGTGCACAACTAGATGTTATAACAAACCTATGTACCAATTCGCAACTTTCTACGTCCAACCGTTTTTGAGTTATGCGACATACCCACACACAGACACACACACACACATACAGACGTCACGAAAAATCGTGTAAAATCCCTTATATCTCTAAAAGGAGAGCTCGTGTTAAGATGACACTTGCAGGTGTGCAACTAGACATCATGAAAGTCACACGTATAAATTAGCAACATTCAGCGATCATTCGTTTTCGAGCAATGTGAAATACAAAATCCATTTCGCAAATCGGGATTACTATTCTTCCTTATACTTTGTATAAGGAAGTAAAAAGTGTCTAAATTCAAGGAAACTACATGACACAAATAAAATTTATAGCCACTATACAAGGAAGACAAAAATTAATCGAATAGGTTTCTAAGATTGAACTAATCGGAAATCATAAAACAATTTGCAATAAAATTTAAATTTAATAACAATCTTAAATGTTTTATATATCTACATACAATATTAAAATAGGATTGTAGTGGTTGGTGGCCACTCTCATACAGAAATGTATAAAAAAAGAAACTATTTTTCTGGAGCAGATTTCAACTCTTTTAAAATCACTTTAAAAGGCTCAAAGGAATTATTTTTATACGTCAATTTAAACAGAATAATCAGTATAGAAGTACAGTGTAAGAGATCATAGTGCGAGGACCGCAGTAAATTATTAATATTATTTTTATAACTTTTGTTCAAAAGAAAAAAAAAAATATTTGTAAGATTGTACTTTGAATTTTCAGTCCCATGAACAAGTTCTTTTGAAAAATAAATGAAAAAGATTAAAGAAAGTGAATAGATGTCTGGAGAGTTTTGCTTAAGTATATTTTCTAGAAGATAGTCCCTTTAAACTCCTTTAAACACCTTTTTTTTTTAAGTAAATTTTTAAGGAAACTGTGAAACCGCCTCTAAAGAATTACGTTTCGTAATGAGGTTTAGAAAAAAAAAGAAATATTATTAAAACTTTTAAAAATGTTTTATTTCGGGCATTATAATGCAAATTGAATGGAAATGTTTTGAATTTCGCAAATGTCTTTAAATTGATTAAATACATTTGCGTAGTAAATTAAAGGAATAATTTTTATATTACAAATAAAATTACTATCAAGAAAACAGCAAATTGTAAACAACAAAAATTTCTAGAAATTCTAGGGACATTTTATTCGTGTACAAGAAAGTTAAGCACTCATTTATAATTATTCCTTCAAAATTAATCATTTTTAATTATAATCTTTCTCTGGCATGTTTCTCCAGCATAAGACTGGTACTCGAAAAATCGCCCTGGTGGTGCTCTCATTTTTAGGGGGCAAATAATTCAGAGAAATTATTAAGTGTAAGGGAATATTCTGTCGTTGCGTGGCACCCAAACAGAGACTTTGGATACGAAACCAAGCCTTTTAATGTAATCTAAAGCCGTAGTCTGATGAATTCCAAGCTTGAAGCCCACTTCTGTAGAAGTTAACGTTGGATTTGTCCTGATCATACTGTATCACTTCGTCATTGACAAATGATTGCCTTCATGATCTTGGTTCATTTTTCAAAGAAAAATCACCAAACGAATTTCGAAAACCTGGCATGTTCGAGCTGTTACTGCGTCCTCCTCAAACACGTCACATACGTTTTTTGTTGCCTCCATCGCGTTATTCCCTTTTTGGAACTCGTACAACATAGAATGTCTTAAATGCACTTTTTCTTCAACCATGGTGGCAGTTCTACAAGTTTGAAAAAACCGACTAAAATACGAAACAGTGTGTGGAAATCATCAATCATACTCTAACCTAACTTTTTCAGTCGATAATCGACAACGCATAAACATGGACGTGTTCAAAAACGACAGAACTTTCCTTTACACCTAATATGTTTCGTGTTTTGTGTTTTGCCAGTGGACACTCCAGAAGTCTCATCTATGAACAGGTCAGAAGATTTTTAAGTAGGGCTGATCAGGAATAACCTGTTCATATTTTAAACTGTCTTAGTTTTACTTTGGACAAGGTTCTTTTGGAATCTACTCTCTTTTGAGACCTTTTGGTAGTTTATGGATTTGGTCTAATGCCATTTCGGGTACAAGAAACATCAACAACATAATTATTCAGCATATATTTAGTAACTTTTACATCAAACATATATTTAGTAACTTTTATATAATAACATTTATATAATAATTTTTATATAACATATATTTAGTAACTTTTGCCTTATCATTAAAATATATTCTACACACGATATTAGTAACCGTAAAGTCACTAATAGATCATTAATATTATATTCAGAAATACACCATCATAGATCAAGTATTATATGTAACAATGATTCTAGGTAATTCATACAATATTTAAAGATTTATAGCACTAATTTGTTGCCTACAAACAATTAATATTGAAACTAGCCGTGTAAATGTTAAACGCAATTTCAGTGCATTTGAAAGAAATTGATAGTACAATTGTAAATTGTGAGAAATGTAACGCTTATTTCTTTCATGGCGATACAATATGTTTCATTTCGAAGTAATATTAGATTATCATAATTAGTATTTTTATTTTCTTCTTTATTTCTAATACGAAAATTCTGAAATTGTTAAAGTTTTTAAAGCTCAGCTTTTTGAAAGATCGACACGTTTTGAGATGATATGAACACGATTTAACCATTCTAGTAAAAAATTAGTCCGTGTGTGCTTCTGTGTGTGTGAATCCAAAATTTTGTAGACGCAGTAACTCATGAATCAATGAAAGGAATCCAATCAATTTTGATATATAGTTAGATGTAAATTAATGCTAATTACATCAAATTAGATGTAAATTAATGCTAATTACATCCAAAATTTGTAGACGCAGTAACTCATGAATCAATGAAAGGAATCCAATCAATTTTGATATATAGTTAGATATAAATTAATGCTAATTACATCCAAAATTTTGTAGACGCAGTAACTCATGAATCAATGAAAGGAATCCAAACAATTTTGATATAGAGTTAGATGTAAATTAATGCTAATTACATCAAATTAGATGTAAATTAATGCTAATTACATCCAAAATTTGTAGACGCAGTAACTCATGAATCAATGAAAGGAATCCAACCAATTTTGATATATAGTTAGATGTAAATTAATTCTAATTACGTCGATCAACAGGTGACGCTATCATACCGTTTTTAATATGGATGTACAGGACAAAATTTTGCTGAAATGTACAATATGGGGATTATTTTTAAGTTTTCAATGAGAAATGAAGGGGAAAAAAAAAGAAAAAAAAAAAAAAACTATGTTAGTAATAATCAACTATAGAAAAAAATACTGTGCATGGAGGGGCATTGTTTCCCTTCTATGAAGAAGTATCCTTCTTAATTAGTAAATATTCAATAGGCATTTGATTCAAAAGAACTCGTCTATATCTTTGAAATGAATCGTTGAACTGTAGGTCTGTGATAATTTAAAACAAATTTACCATTTTTTCCACATTTAGTAATATTAATAATAATAATAAGACATCGTCTATGGGACAAAAGGTTGACTTTATTTCGACATTTAGTATTATACATCTCTTAAATAAAAATTGCCTACATTATTCACGGAAAATATTTTACTAAATAAAATTTTAAAATTATTTTACTCCGTAAATTTGACATAAATTTTAGGAGAAACTTTTGTAATAGACACAACAAGCTAGGTTTTCTTTCTTTCTTTCTTTTTTTTTTTTTATGAATTATTTTGGGTATTTAGAAATTTTGAATTGAAATAAATTAAAACACTAGCTTAAAATATTCTAATGAAAAATGAAAAATTCTGAAATTTTTGCGAAATGCGAATATAAAAGCATGAAACAAAATGTTCATTTGGGTTGTTGGTTGGGTTTTACTTCGCACTAGTGCGGCGGAATGGGCAATTGGTGACGGTCTGGGACTCACCCCCTAGAAGTGGTCCGGAGACATGTCATTACAATTTTGATCCTATACGGAAAGGATGGCTTCCCCGCTTCAGTAACTCCCAGAGGTATAATTTTGATGGGAACATGGAGGGCATTGCGGCCACGACAGATTTTACGTGCACCAGCCACTATTAGTATACATGACGGTATTTGGCCAGCTCTTGTACCGAACCCGCAATCTTCCAATTACGAGCCCGGTTCTCTACCTACTGGACTACTGCGGCCCAATGTTCATTTGGAATATCAAACATTGAATAAAACTTTTTTGTAACATTATTGTAAAGAGGTATTATTAACATTTTAGTTACCGTTTTCAGTTTCAAGATTTTAGCATGATAAACAGTTTTACCAATTTAGAAACATGATCACTAATAAAATACTTATATTT
The DNA here is from genome assembly GCA_963930645.1 of Salticus scenicus. NCBI lineage: Eukaryota > Metazoa > Arthropoda > Arachnida > Araneae > Salticidae > Salticus > Salticus scenicus. Next base: position 160,291,842 of record OZ005659.1, on the reverse strand, counting down.
TTGTACTACAGTTAAAAAAAAAAGGGCTAATTTTGAAAATTTGCTGGAAATGTATACTGGAATGCATATTAAATGATGACAGTGCTCCTTCTGACAAAATAGAATAAAATAGAATAAAATAAACAGTTTGCTCGCATTTTTTAAAATTTAAAATTTTAACATTTATTATTATTTTAATGTTTTCTATATCAACACTTAAATGTTATCATTAAACTGTATTTATTTTTCCATTGAACGCAAAAGTTGTGAAAGTAAAATTAGGTATTCTTAAAAATGAAAAGAATGCAAAAACTTACTTGTGTCCCATAAAATTTTTTCTCGTATGTGTGTGTTTCAAAGTTTATTCTTCCTAAATATATGCCATAAATTATGCCATACTTTTATTATAATTTTGCCATTCAATGTTAGGCTTACAACACAATATCCAATATTTTATGAATGACAGTCAATATCTCATCGTCAAGTTTCATTTAGGCATAAAAGAAGATGAAATCATTTCCCTTTCAGCTATATGACAGCATATGTCAATGCCTTATAGTAGACATATCCGATTTACGCTTCAATAAGCATTTATTTCTAAAAAATAAAGCAATATAGATAGGACAGACTCTATGACGCATTTGTTCAAAGTGTAAATATAATTTTTTTAATAATATTATCTTTTCTGAAATTGTTGAAATTTTTAATTTTTTCAAAGCTTATTTTTGAGAAAAAATGACTATTTGTTAGCTTAAAAATTATTATTTATGTTAAAGTTATATAAAATCTGATTAATGATAGAATAATGAACATGTCATCCAAATTTTATGTTTATATGTTTATTCGTTTAAAAATTATGCGCAAAAGAAGAAAACGAAAAAACAGGTTGTTGCTTAAGTTTTAAACACCAGTGTATATATATTTCCAAATGCAGCAGGAGATACAAACATTATCCTAATGCCGTAAAGAGATCAAAGGAATATTAAAATACAGGAATGCAAATCTATGTAAAATACAAAATGCGTCAAACACAAAATCAAATCGAACACTGTAACATGGTAAAGAATTAGAACATGAAAAACACATAAAATTAAGAAGGTAAATTGTTCAAAAGGTCTCTGGCTTCCCAGTATAGGGAGTACAGGCAGTTCTTTGTAAGGGCTGAACACACGGGGAGGTGATCAGCAATTATCGCCGCACCACTTCGGCAGAGAGGGCAGGTAGGTCTATCCACTATCCGAAGCCGGCAAAGGTGGGCATATAGGCAGTCATGCTTAGTTGTAAGACGAAAGGCAGCTACAGAACTGCTTATTGGACAATCAGGGATATCAGAGATGGAATTTCGTTACGATTTTTTTTCCGTACGTTCTTTTAATAATGACATATGCGTTGTCTTAAGTGCTTGATTGGTCATTGACGAAGCGGACTTACAGTTAACTAGGTTGCATGGGGCCTGATTAACAAAACAACCTTTGGATAGCTTATCCGCTTTTTCTTTGCCGTGGATACCACAGTGGGATGGAATCCATTGTAGAACAATCTTTTTATTCTTTTCGCGCTTCTCTCCTATTAAAGATCTGCATTGCATTATGTACATAGAGCTAGGGGCTTGAGAGCAGTCGGCAATGGCAAGGATTGCAGTTTGTGAATCTGAAAAAATGACAGCCTGGTCGGAAAGAGAAGGATTAGCATCCAGATGAGCCAGAGATTTAATTGCCTCGATTTCACCATCGAAGTTGCCAACAAAAGATAACGGTAAAAATGCTCACAATAAATACCTGTTCCGGCCACACCATCCAACCCAAGCTTTGAGCCATCAGAATAAATGTGAAACCATGCTCCAGGAGGAAACCGATTGTAAATAGTCTCCATCCCCGTGCTGAACAAAGCTGCAGTACAATCCCGGGATTTTGAGACAGGACTCAAAAGGTCCAGATGATATAATATTCTACTAGCCTCTAGAGGATTTAAGGGGGCAGCAAAGGTTCATTCCGAGGTTGTATACCAAGTCCCTCCATCTGTTTTAATACAGCTTGAAGAAAGCCATCCTGAGTCTTCAGCCTACGAGGTCCAGATTTAACCCACATATAAGTATGGGGAAGGCGAATTACTTTATTTCATATTGCAAAGGGGTTTTATTGGTACACAACAGCAGAGCATCAATAGGTGTGGTTTTACCGGCACTAGTGATACGACGGAGTGCATTATTTTGTAGTCGTTTCAGTCTATATATACTTCCCTCAGATAACACCAGTGTATATATATATATATATATAGAAATATTAATGTGATCTCCCTCTCTTTTGCTCTCTCTCTCTCTTTCTATATATATATATATATATATATATATATATATATTAAGATATTTAATTTAATAATAATGTGAGATATACACAGAAATATTTTTATATACATATATATATTGCGATACCAATTGGGAACAGAAACTCGATTTATATATGTAGTTGTTAGTATTAAGCCTTTTAATAAATTCATTAATGTTTTCAGAGAGGGTAGATGATGCTATACAAGAAATTCTAAGCTCCTGCGCCTTTAATATTGATTCCAGTCGGTATACCATTCTGATCGCACTTGACATACAAGGGGCTTTCGATAACATTGAATGGATAGATATCTTTAACATCTCAAAGCAATTAATTGCCCGAGTAACATAGCAGAAGTCATCTGCTCCAATTTTTCCAAAAGAATAATTGCAATAAATTGGGGTCCGGAAATTAAAGACTTCCCACAGTCTAAGGGTTGCCCACAGGGATCCTGTTTGGGTCCGATCCCGTGGAACTTGATCGCCAATAACATCTTGGAAAGTATGAACATCGCAGTCTTTCAAACTTTTGCTTATGCGGATAACTTTTCGCTTGTTGTCTCGGGTCGCACAAGGGATAAACTGGAGAGTAAAGCCAGAATGGCCCTCTCTCTTTAGCAACTTGTTACATAAATATAACCTTAAACTGTCCCCTTCTAAGTTCCAAGCTCTTACCTTCTCTAAACCAAGAATTATCCGTAGTACTCCGGTGATAAAGATAGATAACGCCAGAGTTAGACATGTACTCTATCTTAAAATATTAGGTCATACAATATACAAGAACATTAGATGGACTTAATATTTAAATGATCTAAAAATAAAATGTCTCAAAATTTATCATAACTCAGCTAAAATGGCAGAGAAAATGCAGGGCTCTGCAAATTTACTTAAAATCTGGTACAATACTATTATAGACAAGATTATTACATACGGCGACGGCATCTGGGGGGGAGGGGTTAAACAATTGGGAGACGCTAAAATTAACTCAATTCAAAGAATGTTTCTTTCACAAATCTCGCGAGGCTATAGAACTATTTCTACAGACGCTCTCTCAGTCATCACTGGGGTTCCACTTGCTCATCTTCAACTTAAATATTCTTATCGTAAAGTAAATATCCTTCAACTTAATAACTCAGCAATCGCTAATAAATACTTTGAAAATATATTAATACAATACTATTCTCCTAACTGGAACATTCACCCTGCGCAAGATGTAGCCTTGTTATTAGTTAATAGTTCTAAGAATAGTTTTTCCCCGTCTGCTCCTATTGCAATCTATACTGACGGCTCTAATCCTGAGCATGGAGTCGCAGCAGCATTCTCTGTCCGCAGGGGCAATATTTTTATCCATCAGTGGGCCTGCAGGCTTGAGGACTATAATATCGTCTTTCAGGCGAAACTCTTCGCTATTGAAAAAACTCTTGAATGGGCTCACAACAACAAAGACCAATTTACTTTTCTTCCCATTTTTAGTGATAGTCTCTCGGGTCTGCGGCTATAATTAGTTACAGGAGCAGACACCCTCAGGTAATTAAAATTAAACAACTGCTAATTTCACTTAATTCCTTAGTTTCCCTGGCACACGTTTCTGCCCATAGAGGTGTCGTGGGCAACAAACGTGCAGATGACTTGGCCAAGGCTGCTACAGAGGAACACACTTCTCTTTACTCTCTTCCAGGCCCATCTTCCTATGTCAAAAGAAAACTAAAATCTCTCCTTTTCTGGGAATGGCAGTCTTGGTGGGAAGATTCCCTCAACGGCATAATTACTTTCTCTCTAATACCAAATGTTTCTCTCAATGATTGGGTACTTACCCCAGAAATTACAGCGTTTTTAACTGGGCATTGCCCTTTTCCGGCTTATCTGCACAGATTTCTTCGTCGACGTTCCCCCTATGTTCTTGTGGAGAGGAGGGTTCTGCCCCTTATTACTATTTCCATTGTCCGCTTACAATATCCTATCACTTAAGAAATCCGGATAATATACCAGCCAATTGGCTGACAAATATTTTAACAAGACCTTCACTTGCCATTAAACTAAAAAAGAATTTTTGAATTACTTTTAGATATTTCAAATAGAACAAATTAAATTCTTCTTCAGTCATTAATAATTATCTAATTCCTAAACAGTTAAATAAATTAAAAGTCTTTAATAATCTCATAAGTTAAATAATCTTTTCCACTTACCCACTAGCCCTAAGATATCTTTTCTTTCCTCATGTGTTTGTAAATGTCGTAATTCAACCAACTTCGCCCTATGTCGCGTGGGAACCTTGTTCTGGCGAACTGATTTGTTTGTACATAATTCTCCCTCCTTCCAGTTCAATTCTAGCTCATTGTGCTTTTGAGTTTTCAAGATTTATTTTATTTCACCCCCTGTCGCGTGAGTACTCTGTACTGGATAATTTTACCTTTGTGTATTATTTTTTAAAGTTTGTTAGTAATTATTATCTATTTGTAATACTTCGCCCTAAATCGCGCGGGAATATTGTTTTGGCGAATTTTACCCTCTGTTAATATCATCCCCTCTCTCTCTGTATTTATTCAAATATGTTGAAATTAGAGTGACTGTAAACATTCAAATTATTATGCTTTTCTTTGTCATATGTCGTGAGAGAATGTTGTTTCGGAGGCTTATATGCCGCCCCTTGTCGTGTGTTAACTTCATTCTGGCGAACCTTGTAATTTTCCTTCCTTCTTTCTTTTTTTTTTTTTTTTTTTTTTTTTAAATAAACGTTTCGGTGGAGGCGCCTAGCATAGCTAGAAGCCGACACCACTAACGAATCTTTTTAACCTTTTACATGATTAGTCTCTTATGTCTGTGGTGTCTATGGTGACACTAGAAATGCTTGCATGTTGTGGCTATCACAAAGCATTCTTGTATAATAACCTATATAACAGCGTATCCTACTAGCTAAGAAGCAGGAAAGAGTAATCATAGCTTCTGACAAGAAATAGTTTATGTAAGAATTTCAGTGTAATTTTAGTTAATAAATAATGATATGTATCCATGGGGAAAATCACAAAATATGATTCTTGCTATTTGTCTGCAGATATAAAACGAAATCAAGTCAGTATTCCATCTTATTATACTCAACTCATACACCCTGTATATTTATATTTGTACACTATACATTTTTATGCCGTACATTTATACACCATAGGCACATTTATACGCCATAATAGCTAAGAAATAGATTTCATATACACGAGAAAATTGCACCATAGCAACAATTCCTCTTCGTCGATATGTACCCATATTAAATCAGCTTAGATTTTTATAGTTTGTATCTCAAATATCAAGTTTTCAGCATTTATATACAATATAGAGCAAGACATATGGACGGCTCATTGTAAAAGTGGTGTAACTCTACATTTTTAAATATGTATATTTTTACTTAACTGTGTCACATTCAGTCATATCTGTCATTATAAAAAAGAAGAAACTCCAATAATTTCATTAAAATCCCAAAATTGCATTACTTGTTATATTCGGAAAATCAAAACTTCTAAAAAATGAAATATTTAAGTTATTTCAAATTACTTTTCTTGTAAGTTATAAATTTTTATAACTCTGATTTGTAATAAACACTAAAAATTGATAACACTTACTGAATCATGACTTTTTCTCCTACACATAAATTTGCAAAAAACTCATTATTTCAAAATCCATTTACAAGGAGATAATTCGCTTTTACAATGAATGACCCATATCTTATACAAGGTTAAAATTGCAGAGCCAGTTTTCGGCCGATATCCTCTCAAATTGAGCAAGAATAGTGTCTTATAACAGAACTCTTTCATACTAAGTTTTCTTATTAAAAGTAGTAGCAGCTGAGATATAGCCTTCTCATAAATGGACGAAACAAGTATAGCAGATTTGTCTTTTGTATGGGTTACGCCATAGCTTCTTAAACTAGATGCCTGTCGCGTATTTCGGAAATTTGGCAACTGTTCAAGCGGTAGACAGCGCCACATGGTACAGATTGCGCGACTTTTTTATCCAACAACCACCATAAATTTTTAAAAGAGGGATCTGATATACATAAAAGGCGAATAGAATCGGAGATACGTCGATTATTTATATCATATATCACTTCTTAAAATTATTGGTGTCTGTTGAATAAAAAAGTCTTGAAATCTCTACTAGATGGCGTTGTCTACCGCTTGAAGTGTTGCCAATTTTCCAAGCCATGCGACAGGCATCTAGTTTAGGCAAGGCCGTAGCCAGAATTTTTTTTCGGGAGGGGCCCATCACATTTCTAATACAAGGTCATCGAATATGATATAATAATACGCATACCCAACGAAAAAAACATACGCACACGCAATCAAGTGTCTGATTAACACAGGGGCACATGGTGTCCCGGGCCCTGAGTAGCAAAGAGCCCTAAAACTGGCCCTGAAAATGCCCTTTTGCCTCTAAAAATGACAAAAGTGATATCATAAAATGCAAAATTTTGTTATTTTAGTTTCATATACAGGTATATATATGTACTTTTGCTAATTCCTGCACAGTACAAATGGTGGGGATGGAGCCCACAAAAGTGTGTTTACCCCGGGCCTCACACAAAGTTAATTAGGCCCTACGCAAAAAGACCCTGATTAACTTCAGGCGAGACCCGGGGCACACATAGTTACGTGAGCCCGCCTCCTCCTCGCATTTTGCACCAATAAACACAGGTACATATATACCTGTTTATGGGAGTAATATGTCAGAATTTGCACTATATGATACCATTTTTAGGGCATAAAAGGCTAAATGGCATTTTCAGGGCGAATTATATGGCCCCTGCTATTCAGGTCACATGTCTTAGATGCCACTGCTTTAATCAGGTCTTGCACACAAATCTTTCCTCTATATTTTCCTATACAAATTTACTCAATACCAATCATTTTATAAAAACATTTATTTATTAAAATTAATTTCCATGATGAATGCAGATGATTTGTTTCTAATAGAAATGTAACACTTTTTGCCCAAAGAAAGTCAATTTTATGTTCACTAACAATATCTTTAAAAATGTTTTTTCGTTTTGTTAAAAATGAGGGGGAAAATAAAGGAAAACTTAGATTCAAATTATTATACATCAATAGTACAACTGTTAGTCTTAAACATACTGACGAATTCTTTTAAAAGATACCCATATGGAATAACTGTCCCCCTCCGGAGGGGGGGGAATTCATCTCTAGGGAGAAGCGTTGCGCCTATGTGTCCAAAATTTTTTGCCTACTTGATTATTACTATGATAAATAATTCTTATTGTGTACATTTGTAAGAAATTTTGTACTATACCGCCAAGTTAAAAACTGAGAAAAATTCAGACGGCAGCGCCACCTGTTGGACGATTTTCACCAAAAAGTGTTAGGCACTAATTTATGTCATGTTGCGGCTGCATATAAATGTATATGTAATTCTGTGCAGTGCAGTATTTCCTGAGATACAATTGGAACGAAATATTAGTCACACACACACAGATATTTTCTAAAAATGGTCAAATCGTGTTTTGGATCTCTCAAAACATGTAAATCCATCAAAAACCGGAAATCAAAATTTTTTTTCGAATCCAATACTTTCTTCTATTGAATACAGAAGAAAGTAAAAACATTGAATTCATGACGTAGGACAGTGCATTATAGCTTTGACAAGAAGGTGGATGAAATTAAGCGAATAAATGTAGCTAGATTAAAGTTGAATGGGTTTTACGGCGCTCTAGAGCTTAAATATAGAAAAGAAAGAACGTCATGGGAAATTTAATTAAATTAATATGTTTTATTAAATTATTTTTAAATACTTTTTTTTTTCAAGACAGCAATGTTTGCCTGATACATACTACACAAAATCAGTCTTTCATCATTTATTTCGGGGGGGGGGGGCTTGGGCCCGTCGCCCCCCCCCTTGCCTACGGCCTTGAGTTTAGGAGGCTATGGTTACACCAAAAGTTAATAGGCAACAATTACATCAAAACGTAACAAATTATTACCGTTTTTGAAAATCTGAACATTAATTCTCGACTTAGATCTGACGCAAAATTTTATCTTACACAGATAGGCAGATATTTTCTTAAAATGCTTAAAACGTGTTATAGACCTCTCAGAACGCGTAAATCTATCAAAAACTGAAAACGAAAAACTTTAGGAATCCAAAAAATTTTTTTCTATTGAATATACAAGAAATTAATAATTAAGTTATATGACTTTGAACATTTGTGATTATTAAAACTATGTTGGTGACTGTTTTATATTGACAATTTTATATATATATATATATATAAAATGACTTCTAACATACACTAAGCAAAAAAAAAAAAAAAAAAAAAAAAAAAAAAAAAAAAAAGCCGCACTTGGATATTTTGCATTTGTTTCAAAAGTAAATTTTTGAACAGATTTTATTATGTTGTGTTCCGCATGCAATTTAGGATTGAGTCAAGTGTTAAAAACAAGATGCAATTGTTCGGAAAATTGTAATTTTAGAAAGTATTTCAAAAATGTCAAGAATAAGGCAATTAACGATACCACAAAAAATATTAATTTTAAGAGTGAAAATCAAAAGTACGTGGGATGACAAAATGATTAAATATTAACAAAAGATTAGTGCTCTGGTGTTTAGCATGATATAATATGTTTTGGCTGTTTAAACTGCACATTTGTACTTAGGCGGCTACGTTACTCTTCCAGTCGAGATGACCACAAGTTAAAAATCCAGCGCTTAAAAAATCAGTTTGTATTACATTTAGAACATAGTAGGAATTCAGAAAAAGTGTTTAGTAACATAATTTATCTAAATACAGTGAAATAACAATTAAACAAAGCAGGTTTAATTGCCAGAAAATCTGAAAAAAAAAATTATTATTAACGAAAAAATTAGAAAACTAAGATATTAGAGGGTTAAAAAAAATTAAAAAATGATCAATAAATTGTTGCACTGAAGTTGTTCTCTCTAATGAGTCAAGTTTAACTTATTCCGAACTGTCGTAAACAAGCAGATCTGATCACGAAAATGTGACTGGCTTAATGAAAATCGTACTTTTTAAACAAGGACATATTCCCCGTACATTATAATATGAAAATGCATAATTTTTCGGTGAGTCTGGCAAATTTTCATGTTCAAGGTATCAATTAACCCTAAATAAAGTTTGGTCATTAAAAAATTGATACCTGACCGACTACTTTGGGGGTATATCAGACTCTTCCATAATTAGCATTTCAAGATGATAATGCACCTTGTTATATGGCGCTTGTGATACATATATTCAATTCAAGTTGTTAAAATTACTTATCCATTTTCAAGAGCATCTATAATTTTGTAAGTTATCTTAACTTTTTTTTATTTAAAATTAAATCCCACAAAGAATACCCAGGATTTCTTCTTTATAAGACATGAAAATTGTCCTAATCTCAATCCGCTCGAAAATGTTTAGTCTAAAAAAGAGGGTGGGGATTAGAAATTTGTAGCCTACAACGTTGAAAGAACTAGAGAAATATATTTATGATATTTGGCACAGTGAAATTTCTGAGTTTCATGTTAAAAAACTGTAAAATAATAAGCCATTGCGCAGTAAAGCAGTAATTCCATATAAAGGCGGAATTATCCAATCCAGAATGAATATATTTTTTAAATAATTGATTAGATCTAACAAATAAATAGTTTTATTTCATACATTAAAATAGCATTGTTCATTTCATGTAATAAATCATGATAGAATACAAAGTATATGTTTATTATGTTACGTTTAAAAAGAAAATTTTATGTAGATTTTTATTAAATACTTCGTAGAGTGTAATAAAACGAATTATTTAATCGAAAATGTACATAGGTATCACGTTATGACTTCCGTTTTATACAAACATAACAATTTTATTTGTTGCAATCATTAGTTTTTAAATTATTACAAACCCAAAAGGTATAAGTCAATTTTTCTGCAGCTCGGCAATTTTTTTTTTTTTTTTTTTTTTTTTTTTTTTTGTCGCTTAGTGTAAATAATATGAAATTCGTTAATTGTTTATAAAAATACTAATGATAAAATTTTAGATTTTTTTTTATAAAAATTCATTACTTTTTCTTTTTCTTTTTTCAGTCATTTGAAAATTTTATATAATATTATCGACACTTAGGAATTTAAATATGATCTAATAACATATTATATAAATTACGATGGAAATTATTTATAAAATAAATTTACACACACACACAAAAATAAATAAATAAATAAATCTCTATCACGATTTACACTTTCCTACCATAAATGGCCGTACATATTCTATTTCAGAAATTTTGTATTTTAAACTTATTTATTAAAAAAATACCCGATGAATTATTTTGAGTCTTTTGAAGAACATGCTGTAACTCATATTCCAGCTAAAGTTTTGTTCCGAAAATCTCAAAATTATTTTAAATATAAAAATCATTTTGCTAAGAAGTGAAAGAAATTTAACAGTAGGAACATTTAAGAGCTAGTAATTGTGGTAGAATCAAATGTGTCCATTCATTTATCGTATGTTAGTGTCTGTCCAAGATTTAAATAAACATTTTTTCTAATAATATGCAAAAGGCATTAAACAGTAGTAAAATTTAAGACTGAAACCGAGAAAATATATTGTCTTCATCTGGAACGAATAAGTAGTCATCAACAAACTAGAAATATAGATTTCCGAGCTATGCATATAAGGCACGTCAATAAGCTGAATAGACGAAATAATCGAGAATTTCTACCATAAATGGCCTACATTTCTAGATGGTGAAACAATATTCTGAATGATCTGTACCATTTATATTTCGCGAAATTCATTTTTGCATTTCTAAACCAAGATTATAGTCATAAACTAAGATTATTCGCCTTTTGTATTTACATTCATTTGTCGAGATTTTTAAATAAGTTTGATCTCGATAATATAGACAAACGTTCTAGAATTCTAATAGGGGTTTCTAGAACTCGCTTTCAAAGAGGACTAAAATTTATAAGGATCACATGGAACTATTTTTACTAGAGCCACAATTTAGATTCTAGATGTCAGTTACAGAATTTTTTCTCAGTGTTCTAGTGTGGTGTGGGTGAATGGAAATGATCATTTTGGTAGGGTAGTGTTTGACAAAGATTAAAAAAAAATATTTTACTAATAATATGCGAATAATTTGAAAAAAAAATGGTAACATTTAAGAGCTAGTATATTGTGGCTGAATCAAAAATGCCCGTTCATTTATGGTAAAATATTGCTTAACAAAGTTATTAAAAATCATTTTCCTGATAATATGTGAAAGGTACTTAAAAGTAATAATATTTTAAAGCTAGCATGCTGTGGACGAATTGAAAGTGTTCATCCATTTATGGTAAGATTTGTTAAAGATTTTAAAAATAATTTTCCTAATAATACGAGAAAGACATTAAAAAGTGGTAACATTTAAAAGTTTGTATGTTGGGACCGAATCGAAAGTGTCTGTTTATATATGGTACGTTGTGTACGTCAAAGTCCTATACGAACATTTTTTTAATAACACGCGAAAGACATTAAAAAAAAAAAATAATTTTTAAAGGCTAGTATGTTGCGGCCGTTACAGAATTTTATTTTATATAATTTGATATTACAGCGCAAAACTGTCAGATCACATGAATAGATATTAATCATGGTTTCTCAGATTAAACACATATGCAGTTTAGAGGTATTATAAACAACATTTGCTGAGATGGGAGTTATCATAGAAGGCAAATAACAGCAATACCACCTGTCAGCTTGTATACATCCAAATTATATCAGCATTGTTTTTCACAATGGCCATCTTGCATATCAGCCTTAGTGCATTCGTACGCTATAGAATATTAGATACTGCCTTACCGTACACAGCGAAAGTTGAAGCATGGAAGCACCACCTTTTAGCAGATATGCATTTCGTTTGAATAAAAATAAGGTTTCACAATATATCTCTCAAACGTCGAATTGTATGGTATTTCGCACTACAGATATTGAGAAGCCATATAAAGTGAGAACATAAATACGAGTGGATCTGCAGATCTAGATCCTCAACTTTCTATATATAACATAAAAATTTAAACGCGTAAATTCATTAAAAAATGGAAGTTTAAAAATTGTATTAAATTAATATTTTCTTCCATTGAATATTGAAGTAAATAATAATGATTTGCTGCAAAAATTGTTCCAGTTCCAAATATTTAGAAATGAAACTGTGAAAAACACGTTTTTATAGGCTAAAGAAAAATTTCTTATTAAATTTCTGTACATACTTTGATAGAGTAAACTTTAATCAAGCATATTACATTTTTTCACATCTTTTGAAAACAGTAATGTAAATTTATTTCTTGCATTTTTAATTCTGTATTATTTTGCTGCTCGTTATACTCTCTGTAAAATATTTTATCATGATTTTTGTGTAATAATCTTTACAATACTAATTTATTAACATGCATTGTAGCAAGAGATTTATAAAATATACAAACAGATAATAAACATTAAAAGCTTGTATTTCATTGTTTTTATGAAAACTGATGAAAGTTTTCAGTTAAATTTATATTTTTTTGTCACTCATGTTATAAACGAATTAACTTTTTTGCACTCAATTTTTTATAAAAGGCCAAAATTGACAAAAAGTTTATTATAAATTCAATATTATAATTCTTTTTCAAAGCTGCAAAATAGTACCTGTTGAATAATTTCATTATAATTTATTATTGAAGTGTATAAAATAAATTGATTGTGTATAGTTTAAAAGATTTATTTTTTAATACGATTGAAGAAAATTGTTTAATTTATAGAGTGTTCAAAACATAGCTATAGAAGTAGGAATTCCTAAAATAGTTAATTACAATGGCAAAAAATTCTCGGAAAATTAGTTGCAGATAAATTTGTATAAATTTACACTCTTTCTTTCTTGAAATACTGAATTTGATTTTTTTTTAGTCTAAATTATTACACATATTTAATATCAAATTTTTGTTCTGTTTGTTTTTCGCTTGATGCTTCAACATTCATTACTATTTTTTGTAGATAATTTCGATACCCAGAAATTTATGCTTAGTATAGAAAACAAACGAGAATGTTAAACAGAAATGTAAAAATATTCAGCATCATAAAATTATTTTTCATGCAATATATAGAAAGTATACCTGAATGAGTTGTAATTAAATCATTACTTTTTTCTTACCATATTTCAAATTTTAGCTTATCAGTTGAAAATTGTTTACAATATTTCAGTTTGTAATAGATGATTTGATATTTAAAAAATATGCTGAAATTTCGTTTTAAAATACAAAATGCATTAAACTACAACTTTAGTTTGCTGAGAGTAATCCCTATTCCATTTTTTTTAATATTGATATTTGGTTGGGACCATAAAACTGCTTCTAATCGAAAGGAGTGTAAGATATGATAAGGAAATCGTTTATTTTTAAGGTTGTAAAAAAAGCAAAATTGTAGATGTGATCAAAGCCCGATCAAGCCAAAAGTGGCCCCAGAATCCAATATGCATTCGAGGACCCTATATATTATATTTTTTCAGGGTAATTACTATTCTTTGAAAAACAACCTTAAACTTCCTCACTGTTTCACACACAAATGCATACTTCAGTAAAATATTACCTTTGAAAAACTTATTATTTTTGTTTCAGAAGTAACAATTTCATCAACTATTATTTTCAAGAACATTTTTGTAGATTTTTTTAATTACATTATTTGAACTATAAGCTAAATTTCGGGTCTCCAATGTCAAAGGCTTTTCGATTAGTCAGTCTGTGCGTTAATCAGGATCTCAGTGGGATTCATAATATTTATTGTTTTATACATAAGGATATTGTAAAGTTTTAATTATTAACAAGGTATAACCGAGATACCTGGATCAAACTTATTCTGCATATTCTATGACCTTTTATATCATTAGACTTGACGTTGAACATAAATATCAAATAAAAGAAATATTTAAAAAGGTTGAAAAGTCAATGTAAAAAATATTAAGCAGTTATTAGTGCAGTTTCGATGGTGTTAAGCGTACCGTAATTTGCTTAACATTTTTTTACATTGGCCTTTTCAACAATTTTTAAATATTTATTTTATTTTATAAATAACCCTTATGCATGCTATGTTGTAAATTATAGATACTGATGCTTATTCTTTGGTATCAGGAAGTCGTAGATTGAAAACAATACAACACGTCCATCAAATTTCTATATTCAATTAGGAGTATTATAATGTTTTAAATACTATTCAGAAGAATGATTAATCTATCTGAAGGAAATGTTCTTTATATTATTTTATCTAAGCTGCACATTGCTGCAAATTATAAGTATTAAAGTTAATTTGCTTGGTTTCAGGAAGCCGTAAATGGAAGTAATCCACAACCATGCGCTCTATTTATGATGAGGGCTTTAGAAAAGTCAAGAAATACTGTCAGAAATATATAAATTTGATTACTTTGTGGAAAAGCAACAATAATAACTAATAACTATTAAATTTTTATGTTCATTATTTTTAGTAATAAGTAAAACATTAATACAACTCCCTATAAGTTTCAAAGTAGGTCCTTCAAAATCATATGTCATAAATTGTAATACATTTCTATTATGATTTTCTCATTCAGGATCAGGTTTAAACTTCAGAATTCAATATTCTATGAATGACAGTCAATACTTCACCGTCAAATTTTATTTTGAGCATAAAAGAGGATGAAATCGTCTTTCTTTCAGTGACATGACAGCATATGTCATTGCTTTATGCTAGAGCTAACCGGTTTACGCTTCAGTAAGTATTTATCTATAAAAATAATATTCCATCGATTGAAGAAACTATTTATCACATTTGTTTATTCGATAAATATAATTAAAAAAATAATAATGAATATATGGCGTATCTTATATAATTTGATTCTCGTTTCTGAAAATTAATTTCATATCTGACACAACTAAGATATATTTGACCTTAATGAAAGTAAAATGAATAAACAAGTTATAATTTTAAATAACTTTAAGATATTTATAAAATGTACAGTTGAAATATATATATATATATACGCAATACTCGCTGTAAATGCGTTATTAATTCACGCAGAAAAATCTAACAGGCATCATAAACGGGAAATTAAGTGCACTTTCTGAAAAAGACGTGACATTTTGAATTAGGGGTCATCTACATATTGAAATGAGCGCGAACTTTGATTTTTTTCAATAGCAACACTCAATTTCGACTTTATATTTGAATGCCTAAAAGTTTGACACTGTGGAAAAGTATACAGTTTGTATACTATATCTTTAGTATCAGTCAATATTATCTTTAGTATTAGAGTTACAACCAAAAATGTGTAAGGTTGTAATCTGTAAATCTTGAAAAATAAAATTGAGATCGTACAAGAATTAAAACAAAATTTTATTGTTCCACACCAAATATTTTTAAGAAGGAAAAAGAAAAAAAAAAATTTGAAATAAATGATAATGCATACAAAAGCTACCATTTTTGCAGCAACTATTCCTGGTTTCCGTTTTTTAGATATATACTTAAATACTTTGTAAAAAAATGTAATTACATATGTAATTGTAATAGATTTTAGATATATGTAAATATATTACACTTACGATTGGTACGACAATGATTATTTTGAAAATGTGCGATATTTTGCAAATAAAAAGTGTCTATCATGGTAATTCTGATCACCAATAAAACTTAAAATTTCTCAGCTTTTCGTCATCGTGGGACTCGACCTAGCAGACGAGAAACCGAAAATATTTCATTTTTCCTGTCTAAAATAATGAAATTCTTTTAGGAAAATAATAAGGGAGTTTTCTCAATCATGAGACACGGCCGTGTCTCCGTGACGCAGCAAAGCTCAAACGAAGCTTACCTGCGACACCATATATACAGCTAATTTAACATGAAAGGAATTTGGAAACGCCGACACTTAATATCTCAGCAAATTGGAGATATTCTGATCTAATGTTTTCAGAATAATCTTTTATCTTCTGCCTGATGCTATCCTGAAAGTTTCACACTTCCACATTCTATATATTTTGAGATCTGGAATTGCAATTTAAGACTTCAAAGGAAAAATGGTAATTGTGTAACTTTTTTTTCTCGAAAACCGCTCGGACAAATTTCATGAAATTGTTATATGATATTAATTTCTTTTGTCTGAGAAGCATGACGTGCCCCGTTTTTCCCAAAAAACTCTTGTTTTTTATGTATTTCACTTTAAAAATGGAACTATATTACATCGCGGATTACACTCTTTTCTATCCCATCGCACAAAAGAAAAGAATGTAATCCGGTTTGGAATGTTCACGGATGCATACAATGCAGACTTCGCTTAAATTTGAAATATTTAATCTCAGATAGGTAATTTGGCTCCATCTATCGGCAGTTAGTGTAAAAAATAAACTTAATACAAAAATAAAATATTTTTCTTTCTTTAATATATATATTAAATGCGTTATTTATTTAGGTATTTGTATTTTATATAATATTTTTTTATCAAAAATATTCATTCAATTCACATTGTTTTCAAGTTGATACATTTTTAACTTTCAAAATTGATTTTATTTTAAAAAGTGATTGCAACAGCAAAAACGTTTTTCTTTACTTTCATAAAAATGATAGATAATATCATAATCATATGCAAATATATGTAATTTTTTTTAAAACTTTTTGATAAATCACTTAAACTATAAATAAAAATGGATGAAATTAAAGATAGATAAAAGAACATTAAGAAAGTACCACAGAATTAATGTTTTGAAATAAAAAGTAAAAACTTTGAATAAACATATTTTGAATAAACACACACACACACACACACACATACACATATATATATATCATATATATATATATATATATATATATATATATATATATATATATATATATATATATATATATATATATATATAAATATATTTGTAAAATTATAATTTTACTAACTCAATAAATAATTACTCAGTGAAATTTATCGTTAATGAAAATGCTCAGATGTTAATTCTTTATCGATTAATCGTTGATTGCAATGCTTTTATTTTTAATTTCATTAATTTGTTGGCATCTTCACTGTAAAAAAAATCAGTAACGTTATTCTTATACATCGGATACGTTCCTGGGTTTAATAAGTTTGAGGCAGGTTCCTGCGAATAACCGGTTTCCATCTATGAAACGTTCCTGATTTCAGGAATGTAGTATTGTTTTGAATGTGTGTATGTTTAATGGTTACTGATATTTTCAAGGAACATCACTGGTAAATATTGGGCACATTAGCTAGCTGCCCAAAATTTCCCAGGAAAGTGTCAGATTTTTTTTTTTTTTTACATTGTTCCTATTCTCCAGTTTGTGTAAGAGTTGTACATGTGGCTACTCTGCTGTTTTCTAGTTATCTCTCTGAATTCCATGATGATTTGATTTAATAATTTATTTAATTTCTCATTCAAAATGGTTTTACAACCTCGATAGGGGCTGAAACGATATAAATTGCTATGATTAGCTATATTGTTTTACGAAATCGATGCAGCTTTCACAGCTTTATGAAGTACATGCCCCCGATACTTCAAATTTTAAGCATTTTTATCCAATTATTACTTCTGCGGTCCTTTATTTACTTTCTCCGTCATTAAGTTTAATGTTCCTTTTTTTCATTATTATTATTCATGTCTGCGTAAGTAATTTAAATTGTTTTCGTCCCTTATTGGTTCTTAATCTGTATCGCAACATTTTTGTGTCAGTCTTACCTATATGTTACAATCAGTTCTATTTTTGTTGTGTTAGTATTGTTTTGTATCTATTAATTGCTAAATTTTAAGGTTAAATTTTATTACGATATCTTTCATTTATATATATATATATATATATATATATACATATATATGTAATATGAATTATTTAGTACCATTGTAACACCCAGCAGACAAAAGATATATGAAGATACCAACATAAATAAATTTTAAATGAGATTTATTTCGATTAAAATATTCACGGTATTAAATTGATTTGAGTACCAATGATTAGTAAAAACAAGTACTTACGCAGAAGATAAATGACACTAACAAAACATAAAACAATAATAATAATAATAAATAAATATAATTGTCTGATATGACTCTGTGACTAAAAACAATACCCACATTGCAATCTCTGAAGCACTTTGGGATTCGTTTCACACCTGTTTCTACAACAGACAATTAAAAGGAATTTCACTGTTTTGTTTCAGCGCATTTGAAAAAAAATATATAATAAATACACTTTAATGGTAAAGAGAAACGCGGTCAGTTATACAGACACTATATTATTTCGTTATTCACACACACACACACACACACACACAAAAAAAAAAAAAAAAAAAAAAAAAAAAGGAAATTAAAGGGGACTAATGTGCTAGTTGTACCTGACGGGACAAAAGTGAAGGTCGTACATCAAGGGACTAATGTGAAAGTTGTACCTCACGGGACTAATGTGCAAGTTGCACCGAACGAACAAACTATTTCTTTCAACGAAAATGCTTACTAACCCTGGACGATAGTTCTAATATATCGTATCATATTATATATCGTATTTATCGTAATATAACTCAATACTTATTTCGCTTCCTTCTTCGACTCGTTTTAATACGCATTTTTTATATGCATGAGCAGCCCCCGAAAAACAAAAACATTAAATAATTCATTTTTTTAGTTATTTTTATTTCATATTATTTCACACGCACTTTTTATTTCCTAATTCAAAATTATTAAAAAAAACTTTTTCGATTTCGCTTGTAACGATACGATACTGATTTTTATTAATTTTCTTTTCTTTTTCTTTCAATAATAATAATAATAATAATAAAAATATTTTGATGAAATTCTGGCAAAAGCAGAATTTAGTTTAGGACGGAGGACTATTAGTTTTTTTTATTTAAAAAATTTTGAATAGATTAAGATTTTTTTTAAATTAAATTCCTATAATATAGTATGTAAATGAAATATTTTACAAAAATTATAATTATAATATATCAAATCCAAATGTAAAATTTCATGTTTTCTGTTATTTATTTATTTTATTTGTTTTACTTTTATAAAATAATATATTGTTATTATTAATAATAATAATAAAAGAACTCGGTTACCAAACACTTAAATGCATTGGAAAAACTCTGAAAACAGAATAAAATTAGTAAAATAAATATTAAAATAAAATAAAGTAAAATACATCTTTATTTGACTTCAATTTAAACCCATAATATATTTTTAAAAATATTAATCAATTATTTTTTTTTCTTCGCACTATAATACTTAATTTTACGAAATAATATATTTCTGCAAAGCATACTGGTAAAATGATTAAGTATTATATAGTCTATTATTTTATAAATTATTCTGTTCATTAACTTTCTTTTAAAAAATTATACTACTTAAATATTTACCGGTATAAAAGTTTCACATTTTAAAGATTTTTCTATTTTTATTTATTTTTTCTTTTAAATCAAATCTATACCTAAAATATAATAATTGTTTCTTTCTTTCTTTCTTTCTTAAATTTAACAGTAGGGAGGAGACATGAATATAGCAATAAAAGCTACTCTAGAAGAAGAAAGGAAAAAAAAAAAAAAAAAAAAAAAAAGAAAAAAGTCCTCCTTAACTTGTATAAACTTATTTCTTATATATAACATTGATATAAAATGAAATTACCATGCATTTGCAACCTTTAAATTAGAAATTAATAATACATTGCAAATTTTGTATACACTACTCTAAAAATATATCATAACATTTTCAGGATTATTTTTTTGGTGAATTATATTATTCAAACTGTTAAATGACATTGAGGTTCAAATGGGATTCAAGGATGTTTATTTCCATTACAAAGGAGGTTTTATTATTATTATTATTATTTATTTATTTATTTTTTTATTTAAATTTTTTTAACTATCACATTTTTTTTTAAATATAGCCTTCTTACACAATATCCATAAAACATTAAAAGTGTTACGAGTTAAACTGCTGACTGTAAATTGAGGTAATTTTGATTTTTTAACTAAAACGCAAAAAATTACAATAAGTAACTGTTTTCATTTTGCAAAACTAATCAATTAATCAGTTTAAAAACTTAAAAGTCGACCAACAATAGCAACGATTGATAACCAAACCAACAACAATAGCGATCGATAATTACTTATACTAAATTAAATGATTTTGCCTTGTTTAAAATTACTGATAACGCAAAGATTGTTACAGGAACTTGTGTTTTCATTAGATTATAAAAATCGCAAATTCTTTTAGGAAAACAACTTTAAATCAAACTGATTTAAATTCATTTTGTATTATATGAAAAGCTAATCAAGTTGTTCATTTTTTCATTAATTTAATTTAATCGATTTTAGAAAACTGTGTTTCCGAAGTTCATACAAAATCTTGAAAAACAGTGTCGAATACAATTCGTATTCGACACTGTTTTTCAAGATTCTATTTGTTTTTCTATATCCAGTAATTTTCGGAATTTCTAAAAACTGTAAAACATGTCTTCGACAATTTTTACGGGATTTTGTTTAGTTAAGAAGAAAACAAATGTGTATGGTGAGGGGAGGCGGCACATGGAGTCAGACATGGGCGAATTTTAATTTTGTAAATGTGAAAATTGGGAAGAGGGGGGAATCTTCTGTTTGTTTGATGGAAAGACCTTTTCAAAACAACATTTTAACAAAAAAAAAAAAAAAAAGTTTTTCTCTATAATTATTCGTTAGAAAAATATGAAAGAAAAAATTTTGTTTAAAGTCTTTCCCCCGTGTCTCGAGAACACCTTGGGAATTCTAAAAGCCTAAAAAAAAAAGGAGAGAGGGCTTTATGAGTTTGAAGGATCATTGTTTTGTTTGGAAATTTTTGAAAAAAAATTAAAAATTTCGAAAACAGGGGGCAGCAAAAAGCGCATTTTTGAAATTTTAAACAAATATTGTCCTTTTTTTAGTTTGTCGGAAATGTCTTCTATGAGCAATTTCTAAAAAAAAAAAAAAAAAAAAAAGAAAAAAAAAAAAAAAAGAAAAGAAAAGAAAAGAAATTGAAGCTGTATTGCGATAGAGGGTATCGTAGAAAGCAAACAGTATAATTTCAAATAGGAGGGAAATTAGACAAATTAAGAGCTCATTTAAAGTTCTTACTTACAGACTCATTTTTAATTTGCACGTTTTTTATAATTTTCAAAAATTCCGTGGCGTTTCCGATAGATTTGGAGAGGAAGATGGGATTTTTAGAAAACAAAATATTTATAAGTTCCTTAAAAATGCCCCACCAGTGGCCGAGCGGTTCTGCGCTCAAAGCTGATGGATGAGAAGTGCCGGGTTAGATCCCATCCCGCACTCTGTGACCTAGCCGTTCCTTCCGTGTTTTTCTCCGAAACTCGCTTAAATACGGGCTTCCACCCCTTAGAAAGACTTCGTGGAGACCATTCTACCTATAGGCTAAGGACCCTAGAGTAGTCAGTTGGCCTTGAAACCTACTACCAACTAACCTTAAAAAAGTATCGTTGGAAATATTTTAAGTGATCTAGAAGATTTCTCGAAGTTCAGAAAAATCCTTATCATTTAAAATTTTAAAGTTAGATTTCTTAGTACACTTTTTACCCCCCATAACCCAATTTTAGAAAATGGGGCGATATCCAAAATCCCTTCGCCGCGTTTTAGAAAATTTTCAGGAATTCTAGTCCGAATACGAAATACTAGGAAGAATGTGGGAACTATATACAGTATATTTAACCAGATAAAATAAAACTAGATTTAAAAACTCATTGCCTTTAATTTTACATTTTAATCATTAACCCCTAAAAAGTAATGATATCAATACAAAAAAACCTTAACGGGTTAAAATTTTGTGACGCAGCACTGTACTTTATGGCTATAAAAATTAGAAATACAGGTCTTAAAAATAATGATATCAAATTTTCAGTGACGCTTTGCTATTAATTAAAAATTACATAGATTTTCTTATTTGAATTTGCTTTTTTCTTCTATTTATTTTTACAGCGTAAACGTTATTTCCTTCATAAAATATTATATAACATTTACTCACCGATACCTTTTCATTCACATTTGGGACAAGAAGCGGAAAGTGAACCTTCTTGTCCCAAATGTCACTTTAGTCAGCTTACTATTCGCCATATCCTGACCGACTGTCCTTGTCTCCGTCATCTTTATCGGCAGTTTTTTAAATCATCCTCACCAAATTTGACGGCAGGCTCGCAGACCACAATTCGATCTTTCAGGCTGAGCTCTTTGCCATCCTGAAGGCAGTTGAGTGGTCAGAAAATAACTCTCCTGACTACAATCAAATTTCAATCTTCAGTGACAGCCTCTCGAGCCTGCAGACCATAGCTCGCCACAAGAGCAGACACCCACAAGTAATTGAAATTAAAATAAAGCTCTCAAAATTAAAAACTAAAATCTCCCTGGCACACGTTTCTGCCCATAAGGGGGTCGTCGGAAATGAACTAGCGGACTCTCTTGCAAAATCAGCAACAGAATCTAGTGACATTGCCTATTCACTCCCAGCTCCCCCTTCCTACATAAAATATCACATAAATCAAAAACTAATTAATGACTGGCAGAGTCTCTGGAGTGTGTCTCCAAAAGGGAGATACACTCACGAGCTAATACCAAATGTCTCACTCAATATTTGGGACCTCTCCCCGGAAATCTCTGCTTTTCTGTCAGGTCATGGCCCCTTCCCCAAATACCTTCACAGATTTCATTGCCGACGATCACCCTTATGCTACTGCGGTGAGGAAGGGACTGCACAACATTACTACTTTCACTGTCAACTTACAATACCTTACCATTTAAGGAACCCTAACTCTAGACCAGCAACCTGGCTGAACAATATAATAACTAGAAAGCCCCTACGGCTCAAATTAAAGCGCATCTATGCCTTCCTTCAAGATTTATCAAATTCAACAAACTAAATTCCTTCTCTATCTTTCCTTAATTTTTCCTCCTCTCCTACATGGCGAATACTGGTCATGTCTGATGCTACAGAATTCCACAGAAGTGCTCTCGGAAAGCAATCATCCTGCGCATGATGTTGCTATTAACCAACATTGTTCTTAGGGTGTTTGGTCTTGATATAAAGACTGCGAGAACATTGTATAAAGACTGTGAAATTTGTACATTACCTGAATGAACTTTGTAAATATACTTCCACTTGGCTCCGGTCCTCTTCACTTTCATTCAACTTTGTGGCCTTTTGTCGCGCGAGAGCTCTGCTCAGGCGACCTTTGTAATTTTTTGTTGTTGTTGATATTTGCTATGCAATAAACTTTGGAGGCTTAACCTTTGGAGACGGGCTCTTCTGAATATCCACAGTGGCTTTGGAGCCCCTCTCTAAAGGATAAAAACGCTCAAAACCGCTGCATAGTGGTGAGCGGCTTCTTTCCGTCTTAGAATCTTAGAATCTTAGAAGAATTCTGGGTAGCAATCCTCATTCAGAACTGATAAATTTTTTAAAACATTCGTGTATTTATAGTGAAATTTGATTTTAATTTTTTTTTTATCTTGTGCTGTTTTGTTTTAAATGTTATGTAACTGCATTAATTTTGTAAAGTATCTTTTTTCTTGACTTTGTGGATGGGGGTAGACCCCCCATCCATGTGGTTATCTTTGGATTTTTTTAACATCTCTGTTTGGCGCAGTATGTCCTTCATGGGACCTTGCGCCATAAAAAGGCACAAACCAACCAACCTTTTCATTCACATCTCTTATAATATTAAAATATGTGTTTTAAAAGAAATTATATGAAAATCCAGCAACGCAGTGAATTTACACTAAATGATTTGTTTTTAAATTCCACTGAAATTATTTTGTTTGCATATTAAAGTATATTTGCACATTGAAATATTGCTTTTAATTTTCTAATACGCAGTCAAATGTGTAACTTTCATTAAGTTTATATTATGTACTGAAATGTATTTATTTCAATGAATTATTTTATCTTTTGCGTCACGCTATCCAAAACTGTAAGTAAAATTTATGAAAATGTTTATTTTGCGCCATCTTATTCAAATTAATTGAAAACGCATGAAAATAGACAGTGTGCTGCAAAAAAAAAAAAAAAAAAAAAAAAAAAAAAAGTGCAAATATACTTTAATATGCAAAACAAAATAATTGCAGTGAAATTTAAAAACAAATCATTTAGTGTAAATTCACTGCGTTGCTGGATTTTCATATCATTTCTTTTAAAACACATATTTTAATATTATAAGGGATGTGAATGAAAAGGTATCGGTGAGTAAATGTTATATAATTTTTTACGTAGGAAATAGTGTTTACGATGTAAATATAAATAGAAGGAAAAAGCAAATTCAAATAAGAAAATCTATGTATAATTTAATTAATATCAAAGCGTCACTGAAAATTTGATATCATTATTTTTAAGACCCGTATTTCTAATTCTTATTGCCATAAAGTACAGTGCTGCGTCACAAACCCTTTAACCCGTTAAGGGTTTTTTGTATTGATATTTATTTACCATGAACGAAATTTGTTTTATTATTGGCTGAACAAAAACAAAAATATGAGTAAAACCCCTTATAATTCAGCAGTTTGTTTGAGAGGATTTGAAAAGCAGTTCATTCTGTCGCGCATAACTTTTTAAATCTTCCCGATACTTGTTTGGAGTTATTAAATTAGGCAAATGAAATTTCACTAAAGCTTGTGCATGCGCAGTTAAAAAATATTTAGTACAAATGCTAATACCACAGTAGATATTTAATTGTTTTCCA
The DNA here is from genome assembly GCA_963930645.1 of Salticus scenicus. Lineage (NCBI taxonomy): Eukaryota > Metazoa > Arthropoda > Arachnida > Araneae > Salticidae > Salticus > Salticus scenicus. Next base: position 160,266,825 of record OZ005659.1, on the reverse strand, counting down.
TTCACATTGCAATGAGAATCACAATATGCTGTGTCTAATATTGTATGTCAAGTTTCCTGAAAATGGCTCTGCACTCGATTTAATACCTTGCTTGTTATAGTTTAAAACGTGATAAATTCTTTTGCATTTTGTTTTTTAAAGAAATTGCTATATCTCCATAAATACATATGGTAGCCTCATAAAAATATATACAGAGAATAAGAAGAAGCCTCATAATCACATACTATAGCCAGATTGCATTTCAAACATTACTTTTTACAGGATGATCCCAAACAATTTGGATATCATTTCATTTTTCAATGGTTCCTTTTTTATTTTTAGGATAAAACTGAAATATATGAGGTGTAACATGTTATTCACATTCCTGAAGTTTCAAGATGATTTTTCAAGTACTTTTTGAAATATTTGTAAAAGGGTTTGAAATCCAAAATGTCCGGTCATTTATGAAAAGGTAATGTATTAACTAGCTGAGAATATTTTTATTGTCTATATCATGTGACATCGAAAATGATGGTTGAATAGATGATTCTAATAAAATTTTACTTTTCTTATTATTTCATTTTATGTTTATTTCAATTTAATAATTATTATAAAACCCTATCTTTTAATTTTTCAGGTGCTACATAAAAATAGATTACATTATATACGATTTGAAATACAATGTAAAACAATTTTACACATAAAACGCAATATTATTATTTTTGTATAAGATTTATAGAATCTTTTCCATTAAATATATGTGAGTGACATTTATATGTGATGATAGCATTAAAAAATAAGAAATCAAAAAGTAAAGTATATATGAATAATAATAATAATAACAATAATTCTAGCAGAAAAAAAATTAAAGTTTAAATGAAAAAAAAATAATAATTAACTTAAGGGAGAAGTCTAACTTGTATCTAGTGCAAAAAGCGAAATTTTAGTTAATTATTTTCTGTAGAATTACACTGCATAAAAACTAAACAAAAATAATACTTCGAAAGAATTATGAACTAACTCTTTACGACAATGATGGAAACTGTTTAAAATGTAAACGTGTAACTGTAGGTTTTAATAAGGATTGTTTACTTAGACAGATTCGTTAAAAATGAGTGCGAGATTTAAAACCACGGTGTAATATAATACTAAAAAAAAAAAAAAAAAAAAAAAATCTGTGTTTTCCAGTTTGAGGTTAAAAGCAATATTTTTGAATAGTTGATCCGTAAATAATTTTAAAGAATACTTTTAAAGAATGCTTTACTAAAGAGAATAATAAATAAATAAATGAAATAATAAATAAAATAATGAAGTTAAATAAAGTAATTTTAGGTTTTTTACAAAGTTAAAGCAAATGAGTTTCCTACCTTTCTTCTTCTTTTTTTTTTTAAATGCTTACCGAGAAAATTGAAAAAAAAAAAAAAAAAAACTTACGACTTTGGTTTATCTGTCTGTCCGTCCGTCCGTTTGTTTGTCCACGCTGTGATTTCGTAAGTATACGTGTATTATCTAGATGAACGGAATCATATTTCCCATGGAATAAAATACCATTATAATTGATGATTGTTTTACACTATCACACAAAAATATCAGATGCACTTCAAAAACTAAGTGGATATTGATCGAAAGCTATTTTTAATTGTATAATGGGCTGTTTTATTACTATAAATATTTAGTACTTTACATGGAGCATAATCTACAAGAGTTGAAAAAAAAAGTTTTACTTTTAAAAGTAAAGCTGTAATTATAATTTTTGTGAGATTGAGATTTCTCTTTATATAATTCAAACAGATAGATTAAGCACTGAGAAAAAATTCCGTAACTGATACCTAGAATCTAAATTGTGGCTGTCGTAAAAATAGTTTCATGTCATCCTTATAAATTCTAGTCCCCTTTGAAAGTGAGTTCTAGAAGCCCCTATTAGAATTCTGGAAGTTTTGAGTATAACATCGAGGTCAAACTTATTTAAAAACCTCTTCAAATAAATGCGAATATAATTTTTAGCAACCGTAAACTTGGTTTATAAACTGACTAGCAGGCAACGCCCGCTTCGCTGGTCCCTATTTTTAAATGAATCACTATAATGAATTCTCAAAATTGCATTAATTTTTATCACATGAAAAAAAGAGAAACACAATCTGAGTAGGAAAAATGTCGCACCGGGTTCTCACTGCCTTCGGAAAAAATTCCCAAAATGCTCTAACTCTTATTTCTATTATTTTCCCACTTCGCCCCCCCCCCTCCTGTCTATCCTAATAATTTTACAAATTTGAAATATCCGCAATCGATTTGTAAGTATCAAAAACCTCTATGCACCAGTTTTGAACGATATATCTCTATTTTTATTTTTTTACCGCTCTACTCCCCCCCCCTTCCCGCCCTCCCAATAATTTTAAAAATTCGAAAATATCCGCAATCGAATTGTAGGTATTGGAAACATCTATGTACCAATTTTGAATGATCTAACTCTATTTTCTTTTTTTTTTTTGCCCCTCTGCCCCCCCTTCCCGGCCCTCCTAATAACTTTATACTTTCAAAAAAATCCCCATTCGACTTGCAGGCCTCTAAAACCTATCTGTACCGATTTTGAACGGCCTAACTGTATTTCTATTTGTTTTTTGCCATAGCCCCCCCCTTCCCGCCCCATCTAATAATTTTAAAAATTCGAAAGTATCCGCAATCGATTTGTAAGTATCGAAAACATCTATATACCAATTTTGAGCGTTCTAACTCTATTTTTATTTTTTTGCCCCCCTCCCCCCCTCTCCCCTCCCCCTTTCCCGGCCCTCCTAATAACTTTACACTTTCGAAAATATCCCCATTCGACTTGCAGGCATCTAAAACTTAACTGTACCAATTTTGAACGGCCTAACTGTATTTCTATTTGTTTTTGACCATAGCCCCCCCCCTTCCCGCCCCACCTAATAATTTTAAAAATTCGAAAGTATCCGCAATCGATTTGTAAGTATCGAAAACATCTATATACCAATTTTGAACGATCTAACTCTATTTTTATTTTTTGCCCCCCTCCCCCCCCTCTCCCCTCCCCCTTTCCCGGCCCTCCTAATAACTTTACACTTTCGAAAATATCCCCATTCGACTTGCAGGCATCTAAAACCTAACTGTACCAATTTTGAACGGCCTAACTGTATTTCTATTTGTTTTTGCCCCATAGCCCCCCCTTGCCGCCCCCCCCTTCCCGCACCTCCTAATAATTTTATAAATTCGAAAATATCCGAAATCGATTTGTAGGTATCGAAAACCTCTATATACCAATTTTGAACGATCTAACTCTCTTTTTATTTTTTGCCCCCCTCTCCCCCCCTCTCCCCCCCCCCTGCTGCCCCACCTCGGGGCTGAATTTCTAAAATTCCAGAAATTGGTTTTTAGATATTTGCATTAGCTATATTTCAGAGCTAAAATTTCACGCATATCTATTTTTTTGTTTGAGATATACAGGATTATGCGAAATCACGTTTTTACGCATGTGAAATCACGTTTTGCCCCCCCGCCTCCCTTGGGGACCGAATTTTGAAAATTCCAGAAATTGGTTTTTTGACATTTGTATTAGCTATATTTTAAAGCAAAAATTTTACGGATATCTGTTTTTTTGTTTGAGATATGAAAGATTTTGTGAAATCACGTTTTGCCCCCCCTCCCCCCCTTGGGGGGCGAATTTTGTAAAATCGCTTCTTAGTGGATGCCTACGTCATGGAAAGAACATTGTCACAAAATTTCATGCTTCTAGGTCCAGGGGTTTGGTCTGGGCGTTGATAGATCACCCCCTCACTCACTCACTCAGGAAGTGTTCTTTTATATATATAGATTTTGAAAAATCAAACAAAATTTCTCGCAATACAAAGGATTCATAATATTCTTAAGGGGGTATTCTAATCTAGAAATTAAAAAAAAAAAAAAAAAAAAGAACTTCTCAAGAGCTGAATTATGAGAAGGAGAAAGGCCCAATGTATGGATCTGGGATCGCCGATTGATGCAAAGTGAGTATAACATATTATTTTCAGAGTTATTCCATTAGAATTGTTTCCTAAACTTTAAACGCGTTTTTCTCGAAACTACTTTTTTTGAGGTGGTTGACATGATATTTCAAGTTCTACTGAACCGATTGCTTTGAAATTTGGTATATATCTTGTTTATACAACTCTCTATCGCGTCTGCCTTGGATTTTAAAAAATTTTGATTTTCAATATTTTTAAAAAATTCGAAAAGGTCGAAAAAAGTCGGGTAAAAAAAATTTTTTTTTTCAAGTCGACGCCATTTTGTCATTTTTTTTTTTTTTTTTTTTGAAAATGGTCAACCCGATAGCGACATCTTTATTAATGAAGAATTTGTTTGATTTTTTTTGTTTTAGATCACTACAAGGGTTGAAATCATGTCAACCAGGACGCACCGTTTTTTTTGAAGCCCCCACTCCATCGGTCTGTATCTCGGCGAATTTTTTTTTTTTTTTTTTTTTTTTTTTTTTTTTTTGATTTTTTTTTTTACATTCTCAAAATGTCAATAAAAAACATATAAAAAAATGGATAGTAAAAATGTTTTTCATTTTTTTTTTATCTTACTTTAAAAAATGCCTAAAATTCAGGCTTCTAGACCAGAATACCCCCTTAACCCGTTAGTAGTCGCTATAGACAGCGCCACACCTATTACAGATTGCGCACTTTTTATTTAACTCTCACCAATAATTTTAAGAAGTGATGTGATCGACGTTCCCTCGATTTTATTCACGTTTTATGTATGTCAAATGCTACTTCTAAAAATTTTTGGTGGCTATTGAATAAAAAAATCTGGCAACACTGAAGGATGGGCGGCAAATCGACCAACTAGCGACTACTAACGGGATAATATTATTTCACTATTTAGAAATATATGCACTAGAAAATCTCGATCATTTCGTCTATTCAGCTTATTGGTGTGCCTTATCTATGCGTAGCTCGGAAATCTATATTTCTAATTTAGGTATTCAGAAAAGGACCACTTATTCGTTCTAGATAAAAAAAGGTATATAAGTAATAACGATAGTGCTACTGATTTGTGAACGGCGACTGACAAAAAAAAAAAAAAAAAAAAAAAAAAAAAAAAAAGACACATTATGATTTATGACAGGAATTTCTAAAAAAAAAAAAACTATTAAGGTACTTTTATTACACAAAATATAACAATTTAAACATATTTTAGTGACATTCAGAAAAGCATGTATAATACAGAATATGGTATAATTCGCATTAATTACTAAATTACAGGACCATGCAATTGTATATTTATCTGTGTTTTAAAATATATCTAGAAATTACTCGAATTGTACTTTTAATATTTTAATTTTGTTTTGTTTTTCTAATATTTGAAACAAAGTTAAAATGTTGAAAGCTAAACAGCGTCGTGTGTAAGTACAGTTGAAAAATATTTTATAACCAATGCAAAACACATGCGTTTTCTTTCCTGTTGAAACCTGAATAAGATATTTTTTTGCATTAGTTTTTCAGCCCCTTCCCCTCCGCCTTTTTTTTTTACTTTCTCTTACCCATAAGGTAGAGAAAGTATTATTTTTGGGTCAAATTTACGAACGCGAGATTTTGTTATATTTACACGTTTTGAGGTGCCCTGAATACGAAAATCATGTTTTTAGCAAATGGTCTGTGTGTCTGTGTGTCTGTCTGTTATCAGCATATCTCTAAAACAAATTATGGTAGAAAGTTCAAACTTGGTATTCTAAATGTGTATCATATAGGGATGCTACAGTAAGCTTTTCGTTAAGATCAAGCAAATGGTTCGTGTACAGGGACAATCAAGAGAATTCTAATACATTACGTCTATGGGGGGAAATTGCAGGAAAGTAGAGTTTAACGTCTATAGACTGCACTAAACCAAATGAAACGAATATATATCTTTTGTAATAGAGGTAGTTAACTGGGAAAAAAAATTGTGTATGTAGGAGCCTCGCCTCCCCCCCTGGGGGGGAAGACCCCCTCGAGGGGAGTAAATTTTCATGATGGGTATCTTTCAAAAGAGCTCGCCAATAACTTTAAAACGAATGGTTGAACCATCGATCTGCGATAATTTAAAACAAAGTTATCGATTTTTTTTTTTACTTTTTACAAAACAAACTTAAAAAAATCGTACTTTTTTTTTTTTTTTTTTTTTTTTTAAATATTGAGAATAAAATGGACTTTTTTGGGATATTTGGTGTTATACTACTTCTCTAATATGGAAATCGTCTGCCTTATCATAAAATATAATATTTTTGAATAATAATTTTAATAAATTATTTTTTAAAAAGATAATTATTTTTTAATAACCGAATTAAATTCTATATAAATATAGGTGCATTAATGAAATGGGGGGTTGAGGGGGCGGTAGCCTCCCTCACACAGAACTAATTATCATATAAAACTCTTCAGAAGCCTAATATGAATTGTTTAACATAGATTTACATAACAGTATCTTACCTATTAATCTGCAACCTGTATTTATAGTATTAAATTTCAGGATAAGAGAAAGTCGTGTGAGTGACACACCAGATTATTTTACTACTGCTCATGCTTTATATTTCAAAACTGTGCAACATTATTTTTCAATAAGAAACAAATGATTATAGAAATCATAGCATAACGGCATTTCCCGTTCCTTTTACTGTTATTATCATTATTATTTTTTAAGCTTTTACATTGATGTAGGACTTATTACATAATTTTGTTTAAATACAATAATGTAATAAAGAAAAGAAATGTTATAATATTGTCATGAAACTTTCGTGTTTTTGGAGATAGTGAAATGAAAAGCCAATAACATTCTAAAATCATCAAACGTTTTTTTTTCAAAAATTAAGAAAAAAAAAAAGAGAAAGAAAGAGAAAGAGTGAGAGATTTTAGAAACGCAACCATTAAAAATTATAACTTTTTACAAACATCGTGAAGTTCACGAATATACGATAATTTTTTCGAGTTTAAATAATTAAACATTTCTCCGTATCAAGAAAAGAATATAGGTACGAATGTAACATAAATGCAGAATTGAACAAAATTGAATTTAAATGACGGGATAAATTAAAAAGAAAAAAAAAATACTTAAAATTTCAAATATATAGATTACGTGAAATCTAATCTTAAGAGTCAAGAAAGCAATAAAAAATAATATAAAAGGAAAAAAAAAAAAAAATTAACAACAACAAAAAATTATGCGGTACGCATTGATTATTAAAACGTTTCAACTGTATGTACTCGTAGTTTCAGTCGGTAACAAAAGTGTCCGAACACTAGCAAAATTTCCTATGTAAAAAAAGTACGTTTCATACGGTTTTGTTAAATAAATCCTTATCGATTCATGTTCTTGCACTGACAAAGAACAGGATTCGACAAGGATTTATTTAACAAAACCGTATGAAGTGTACTTTTTTCACATAGGAATTTTTGCTAGTGTTCGGACACTTTTGTTTCCGGCTGTTCCTTTAACCTTCAGTGTTCTTTGCGTAAGCTCTCATACAACGGATAGACGAAAGATCAGACAATTAGACTCATTGAATTTATAATCACGCTTAATCATTGCTGGAAAGTGTTGAAAATGCATAACACAAACAGAAACGCAATTCCAGAAATAATTGCAGCCCTTAATGTATCTAAATATTTTAGTGTAACCCTGTAAGGCTAAGCATATCATATTATAATTAAAACATTATTTTAGTATATTAACAATAAAGGCCAATTTTAGTATAATTTTTCTAGTAGATGGTTATCTATATATTAATTTGAAACATGTTTTTGGCTGTCTCCACTATATTGAGAGAACTACTTGGTGTAAAAATTTGGTTGAGGTGTCCAAAAAAGGGTCTTGGTCTGTAGATGTGCTATGAAAAGAGAAAAATAAAAAAAAGTCGAACGGTTTCCCCCCCCCCCCGTGGGGGGGGGGAAATGGGTTAAAAACACATTTACGAGCTTAACTAAGCTCCAAATTACTTCACGGTGAAGAAATTGTACATATGGGGACTAGAGTCAAATACTAAAAAATCACTTTCTGCGAATTTGCAATTTTCGATTTTAAAGGGGGAAAAAGGGGGAAAGTAGATTTGGAGGGGAGGGGGAAGGGGGAAATCCGTTCTAGACCCACACATGTAGTACCTCATTTTAAATGTCTTGAAATTTCACGTCGATTGGGGAAGTTTGTATACAATATAGTGCGACCCCTGGTGGTGAAAAATGGATCTAGGTGATTTTGCTCTAGACCCTATCATGTTGCGTCTTATTTTAAAGGTCTCGGTATTTCCTGACCGTTGGTGATGTTCGTACAGAACACACTGCGCCCCCTGGCGGTGGAAAGTGCAACTAAAGGATTTTGCAGTTGACACCACCATGTGACACCTTATTAGAAAGGTTTTGGAAATCCAAGGCGATTGGTGATAGAGGTCTTGAAATTTCATGTTGATTGGGGATATTCGTATACAATATACTGCATCCCCTGGTGGTTAAAAATGGAACTAGATGATTTTGCAGTCGACCGTATCATGTTACACCTTATTTTAAAGGTCTTGGTATTTCCTTACCGTTGGTGTTATTCGTATAGAACACGCTGTGCCCCCTGGCGGTGGAAAGTTCAACTAAAGGATTTTGCAGTTGACGCCACCAGTGACACCTTATTTGAAAAGTCTTGGAAATTCAAGGCGATTGGGGATGTTCGTAATACATTATGCTCCACTCCCTGGTGGAGGAAAGTGGATTTTGCAACGCGTGCGTAGCATGCATGCCTGCTATACAGTGCAGCAGCCACAGGCGGAGGTAACACGAGTCAGAGGTTCGCTCGGTTCAAGGTTCATTTTTCAGAATTTTTTCATGTTATTACCGGCCTGTATATACGCTGCCGCAGGCACCGGGTCACGAGCTCGAGTTCCGTTCTGTTAGAGTTTTTTTTTTTCGATGCTTTCATTTAAAAATAGAATTTCAAACAAAATCAAGTTAATGATATAAAACCATACAAATTTAAGGTTCATTTAAGTTTATTATCATGGGCCCGGGCATTGCCGGGCGGGTTCGTTTGGTTCCAGGTTAATTTTTTTGGAATTTTTTTATGTTATTAGTGGCCCGCGTATGCGCTGCCTCAGGCACCGGGGTCACAAGGCAGAGTTTCGTTCGGTTCGAGGTAATTTTTTTTTGTTACAGCTGATTATTTTTTTCGTGATGCTTTCATTTAAAAACAGAAATTCAAACTAAATCGAGTTAAAGGTATACAATCATACAAATTTAAGGTTTATTTAAGGTATCATGGGCCCGGGCAACACCGGGCGGTTTCGTTCGGTTCCAGGTTAATTTTTGGGAATATTTTTATGTTATTAGCGGCTGGCGTATGCGCTGCCGAAGGCACCAGGGTCACAAGGCAGAGCTTCGTTCGGTTCGAGGTAATTTTTTTTGTTACAGCTGATTATTTTTACACGATGCTTTTATTTAAAAATAGAAATTCAAACAAAATCGAGTTAAAGATGTAAAACCATACAAATTTAACGTTCATTTAAGGTTATTACCATGGGCCCGGGAAACGCCGGACGGGTCAGGTAACATGTAGTCTTCGTATTAAACGAAATAGAAAATGAAAGTTAGGAACTGTTTATTTGGAGTCAGTTTGACGTCACATTGACTGTACTTTGTAGAAAGTGATGTCATATGTGTGTATTATGTGTAATGATAAGTGATGTCATATGTGTAAAGTGATGTATTTCTATTTATAAGCATTTTTCTGACTTTCTTTTTTTAAGTGAAATGTCGTAAATTTTAGTAGATGTTTTAACTTGAAATACATTTAAATAATGATGCGACGTTTTTTGAAACATTACGGTCAATAAATTGTCGTCGAATTCGACGGGTTCCAGCTAGTTTCAATATGATTCATAAAATATGTCTCTCCCAAACTGCAATGCATTTGGAATTTTTTTAGAGTATCTCTGTACACAAACCATTTGCACAGTGGCTATTAATGTCATTTTAAATAGTGGACGTTCCATAGTAAACTTGAATAATATATATAACATTTTTAAAAATTTCTGAAAATTTTTACGGACGCTGGAGTCGGGCAGGCGGACAGATAGACAAACGGACAATCAGACAGAGGGATACACTAATTCAAATCATGTTCACTCTTAAACATTGTTAAAATGTATTAAAATGTGTAATAAACATGAAAATGTCATTCCATCTATTTCCTTATATAGTCATTAATGTATCTAAATACTTTTAGGCGACCCAGTAAATCTTAATGCTAATTGTAATATATAATATGAAAAGGATTTTTTGTGCATATGAATGACGTATTTCAGTTTCAATACGATTTGTGCAAAGTAAACTTATAAAAGTACGATTTATAGAAATACTTCACGTAGAACGCAATGCTTTGGAATACTTTCGTGTGTTTCTGTACGCAAACCAGGGGTGGTATTTAATCTATTTTTCATTAAAAAAATTCGGTAGTGAACTTGAATAACATATGTCAATTTCATTAAGATTTCTGCAAAGTAATTGTACTAAAATATGATTTATAGAAATACCATTCATAGAACACAGGGCTTTGGAATAATTTTGGGTGCTTCTGTACACAAATCAGTAGTGGTATTTATTGTGTTTTAAATAAGGAACATCCAATAGTAAACCTGAATAACATATATTATTTTCAAAAAATTCCATTGATAGTTACGGGAGTAAGAGCACGTACACTGATACGGAAGACATAAACATTTTTTTTTGCTTTCTTGGAAAGTGTTATAAAACAATTTTTGTACATCAGAAAAACATTATATTAAGCTGAAATGTTGATCTCATATATCCTTACAGTAAACAAACATTAATATTAAATATTTATTGGTTTATCTATAAAATGTAAAAAATAAAGGTTTTATTTTTAAATTTTTAAAAGAAATTTTAGAAATTCATATGAACGAATTCCGATTAGTTGAATTTAATTGATTAAAAATAAAAACTTTAAAATAATAAAAAACTGCAGATAATTTATCTAAATTGTAATAACGCAATAAATATTTATTTATTTTTTTCTTGTTTATGTCGAAGGAAAGCAGCACACAATCCGTAACATAAAATAATTTAGATTTATTAATGAAAACTAGTATCGCCCAGTGGTCGAAACTCGACCATTTTTTTTTTTTTTTTTTGTAAAGCGAGGCAAAGCAAAGTTATTGCCTTGTCCTGAACGGAATGCAATTGCAACACAGCTGCGGCAATTGTTTGCCGATATTCACTCTAACTGAATCAGCAGAGTTTTACTTAATATAACTATTTCTCTCTGTAGATGTTAGCCTTTCCTGAAATGAGAGAAAATCGCAACGTGAAAACGCCCCTTGTTGTGTAATACAGCCCAGAAGCTAATAGGTACCATGTCAAACCAAGGCCCAACCAAGTATCAAATTCTGTTAAATTAATTCGATTGGTTCATAAAGTACAGTGTTTAAAAAAAAAAAAAAAAAAAAAAAAAAAAAGATATTTTTCAAAATGGTCAAATTGAGTTCGGGAAATTTCAAAACGTGTACGTAACTTTATCGAAAACCGAAAATCTAAAAATTTTCTGAATCTTATATTTTCTACTTATATATGCAGAGGAAATAATAATAAATCCACTTTTTAAAAATAAAAATAAGTAGTCAATTTCACTTAATTAAAATGCAAGGAAATCTCAAAACGTGTAAATTCATCGAAAACCGAAAATCAAAAGTTTTTATGTATCTTCTACTTGCTTCTTCTACCCACAAAAACTAGCAATAAAGACACTTTTTAAAGAAATAATTAGCCAATTTCAGTTAATTGAAACGTAAAGAAAGCTCAAAACGTGTAAATTCAGCAAAAAACGGAAATCGGAATTTTTTCCATATCGTCTACTTATACATGCAGCAGTTAGTAACAAATCCATTTTCCTTTTATTTAGTATATTAGTTGAATATTTATTGTTTAAATATCACCCTTTGAAATGAAATGTTTATGTTTACATTCGAAACTGGAAGTTTGCCATTTTTTTTTCTGGAGTTTTGTGATTTTAAATTAAAATTTTATCAATTTTACAGAAAAAATAACTCAATCAAACACATGTAGACAGTAACTTATATATAACTATACCCAAATATCGGAAGTAAAATCGGCAGATAATTTCCGTTATTTTTTAATAATTTTTTACAAAAAATCCAATAGACGATTAACATAGAAAATCTTTTTCATGGCTCCGTGGACAGACAGTGACGTCATCACTTCGCTTGCGTATAGTGATGCTACATTATACAAATTACTGTGTCATGGTTTTAATATAGCTTTATGAAATTGCCAGATTTAACAACTTTCTACTTTTAGGTATTTTTTAATGTAAAGGAATACGTGTATAAAAGGGAAAAATGGGGGAAAATGCATAAAAAATAAATGTATTTTTTAATACCTTCTTGACATCGTAAGAAAATAATATTTGTATTCGCACCTTCCAGCTAACCATACCTTTCGAATGATACCATTTTCAACCCTCTACTCCCATAATTAATATGTTAAAAAGGGACTACAAATTTTATGCTTGCCTATTAATATATAGATAATAATGTCCAATTTTATGACTGGTGAAAATTTTTTAAAAGCCTCGGATGAAAAGAAATTTGCGGGGAGCTTTGTAAGTAACTGGTTATTCCCGAAATGTGAATCACAAGAAAAATAAGTTTACAGTTTAAAACTTTGCAAAAATCTTTTAAATAATATTTGAAAAACTACAGAATGATATTATTTTAGAAATATCATAGAGATTCCTATAATTTATAATAAATATAACTGACTGTTTTTATTGCATGGATTTTGACAATTTCCATTGTCCCTTGTCCCCTTAACGGACACTTTTTTTTTTTTATCTCCAGTGTAAGTGCTTCTGATTCTTCTAATCCTTATGAATGTCTTTTTCTTAGCCACAGGTCGCGTTCGGTCAGCTTAATGAGCACAAAATTCACGTTTGCGGATTCAGAACAGTGAAAATATTTTGTCGAGGTTCAAATAGATTTCAAACTTAGCTGTTAGTTTTGGGTGACCATTGCAAATATTCAAACATAATTTTAAAATCTTAATAAATGAAATAATTACCCATCTCGTGGTTAAAACCGCTGCATCACTACAAAATTATCTTATACGTTTCACTCTGTATAATCAATTTTTATCACATAATCTATATGTTGTTTTATACAGATTGTGGCCTTTTTGTAATTGCGTTCATTAAATGAATTTATCCAAAAAATATTTCTTAAAATAACGACCTTATGTAAATATACTGCATAACTATAAAAAAGCACCACAGAACTGACGTTTAAAAGTACAAAACTTTGAATAAACACCAAAAATGCAAGAACTCACTATATTTGTTTCGCTTCGAAATAATAAAACACGACCTTTCGGCAGGCAAACAAAGTAGACACCAGTGCTACAAACAAAGCGTCATTGCCGATTTGTTTGTAGTACTCCTGCCTACTTTGTTTGCCTGTCGAAGGGTTGCGTTTTGGTGTGTTGCAGCTTTGTTTGCAGAACTCGTACCTACTTTGTTCGCCTGATGAAGGGTCTTGCCTTATTTCGACCCTAAACAAATGTTGCGATTTCTTGCATTTTATGGTGGTATTTATTCAAAGAATTTTTACGTAATACTGCACGACATTGTTTATTGGAAACTTTATTTGTAATTGAAAACAGTTATTTCATTTTGCTTAAAATTTAATTAAGTTTGGCTCAGTAAAAACAAAGAAAATAATAGATATATTTTATGTCAACAAACAATAAATTGCAGAAATAGTATATTCTCAAAATATTAATATCCTATAAACACACATTTAGATATGTGTTCTTCGATTACACATTTTGAAATAATAATAAATAATGTAAAGACGAATATTTATTTAAAATGTATTAAATTAAATTAAAACATTCGTAAAACAACTAACCTTATTTTTCAAGTACTTTAAATAAAGAGATTTCTTTTATATCTTTGAAATGAAAGACATTTGCAAAATGTTGCGAGAAAGTACTGAAATAAAGAGAACAATTTACAAAATAAGATAAATATTTGATACGCTTAGGTGAGATTCCAAATGTATTTTCTTATCTTTTCAAGTACCCCAGGACATATACTACACATTTAGTTATTGCAAGTATAAATCTTTTTCGAACATTTTATAGGAAACATTTTCATTGAAGGACTTTGAATTGGGAACAGAAAAATCCCAGTTGATTAAAATTCTTTTTACAAAAAAATATAAATAAAAATAAAATAAAGCTTATTTTTGTTTTGATAAATAAAGAGGGTTCTAAAAGTTAAATTTCCTAAAAAGGGACCAAATATAGTTATACAATTTTAGGCGTAAAATAGCAAACATATTTTCTTTTTTTTAAACAGTAATTAAGCTTTCCTAGTTTATTATTATTATTTTGCCTTTATTTACCACCGCGTGTTGATGCATAACTGCAAAATACATACTACAAATTTTGACCACCATTTATTTTTATTAGAAATGTTCTAAAAGTTTTTTGCGCAAAATTTCGATGATTAAGCCAAGTGAAAACTTCACTAAGACGAATGGGGGTGGAAACGCAGTAGTTTTTTAATTTGGCAAATTATGCCTTCAGATTTAAAATAAATATTTAAATTGACATTTATAATAATTAATATTCTGCCAATTTAATCTATTGTATTAAAACTTAAAAAAAAAAAAAAAAAAAAAAATTGATTTTAGCTTTCAGTAAAATGTGTCATCTTCTGAAATTTTTAAGCTCAGGAATGTCAGGTTTTAAAGATTATGGTGTGGCTTTTTCTCTATATGTTTATCTTTTTGTGTAAAATTACAATTATCCAAGTTTTACTCGATAAACGAATTCTTTCCCAAAATCTAATATTCTTTTGCATTGTAAGATTTACAATGTTACACATCTACATTACAAAATTTTACTTTTCTCATATTTTTCTACCTTGCAAGATTTACAAACGAACATTCTTCGTTTTATTTAAAAATCGAACAGATGAGGAAATGTCCTTAAAAATTTTCAGTATAAAGAACAAGATTTTTCTCATCTTTTTCAATGAAGACTGTAGCACGAGAATAACATTTGCGCCGACAAATTATTAAAACACTCACATTATACTATAATACCTAGTATAAATCTGTACAATATGGAATGATTAATTAAAGAACTGTTGTACTATAAATATTTAATCTTAAAACTTTATCGCACACCATAAAATTAATGTAATCACTACCGGTTTCGAAAGAATGCGGCCTTTCTTCTTCCGGTGTAAAAAGACACATGCTTCTACCTTGGCGGCAAAAGCAAGACTGAAAAAAGGGCGAAACCTAATCGGAGGAGCCACACAACCAACCAATAGGATACAGCATGCAATTTCAATAAGAAAGAAGCACATTCTGCTTTCTTTTGTATCATGTTTTTAGGTTGTGTTCTTTTCTTATTAGATTTTCATGCTGTATCTTATTGGTTGGCTGCGTTGCTTCTTTCCCTTTTTGGTATTACCCGGCTTTCAGTATTGCTTTTGCCTTCAAAGTAATAGCACTTTTTTTTTTCCTTTGAAGAAGAAATTGTCATGTCCTTTTGAAACAGCCAGTACTTACATTAATTTTATGTTTTGGGAATAAGTTTTTAAGTTTAAATATTTATCATACGCAATTTCTTTAATTTATTACTCTGACAACAAGTTGCTTTAAAACCACAGTATTTGAAATCATAATGTGCCATTAAAAACGAAATTATATATGATTGTCGCAGATGTTAACATAAACCCTCTATTACCCTTCGACGCATTTGTTAAAAATAAATAAATAAATAAATAAATAAATAATAATAATAATAACAATAAATAAAGCAGCAGATTTTAAATTAAAAACATAACTAAACTACAACGCCTCTTTCAGATAAATTGTACGAGGGGTGATCCAAAAAAAAGTTTACATGGCAAATGAAAAAGTATTTATTAACAATAGAAACAAGATACAAATGGGAATCAAGAGACACATCTGGCCTTCACTTTTCCACATAATCGCCAAACCTGTTTAGGCATTTGTCAGAACGTTCGACCAACTTGTTTATCCCGTCTTGGTAGTAATCAGGGCCCTGCTCATTGAGCCATTTCTCGGCAGCTGTTTTCACTGCATCGTCTGAGGTAAACCGTGTTCCGGATAAGTTTCGCTTCAACGCCGGAAAAAGGAAATAGTCACTTGGAGCCAAATTAGGGCTGTAAGGGGGGTGATTCCAGACCTCCCACTTGAACCTTTGCAGCAATTCCTGAGTCTGGCGAGCTGTATGGGGCTTGGCATTGTCATGCGGACACCATTTCGCTACCTGTTGTCTACTCATTGCTTTGTCCCCGTATACCTCAACGATTTGTCTGTGAATTTCGGATGCGCCCACATTCTTGGTCCATAAGAATCGAATTAAGGCTCGCACCTCTATGCGAGACCTCTTTTCTGGACGTCGTGCCATTACTGTCGCTCTTAAGTGTCCGCGTACTGATGCTACTTACTCGTAGAACCGCTGTAGGACAACTAGCGCCATCTGTCAACCACCCTGGGTGGAAATATTCGTTCCACAATTATTACATTTCAAATGCTTCTGCTTGTAAACTTTTTTTTGGATCAACCCTCGTACATGAACTTAAAAAAAAAAAAAAAAATGCACTTCTATCAGAATTAAAGAAACATATTAAATATCTTGTAATGCATTAGTCTTGTATGAAAAATGCTTTAATTTCGCTCACGCGAACGATATTAAAAAAAAAAAAAAATACTTTGATCTACAAATAAATGTGTCATACCGTATTAAAGACCATCTCAAGTATCATGAAAATTCAGAAAGAGAATTGGAGAACACTAAAGTGTTATTCAGTTTTTGAATAACATTCAGCTTGTATTAGAGGTGTAGTTGAAAATGCTGTTTTAATTATAAGTCTACAAATAACAATACCAAATTAAACTGTAAATAATTATTTATTTAAAAGAAAATGTTGAATACAGCAATTTTTTGTAAAATTTTAATTAAAATTTACAACAATATACATGACATATGTGTTTAATTTTGTTTTTTACAAATTTGGAATCTTTAAATTGCGTTTTCTCAGCTTGCATTTTTTCATGAATTCTTGATCTTCAAAATGCCAAAACTTTGACAGGTATGTAAGAATAAATTTCATATTTGTTTTAGATGTTAAAAAACCCCACTTAAAAGAATTAGAGATGGACTTTTCAATACATCTAAAAGAAGAAAATATAAAAATAAAAAATAACATAACAATAATCAAGGTTTCTTTTTCTTTCTTTTTTTTTTTTTTTTTACTTTTGCATAGGCATGTCCTTTTTAATTTTTTTTCTCAAAAACTAATTAATAAATTTAAAAATACATCCCTAATTCACTTAAGTAGGTGCTATTAAACATAGAAAATAACATAAAGTTTGTTTCTTATATATCTGTAGAGGTTTCAGCATTTTGAGGATTATGAACTCATGAAAAATGCAAACTGAGAAAATGCAATTTAAACATTTCAAATTTGTACAAAATGTGTCAAAAACTACAAGAATTGGTGCGTGAATATAAATTGTATTAGAAAAACCTAATATGGTTCAATTTATGAATATTAAATGCAAACATAAGTTTTTAAATATTAAACCTTCAGTTGTGGCATGTCAAAGGTCTATGAAAAGCACTTATACGTATTTATGTTTTTATGTCTAATTATCTATTGACTTATAATATAATCAGATATCAGCGACTATCTACCTAATAGATAAGTCAATTTTATTTAATAAACTAAAAAAAAAAAAAAAAAAAAAAAAAAATGTATTTCTTTGAATTTTTATGGTATTTCAAAGGCTTTTACTCTGTGATGGTTCATTTATCCTTCTCGAACGTGGAGCTAAATCATTTTTATAAAAATCTTTGCATTTCACAAAATTGATACTTTTGTATTATAATTGCAGGAAAATATTTCTGATGTGTTTTTTAAATTTTTCTGAATGAGACGTTCAGGTTTATAGAAAACTGTGCATGTTATAAATATTTTATTTATTTTTTTTTTTAAGTAAATACTTATAACTTTCTTTAGTTGCTATTATTCTACAAATGAAGCAAAAATTGTACAAGGTCCATGGTAATTATGTTAATTATAACTTATAGAATATTTTTTTTCCTTTTATTATTATTATTATTATAGACGAGCTTTATGTCATGTTCACTCATTTGTGGATAATTTGATATGTCTAATTTTTTAAGCTTTTCGCCGTATTTTGAATTTCTAAAAAAATTATTGTCAACGTAAACAAAATGTATTATTTTTCAAAATAGATTTATTTTATCTATAACTTTCAGTATAGTCTCTGGAAAACGTACAATCGACATCTGGAAAGAATTGGCGATTTAAAAACTGAAATAATTTAGGAATAATTTATTATCAAACCTTTGTCAATAAAAAATAGTGATTTCTTTATTTTTAGAAAGAACTCTTTTTACAAATAAAGAATTACTGTGATTAAAAAAAAAAAAACTTCCTTTTTTCATCTTAATTAGCTTGCTTTTAAAATATGAAGAGAAAATAGAGTAAAAAGTTAAATATTTTACACACACACACACACACACACACAAAAAAAAAAAAAAAAAAAAAAAAAAAACCTTTTTATTATAAAGTTATGAAGAAACTTGATAAATTACCCATTTAAAAACTAAAGATATATAATGCAATTTTCTCTATAGGAAGCATTCATTTTTTCTTCTAAGCATTTTTTCATAAACATATCACACATAATGTTAAAAAAAAAAAAAAAAAAAAAAATGTAACATAAAATACGTTTGCATTTGCTAATAAATATGTAGATTTTACGATTTTTATTAATTGGTTGTATGGATTTTGAAGACATATAAAAATAAGCATATTTTTCTACCTTTATGTTTAATATAATAAATAAAAGGTTTTATTCAAAATTTTAAGCATGCAAAAGGGCAGCGTTTAAGCAAAATTTATAGAATTTTCCTTAAAAAAATTTTGGAAAATTCAGCCGGTGGGCCCTGATTTATCGAGATACTTTAAAAAAAGCGGTGGATTTGATTTCTCAAATACTAAAGCACCCATCTTACTCAAAATTTGCGCACATTTTCAAAACAGAATCGATTAGTGCTTGAACAAAAGATTAAAAATAAATAAAAATAAATAAAATTTTGGCAGAGTTGTACGCAAAAATACCACACTTTTAGGTACATGTCACCGCACGTGTAGCCTCATAAAATTAGTTTAAAACAAATTAATTAATTAAAAAATTAATTGAGAAAAACAGAAAAGAAAAATCCTTCATTGAAGCACAAGTCAATTCTATTTCGAAAAAACGTGGAAATTTTTTTATAGGAAAAGTAGTTTTTGGGAAATCGTACCCATTGCTTTTCTGGAGAGTCTTTTGAAACCGGGACTCACTGGCTGAGTTTTCCAAATACTTTAATGAATATTTTATAAAATATTTTTTAAATATTGCTCTTATTTTATACTAGCCGACTTCGGCGACCATCTGGTTCGCGAACCTTGAAAAGTGCAACCATACAAATCTCCTACTCGGTTGCGCCTGCGGAGTCTTTTTCCAGTTTCAGAACCTACAACAGCTTATTGACATATAGTGCAAATATTTTTTTGAAATTTTTAATTGTAGTAAATTCCCGCTCGGTAATGACTGCGACGCCCTATTTCCGTTTCACTATCTGAAACAGCCTGTTCGCTAACCATGTTATGATCTCTGGAAATTCTAACCGTAACAAAGTTCCGCTCGGTGGCGCCTGTAGCTCCTCAACTTCATTTTAGAACTTACAAGAGCTTGCTCGCTCGTAATGCACAGATACCTTTGAAAATTTTAACCGTAGCAAATTTCCGCTCTATAGCGACTACGGCGCCCCTATACGTTTCATGATTTGAGACAGCCTGTACGCTCACCGTGTAAAGGAACACTAAAATTTCTGATCATGGCAAATCCCGAACCCGGTGGACCTACAGTCTCCTAATCTATTCCAAAGTAATTTAATTATCAAATATCAAAGCGCTTTCTGGAGACAGAGATTTGCAACATGTACTCTTCAATTCCAATTTTCAAATAACTTTTAAAATGAAATATTGCTTGTGAAATTATGTTAATTAGAAGCTGAGATATAAAAGTAATATAAACATTGTTATAAAAAGAGTTGTGTCCTAATTTTCCGTGTTTTCTCCGAAACTTGCGTAAATAAAAAACTCCACTAAATATTAGTTTTCTCAAATTTTTAATCTGTATTATTTTTTTATAAAATTATATTTCCCATAAACAATTTTCTATTTGTTTAAATTTCTTAACATAATTTTAGATCATAAATATGAAGTTAAATTAAAAGTTAAGAATTTATTAAAAATAGAAACTATCATGTAGATCATTATATTTGGAACCATTCTGGATCATTATATTAAAGTAAAGTAAAGTTAAAAAATAAAAATAAAATAAATAAATTAAAATAAATGAGTGTATTACATGGTTACTATTTTAAACAGTAGATGTATTTTTTTTTTGATAAGAACTCTTTATTATTTTTTATAAATTATTATGTGAACTATCATGACGTTTCATGTAAAAAAAAAAAAAAAAAAAAAAAAAAAAAATCATAAGTTACGCTTATTTATTGATGAGTACACTATTAATAGTAATTACACGTTATTTGAATAATATTGGCGGCTTCAGTATACCATATATGTTTGATATATTCATATTTATGTACTTTAATCTTTATTATTATTATTATTTTGTGTGTGTGTGTGTGTTAGGTAGTACCGATTATCATAGTAAATTTTGTTTTAACGCAAACAACATAATTTTATTACAAAATGTTTGGGAAAAAAAAAAAAAAACGAAAAGTAGGAATTTGATATTTTGAATAGGTTTTTTTTTTTATGTTCAGATTGAAAATTTTATATAACCGTTGCTTCATTTTACTTACAGGAAGTACTGATTATTACCTGTAATTAACATTCTGTTGGGGATGATACCCTATTATTTTTGTATGCAATATATATAACATTCTGTATTGATCACAATTTTAAAAATTTCTGGATGAAACGAATTTTTATTTTTGTATACATCTGAGTGAGTATCATATTGTACAGAATGTAAAAATTTAACACACCATAAAATTAATATAAGCATTCATATAGATTTCGGAAGGGCATAGCCTTTCTTTTTCTGATGGAAAATGCAAGATACTACCTTAAAGGCAAAAGCAAGACTGACCAAAAATTTTACAATTTGTAGATGATAAGCATTTTTTTTTTTTTTTTTTTTTTTTTTTTTAGCATGCAATGTTCATAACATCGCTCTTGAAGAAGAAAGGCCACATCTTTTCGAAACTGGTAGTGCTTGCATTAATTTTACAATGTATGAAATTTTTTTTCAAGTTTAAATATTTATTGTACAGCAGTTTTTTTAATTTACTACTGCACATTGTAAACAGGTATTCTAGTACAAAGCCAATATTTAAAAATTTTTCTTATAAAACGAAATATCGTTTTAGAAAAAAGCTTAGAAAAAAGGAACCTTTAAAACTTTTAATCCATGTCAAGTATTTCTCTGAACTCAGCTAATAGTCTTTAAGAACACGCTTCACGAAGAAAACACAAAAGATCAATATTTTTCCAAACAGAAAATTCTATTTATGATATTCTTTACTAAGTTTTGTTTTGAAAGAGTTAAAAAAAAAAATCACTAAGTGGTTTTTACTATGAAAAACCAGAGATAAATGTTTCATTCTTTTTATTCTTAGGTTAATGTTTATTCTTTTTATTTCGGCAATTTTACTTGATATTTTTTATTTACGTAAAAATTATTTGTAATAAATTAAATTGCTTGTGGCGAATATTTTATATGAAGTAGCTATTTGAGTTTTATAATTTTTAGTTAGATGTTCTCTGTAATATTTTCTGATTTGGAAAAACAAAGGTTGAAAAATGTGATTTTAAAGTCTACATACTTCAACAAACTAAAGTATATTAAAATTCATGCATGTTCTTTACAATTTTCTAAAATATCTGTTTTGCAGTATTTATGATATGTAACAGGAAAGCTCCACAGAACTTGCGCTTTAAAGTAATAAGTACAACACTTTGAATCCGTAAAATGCAAAAAAAATACAACAATTGTTTTGGTTCGAAAGAACACACGACCCTTCGTCAGGAGAACAAAGTAGGCACAAGTGCTGCAGTTGCGTTGCCGCTTTCACTGCAGCACTCGTGCCTAATTTGTTCTCCTGAAGAAGGGTCAAATACTCTTTCGACCTAAAAAAATATTTGCGAGTTTATTGCATTTTAGGGAGTTTTGTAATTATTATTTATGATATGACCTATTTTTCAAGAAAAAAGTTTTAAGTTTTCGAAAAGAATCATCTCATATCTTTAAATAGAAATTTTTCTAATGCTAAATTAGTTAACCTTATAGTTTTTCATCGAGTACCGGAAAAGTCACAAAACGTTAGATTTTGATCTGTTAGTGGGAAATAATAAAATTATGCCACTTTCTAACACTTTTAGTATTAAACAATTACAATAATAAATATTAGGGATTATATTCGCATTTAGTTTAGCTTTTTCACAAGAAATTTTCCTTGTTTTATAGAGTTTGGACTTTTTCGAATCATAAAATATGTATTTATGAAATTTTAAAATTGTATATGAAAGACTAGATTTCGTTATTTAATTTTTTAAATTTTTTTAAAATTATTTGAGTTAGAGAAAAGTAACTGTAGTATATATGTACAAATATATATACAAATATATATATATATATCTATCTATATATATATACAACTGTATATAAATTTTTTTTGTATATATATATAGATAGATATATATAGATAGATATAGATATGTTTCTGTAGTTGTGAACTGACTTTCTTTTTTTTTAAATTTTGTTAATTGTTAAATATAAGTTACTTCCTCCTCTACCCCCAATCTTTTTTAAACTGGAAATCGGATGATAATTGACTATATTGTCACACATACGTTTCACTATTTATGATGATAAGCGGTATTGTCGAATTTGCTAAAATAGCAACATTTCAGTTCTTGTTTTATACCCAAACCTATGTAACTAATCCACCTTTGCAACCATCTTGGAATCTTTTTATTTAAGACCCACCTCGACATGATCTTAAAAACATGAATTTTATTGTTAATTAATTAAATTAATGTTAATTTGGTGATTTGTTAGACGATTTAAATTAATACATTGTCGGCTTATCCTGAGCTCAGCTCGGGCAGGCGAATAGACAAAGGCGCAAGAATTTCCGTGTCAAGACGGAACTCTTACACCAGTATTTTTACTTTCTTCTATCTTCAATAGAAGAAAGTATTGGATTCGTAAAAATTTTCGATTTCGGGTTTTTGATGGATTTACACGTTTTGAGAGCTGTAGAACACGATTTTACCATTTTTAGAAAATGTCTGTCTGTCTGTCTGTCTGTCTGTGTGTGTGTGTGTGACAAAACTTTGTGGCAACTTTGTGGAACTACTGCACAGAATTTCATATAAATTGGTATGTAGTTGCACCTTGACATAAATTAGTGCCTATCAACTTTTGGTAAAAATCGTCTTACAGGTTGCGTTGCCATCCCGCTTTTTCTAAATTTTTAACAGGGTGATATAGAGCAAAAATTTTCAAGATGGGTATCTTTCGAAAGGTCTCGTCAGTACCTTTAAAACGAATGGTTGAACTATAAATCTGTGATAATTTAAAACAAAGTTATCGATTTTTTTTACTTTTTACGAAAAAAAAAAAAAAGAAAAAATTTTTTTTTTTTTTTTTTTCCTCTCCCTTTAATTTTATCAAACTCCCACAGTTTCCGTGTTCTGACAAACAAACAAATTTTTGCATTTTTCCCCCAATTTTCTCAAAGTGCCACGGTTTCCGTGTTTTGACAAACTTAGAATAATTTTCACATTTTACCCAAAATTTTGTCAAAGTCCCACTTTCTTTTTTTTTTAATTATTGTTACTGTGTGAATTTGTATAGGAAAATATAGAAGAAAGTCTCGTGGTGGCCACAACATACTAGTTTATCAACACTTTCTGTTATATTTGTACAGTAATTTATTGCGATTGAATATTCTAGAAATTTTTGATAAAGAGCGCTAGTGTCGGTGTTCCGTTCTGAGACAGAAATTCTTGCACCCGTGCGAATAAATTTAGCAGCTAAGGGGTTAATCGTATTTTAGAGCTTTTTGGACGTTATTTGTTTAAGTACAGAACAAAAGGATTGTTTGTATTATTTGTCAAAATAGATTTTTTTTATCTACATGCATCTTTATAACCATAGTAAAATACACATTAGGCATTTGTAAATATTATTGGCATTTTAAAATCATTTCTGTCATTATAAATACAGCGATTCACTTAACTTTCTGAAAAAACCGATTTTGAAAAATAATAATTTATGGAAAGGATAAAATAAATTTTTTATCATTACTATTGGACTTTTAAAATATGAATAAAAAATGAATATAAATGTTAAAAATTTCACAAAAAAAAAAAAAAAAAAAAAAGAAAAAGAAAAAGAAAAGAAAAGAAAGAAAAAATTACAACCGTGTAATGGTTACATATCTGAAAAGTTAAAGAAGTTTATTAAATAACTTTCATTAAAAAAAAAAAAAAAAAAAAAAAAAAAAATAGAAATATATAGTTCTTATTTTTTTTTAATAAAAAACTTTTTTTTTTTTTTTTTTAAATTAGATCTTCTTAATGGTATTACAAGCATCTTTAAAACAATATCGATAATTCGTAAACAATGTTTTCATGACAATAATGCTTTGCATTTTC
This sequence comes from Salticus scenicus, assembly GCA_963930645.1. Lineage (NCBI taxonomy): Eukaryota > Metazoa > Arthropoda > Arachnida > Araneae > Salticidae > Salticus > Salticus scenicus. Next base: position 160,241,985 of record OZ005659.1, on the reverse strand, counting down.
TAATTAAGATATTTGAAAATTTATTGAGATTTTTTTTTTAATTTCCATTTTTACTTTCTCTTTCCCATAAGGTAGAGAAAGTATTATTTTAGGGTCAAATTTTCGAACGTGAGGTTTTGTTATATTTAGTATTTTGAAATCCCCTGAATCCAAAAATCAACTTTTTAGCGGTTGGGCTGTGTGTGTGTGTCTTTCTGTGCGGGTGTTATAAGCATATCTCAAGAACAAATAGTAACAGAAATTCAAAACTCAGTATTCTAAATGTGAATCATAAAGGGATGCTACACTAAGCTTTTCGTTAAGATGAAGCAAATGGTTCGTGTACAGGGACACTCAAGAGTATTCAATTACATTACGTATATGGGGAAAATTATTAGAATAAATTATTTCTTAATACTTAAATAAAATAAAAATAACTTAAAGTGAAGGAGCCAGGTACTTGAAAAAAACAGGGCTCTTTCTTAACGAATTTTCGAATCCTTTATATACATTTTCTATTTACAGACTAGGCTATGTACAAAACAATCTATTTACATATGCTATAATATGACGTAGCAATAAATAAAATATAATGAAGAAAAAACGTCTCCTTATTCGTAACATTCTTACAGTAATCAGCGTACATCTTTCCGCTGAAGTCTCAAAGTAAAAACTAAACTTTCTCTTCTCTCGTAACCAGCGCATGCGCCTCTCGCACAGTACTAGCAGGTGTTCGTCTGAGAACCGAAACTCTTTTCCACAAGTGGATTTTATCATCTATAGACTGCACTAAACCAAATGAAATAAATATATATTTTATATGCATAAAAACATGCCTCATGTAGAATATGGCATGGAAATCATTCACTATTCATCAGTGGCGGATTTAAGGGGGGGGGGGGGGCTAGGGGGCCCAAAAGTACTGATATTCAGAATTGACTATTACAACTGTAAACTTTTCTTTGTCTGGAATAACACCTTGAAAAAGCTTAGCCCCCCAAAAAGTTAAGTTCTAGATCCGCCACTGCTATTCATTTAGAGGGCTACACAAAAGAACTAGATTATAGTGCGACAATAGCTGGAAATTTTTGGAAGTGCATTTCTGGTTGTGTCGTATATTATTACTATAGGATTGTATTTAGGTGCACTATGTGGTTTGTACATAATTTTCAAAAAGATATGCATGCAAATATTTAAGCGATAACATTGTTTTTCATTGTTAGTGGAAGTGCTTTACTATAATATTTTACCATGTCCAGGAAAGCTGCTTAGGAATGGAAATGAATTCTCGATAGACATGTGATAAATAATGTATGTTTTTAAGTTAAAAATTTATCGCTTGTTTTTTTGTGTATTTACACGTTTTGAGGTTTCCTGATTACCAATGTCAAGATTTTTAAAGTTTGATTATTGTCTGTGTCTCTTAGAGTAACATAAAAACGAATAATTTCAGGATATCTAAAAGTTGTATTTTCAAGTTAATATAAATTTGTTGCTCGAAAAAATTGATCAAGACTGTAGGAATGTTGCTTGTAAAAGTTGTTTGAATAATTTTAAGTGAACCTTTAATTTTAATAACAGATTTAAATTCTATATAAATGTAGGTGGAGTAATGAAACGGGTTGAAGGGGGTGGTAGCCCCCTCGCGCAGAACTTATTATGTTATAAAACTCTTCGGAAGGCTAATTTGAATTATTTTAACATAGGTTTGCGTAACAGTACTCGTTATGTTACGTCTGAATTTCCAACCTGTATTTACAGAAGTACATTTCAGGGTACGAGAAAGTCGTGTGAGTGACACACCAGATTATTTATATTAAATATCAATTTTCTTAATCTCTCCAAAAGAACTTTTAATAATATTTCGACTAAAATAATAAATGGTTATTGTTATATATATAATTTTTTTGCGTACTTTTAGTTCATGCAAATAAAATAAAATGGAATAGAAAAAAAATATACATATAAATAAAGAATAAATTATGTAACGTGTTTATCATTATAATTAAAAAAAATTGTTAAAATGATTTGTTATTAAATAATCTGGTGTGTCACTCACAGGACCTTCTTTTACCCTGAAATTTAATACTATAAATATAGGTTGGAGATTAAGAGGTAAGATAACCATGTTATGTAAACCTATGTTAAACAAATCAAATTAGGCTTCGGAAGAGTTTCATATGATAATTAATTCTGTGTGAGGGGGCTACCACCCCCCTCAACCCCCCGTTTCATTAATGCACCTAGATTTATATAAAATTTAATTCAATTATTAAAAAATAATTCTCTTTTTAAAAAATAATGTATTAAAATTATTATTTGAAAAAATTATCTTTTATGATAATGCAGACGATTTCCATATTAGAGAAGTAGTGTAACACTAAATATCCAAAAAAAAAAGTCCATTTTATTCTCAATATTAACCCTCTGTAACTCATGACCTTTAATATTTTTGTGTTTATTTGTTTCGTAATAATTGGAAAAAAATAAAATACACGTGTTTAAGGTTTTTTTTTTTATTTCTCATAAATTTCGAAAAAACAAACAAAAACACCTACAGGCAACAAACACTTTTTAGCATAAAATCCTATAAAATACGTGAAATTGGGTCAAAATCAATATTATACAATGAATTTGAAACACTTACCTCTTCACTGTTTCAATATAAAACACAAAACACACGAAAAACTATTTTTTATTATTTTTTGAATCAGAGCCGGTCCGCAATTGTCGTTAGTTACCCACTGTCGAGTAATGAACTTCAACTTACGACATACGGCGCCATCCAGTTGTGTTTCTAGATACTAGATTCTCTAACTGTGAGTGTATACGACAGGCTACAGTGCGTGATTACGTTGTAGAACCGATTCTTTGAATTTGAACCACGATCGAACGGTATGTTGCCTACAGTCTACAGTATGGTACAGAGGGTTAAGAAAAAAAAAAAAAAATATATATATACGATTTTTTTTTCTAAGTTTTTTTTTTCGTTAAAAGTGAAAAAAATCGGTAACTTTGTTTCAACCATTCGTTTTAAAGGTATTGACGAGCTCTTTTGAAAGATATCCATCATGAAAATTTACTCCCCTCGAGGGGGGACTTCCCCCCCAGGGGGGGGGGCGAGGCTCCTACATACACAATTTTTTTTTTCCCCAAGTAACTATCTCTATTACAAAAAATATATATTCGTTCATTTGGTTTAGTGCAGTCTATAGACGTTAAACTCTACTTACCTGCAATTTCCCCCATAGACGTAATGTATTAGAATTCTCTTGATTGTCCCTGTACACGAACCATTTGTTTGATCTTAACGAAAAGCTTACTGTAGCATCCCTATATGATACACATTCAGAATACCAAGTTTGAAATTTGTGCCATAATTTGTTTTTGAGATACGCTGATAACAGACGGACACACAGACAGACACACAGACATACACACAGACCATTTGCTAAAAACATGATTTTCGTATTCAGGGGACGTGTAAATATCAAAACGTGTAAATATAACAAAATCTCGCGTTCGAAAATTTGAGCCAAAACAATACTTTCTCTACCTTATGGGTAAGAGAAAGTAAAAATCCTACATTTTAGTTTCTTTTTCTATCTTTTTTTAAGCCTTATTCATTATATGTTTTTATTTCATACTTTAGTTATAGGGACAAATTAACAAATAATAGGGAATGACCCCGGTTGTGGGCACAGTTTAAAATTTCCTTATAACGTTTGATAGATTAAATAATATACAAACATATGAATACCAATGGAAAGCTGGAACCTTTGGCTAACGTTTGATAAAGTAACTGAATCGATTACGTCAACCAGTAAAATTCTACCACCAAGTTTATGAAGTGGTCATTTTTGGATAAAAAAATAATAATAAAATAAATAAATAAAAAAGAAAGAAAGAAAGAAAGAAAGAAAAGAAATGTGTACTTGGTTGTGGGCACACTTGGAAAATATGCTAAAAATGAAAATATAATAAGAAAAACCACCATAAATACAGAAAGCAATAAAATTCATTCATTTTGTAAGGATTCAGTGGCCAAAATAACAACAAAAATCTATATTTTTCCAATTTTATTCGTCATCTTCTTTGTCCTCCAAATAACAAGTGGAATGATTGTAAGTAAAATAATTTACATGTATATTGCACACTTTAAATGAACCGGACGATTACACGCATTGCATTTCATTGAGTTAGCTCTTGTTTTCATGGTAGCAGATGCTCCAAACAGACGATGCAAAAGTCGACATCATTATCAGATAGTGGATGATCCTATTTTTAGCGCTTGACCGGCAGTTTGGCAGGTGGAATTGCCATACTTTTTCCAGGCTTCCTCTGGAGGAACACTGATGTTGCAAGAAAGTCCATATTTTTGGGCAGTTGATTTTATGGATTTCTTATCTACTAAGGAAATCTAAATAACTTACACAGTGTATTAAAATTTATTTTGGGTGAATTGACTTTTCCAGGGTTCACATGGCAAAAAATGCTTAAAAATACATATAAATATTAATAAAATATGTTACGTTGACATAAACGACTATACTTGACAATTTGTAAGTTAAACACACACTTTAAATGATTAAAAAAAAAAATTGCCTACAACCAGTTACATGAAGGTGCCCACAACCGGAATTGGCAGACTTTTTTTATAAAGACAAAAAAAAAAAAAAATCGGTCCACAATTTGGCTGAATTCGATATTGCAGCACAAAATATAATGAATATACTTCATGAATATATAATACACTTACATTTTTGAAATAATTCACTTCGATTTATCGCATTCTGAAAGTTTTCACAAATTAGTTTTGTGTTGCATTTTTCAGTTTTTTTTTATTTTTTATTTTTTTACGATGCTTACACTTGCTAAGTTAATGCGTTTATTCACTTCGGTGTTCAAAAACTGCGTACTGTCCCAATACAAGTTTGACAGCACTCAAATCCACCATATTTGCTTTCTGTTAAGAAAAATATGGTGGGGTGCCCATAATCAGAGATTGTCCATAACAGGAGACATTCCCCTACATAAGCTATGTTCTTATATTAATGATATTATTAAAAATATTTATTGATTATTAAGATTGTATGGATAGTATGAATATGCCATGCGTATTTCACGCAATTTCACGCAATTTTACTTAGTTGTTTGAAAAATAATATAGAGTTTTTGTATTACGTAAATATTTTATGTGACCAATTTAAATATTTGTTTAATTAAAATGACATAATATTAAAACATTGCCTATGAAGGAAACAATTAATGTAAAAGTTATACTTTTTGAATTAGATAAGTTATAAAAAATTTTAACTGAAAATATGAGTTAACTTGGATTGTATCTTTTTATTTTTTAGAAATCATGACTTTTCTCATATGAAAACAAATTGTATGCTCATGAAGTTTTAAGCTAACCATAATCCGTAAAATGCGTTAGTATTCCGATGAAACGGTAACGTTTATAGATTTACACTGATATATTTTTATAAAAAATAAGTGTTTTTAAAACTAGTTTTATATAAAGAAATATTGATTAGTTAAAATTTTTTAAAGAACTAACCATTAAAGCATTAAATATTTTATGTCAAAGATAAAGTACCTCTTTCTATTCTTCTAACAAGCTTTGAGAACAAAATTCAAGAAGAAAAACAAGAGATCAATATTTTCACATGAAGGAAATTCTATTTTCGATTTTTTTCTACTTTTGTTTTGTTTTGAAAGAGTTAAGAAAAATCACTAAATGTTTTCTACTATGGAAACTTGAGATAAATGCTGCATTTTTTTTTTCCTACAAGTTAATCTTACTACTTTTTTATTTCGATATCTTTTACTTATTTTGAAACGTTTTATATTTTTAACACTTTTAAACAAAGTTAAAAAGTGTTTATGACTTGGGTTTGTCATTCTATCTCTTGTCTGACTGACAATGCGGCAGGTTGTCTATAATGTGTGTGTGTGTATATATATATATATATATATATATAAAGTCACTGTCGCAGGAGGTATTTTTTTTCTTTGTCTGCGACCGCTATCCTCGCAGAGAACAAAGTCCTTCGCATCATAAGAGGTATCAATATGTACCGAATTTAATTTTCATAGAAAGAGATTTCAGGTAAATGGAAATTTTTATCATTTTAATTAACGAAGTTATTAATCAAAAACGTCGGGTTTACAATGGTACTCTATTTACCATCTCTCAAATAATTTCTGTTATTACATCTTTTTCCACAGGAAAATTAAAATGTTATAAATTGTGTTAAAAAAAAATAGAAAAGATGAAAATAAAACAAAAAAAATATCAATGTTGCTATTAGTAACGAAGAAATTTATCGTCTGCATATAAAACGCGTTACATTAGATATTTTTGATTAAAAAATGAATTTAGTATTATAACTTAATTGTCTGCAGACACTTTGTTTTTCTACTTTTAGAAAATTGAATTTCTTATTGTCAATTTCTTATGTTGTTCATTATTTTTCATTTACTTATTTTTTATTTATTATTCATTTTTCTTTTGTGAATAATGAAATATCTAATGACTGTACATTTTACTGTTGAATAGCTTAGTTAATTTAAGGCAATATATTACTCTCTCTATATATTTCTAATGTATATCTAGGCAATAATTTTACACATTCGAAAATAACTGAAAAGAGAAAGATTCTTTTATTATTCTTATTTTAATTCGGAAAAAAATCTCCTACAGCTTCAATTTTTAATTCTCTCCTGCATACTTCTTAAAATAACTAAGGATAAAATGTACTTGGTTCTCTATAAGAGTTTTAGGCGATGCATTTTTTTCTTCCAATATTTAGAAATATGTAATGAATCATAGAAGTGTTTAATTCTGTAATGGTAAATCTTATCAATATGAAATCAGAAGATTCTGTTATTTATATATGTCATATTATGAGTTTGAATTTGACTATAAAGCATTCTTTAATGCTAAAATACTTCAGAAGTATTTTAAATATGTTAAAAAAAAAAAAAAAAAAAAAAAAAGATATATGCATTTTAAAGTCAAAAGAAAATGAAATCAATTATACAAATATTATTTAATTTAATTTTTCCCCATCTATTTTAAAATATGTAGGTATTAAAAACTTTTTCTCAATAAAAAGTTTAATAAAAAGTTTAATATAAATTTTTTTCGACATTTGTGGGAAATTGTGCTATTAGCCCTTGCAAGCATGATAATTAAAAAAAGATTAAAAATCCGAATAATAAGTAATGCTATTTTGGATATCAAATTTCCAAGCCTAAATACAGTTACATTTATAAAAAACTTATTATAATACAAATGTAAATTTAAAAAATATCACCAAATTGAACGCTTGCCCATTATGGATAACGGTAAAGTTCTGGTCCTCAAAAAGATCACGCATTTAAGTACTATTTTTTTGTTTTTAACATGCAATTATACCAAAAAATTCATCTCCAAGTAGTGACAAAAATTTGAAAGTCGCCAAGGAGATTATACACTACAGCCCTAACGCGAAATGGTCTAGATATTATTAATTTCTTTTATTTCTGAAAAAGAAAAATTAATGATCTTTTTCATTCAATAAATAAAGAAAGAAAATATAAAGAAAGAAAGAAAGAAAGGAAAGAAAGAAAATATATTGGGTATTAAATATTATGTGTTTTAATTTGACATTGAATATAATGATTTCTATACTATTGTTCTGATTTTGTCGTGTGTTATGCACTGTTAATATTCCTATTCCGTGAAATACAAAGCAGCCAATAGGCGGTTAGGGTCCAGTAGGGGTTAATATGCGAATCACGTCGGGAGTTGTTGAGCGAATTGAGCAAGGGACAGAGCCCCCTAGTTGCTAGGAATAAATGTGGAGTTTTTCTATGTCAAAGACTATATATTCATATTTTACAGATATATTTTAAAATTTTATAGTGTATAAACAGTGCTTTTACAACTAGTTTTATATGAAGAAATATTGATTACATTAAACTTTATAAGGAAGAAACCTTTAAAATGTTAAGTATTTTATGTTAAAGATAATGTACTTATTTTTATTCAACTAACACTCCTTTAAAATAAGGTTCACGAAAAAAAAAAAAAAAAAGAAGAGATCGATATTTTCAAAAGCAGTAAATTCTATTTTTGATTAATTTTTTAACTATTTTGTTTTGTTTGGAAAGCGTTAATCTCTAAATAGTTCTTATTACTATGAAACAAGATAAATGTTGTATCTTTTTCTTTATCAGCCTAATGTTAAATACTTTTATTTTAAAATCTTTCACAAAACTCTCTGTGCTATAATAAATAAAAATGATTGCTGAAAACGCTTTATATTTAACTTTATTTCTATTTTACATTTATTATAATTGAATGTATATTCTGAATTGTAAAAATGCAGGTTGTAAAAAAGTTACTCAAAAGTTTACATATTTGAACAAAGGAACATAAGAGAATGGTAAAATGCATGCATAAACAAAACACTTTCCTTATGATCTATTAAAATCTTTGTTTTCAAATACTTTTACAATATAATTTATTTTTTGAGTGTTATTTCTAAATTTTTGAGGAGAGATGAATGAAATTTGGAAGAAGATATTTTATTATATTTGCTATTGTTGAAGATGAACCCGACTCCATAGAAGGTTTAATTGGACTCTAAAGAAAATGTAATTTGTAAATTATTTTCCACATTCTACGATTTCGTTAATGCATCCGCACGAAAACCCTAAAAATGATACATTGCAAACACTTATATATGTCACTATTATAATAACTAATTTACTATGAAAATTTATTATGTAGTCATTTATTTTATACTAGTGTTTGTAAATGGTACTAACAAATTTTCTCACAGGTTTATTTATTTATTTTTTCTGTAAATGTCATCAATTCTTGCATTCAAAAATCATTTAAATTTATGGGTATTTTTCTTAAAGTTCATCTTAGTTTATGTAGCATAAGCTTGCAGCGACGTGTTTTAAAAGTCTTGTGTTTTCTGAATATTGAAACAAGTCTTTAAACATATTTTGTTAGGTATATGGTTTTATATAACCTGATTTTTCTGCTATTTTCAGATCAATGCAAAAAATTGCAGTGAATTAGGTGTAGTAATAAGTTTTAAAGCGTGTATCAAAGAAATGAATATGTAATTTAAAGCTGATAATGATACCTTTATTCATCAAAATAATCTCCTTTATTATATAATACTTTACGCCATCGATCAGGCAGTTAACAGATGCTAGCTGTATAGAAAGATTCCTCTTTTGACAAGATGAAATCATCAACCCATTTTCTTACTTCGTCCACTGTCCGGAAGTGTATAGAAGGCAAGGAATCCTGCATCTCCCGAAATCAATGATAGTCCGAAGGGGCTATGTCGGGGTTATACGCCAGGTGTTTTTACCAGGTGTTAACGTACGTGTCCTTTACCAGTTTTGCAACATGAGACCTAGCATTGTCATAACCTTTGCCAGTAAATGTTAGGGTTTTTTTTTTTTTTTTTTAATCGATTTCTTGCTTCAATCGTAGTAATTGTTGTTTATAGCTTTCAACAGTTACACATACACCGGGCTTCAGCAATTCGTAATGTTGTACTCCCTTGATATCCCACCAGATGCATAGAATATTTTTACAGTGAATGCTTCTTTTCGGCGTTGATATTGTTGCTTCGTCGAGATTCACCCAATATTTTTTGCGTTTCTGATTGTCATAATATATACATTTTTCATCTCCTCTCACGATTTTCCACAAAAAAGATTTCCTATGTTCCCTGTTTAGTAGATTCATGCATTTGGCATAGTTATCTTTGCTTTTGTGGTTGAATGTATGTGGGATTCATTTTCCTGCCTTCTGAATTTCCCCCATTGTATGCAAAGGATTCGAAATCGTTTTTGGTGATACGCAAAAATCGTGAAGCAAGTTCATTTTGCACTTGAGATGCTTCATTATCCAGAAGTATTTGCAAATCATCATGGCTAGCCTTCAGTGGAGCGCCGCTACGTTCTCTATCGCTAACATCAAAATCAACATCTATACTAAAGCGTCGAAACCAATACTCACATGTGCTTTTTCATACGAAATCCTCCCCCAAAACAGAACAAATTGATTGACATACCGCACCTTTCTGCTGGTGAAACTCGTAAAGAATGCAGTGACGAATAAATGGCTTATTGTATGAATCTTTGACCTTCAAAATTTCAACTTTACTTTTCCTTTTTCCCTAGCTTTTGCGTCGGTTTGATATCACTACAACCAACACCTCCTGTAATAATGCCTTCGAGCTGAGCTCTACGTCATGGAAGATCGGCTGATTTTATCCAATCAACACTTCCTATGATGCATGTTGGATCGTGGGGATTGGATGTAATCGGCCGATCTTCCGTGACGTAGAGCTCAGCCGCGGAGGCATTATTACAGGGGGTGTTGCTACAACATGGTTTCTATCACGTGACACAAGCGCGGCGTACTGATAGGTATGCTACTTAGAAGTAGATGGCACACAAAACGTGCTTTAAAACTTCTTACTACACCTAATAGTTATACCACGTCCCAAAGATTTAATAGATAAGATTACATTCAAATAACATTTTTATAACATTTATGATTATAAGATTTCGTAGTCATAACATTTTAAAAGATTCTCAAAGTTTTCAGGTTTTTCTTTATTGTGATACTTTTGACTTAAGTTTTCACATGTTTTTTGCAATGCAAAGTTTTCGTATTTTGGTTTAATATTTATTCTTCCTCGAAATATAATATATATATATATATATATCATTATTATTTTCTTTTTTTTTTTTTTTTTTTTTTTTTGAAGGCAGCATTAGTTAACAGTGTAGAGACCTAGGTTTGAGTGAATACATGTAATTGAGGATCATAATACTAACTCTTTATTTACTTATAGGTCTATTCAATAAATTTCATACAATGTGATGTGAGGGTGGTGTAGACTTGAAATGAATTTAAAATCGTATACATTTTTACTGAACTATTTTTTTAGCTAATTTTCAAGCACGTGTACAATAATTAGGTAATACACAGGGCTTCACAAAATAATTTGTATGTACTATTGTCTTTTAATTGTAATTACGTGAAGTATTTTATTTTTTCAATGTTATTCATTGTCCATATAAACATAATTTAGTGAGTATTGAATGTATATAATTTCTTTTCTATGGACTAAAATAAGGATTCGAATACATTTTAAGATACGGGCTTTTATTTTCTCAGATGTTTTTTAAAGTGATTTTTCATACGAAAACGGATAATTTTCTACTCAGAATGTAGGGGAGACCGGGTACAATAGACCAATTTAAAAAAAAAAAATAAGTTTTTACTCACAAAGTACTGATTTCTCGCTATTGAAAATATGTGTACATATTACCTATATATTGGGTCTTATATTGCACTCAATCAAAAGCAATAATTATGCTTACTTTTTTTAATATATATATATATATTTTTTAATAGCAATTGAAAAAATGAACAATTGTACACCGGAAAAAATAAAGAGATCTTGATTAGGTTTTTGTTGCATGAATCTCACAAAAACAGATTTTTTATCTTTAATTTTTGTGATTAAACCAACAAAATGTAAAACCATCTTTCTCGTCAAATTTATTTGAATTATTATTTTTTACTTGCATGATTTAATTCAGTTTGTTATATCTGTATGATATTTGTAAAAATATAAGAAAACAAACGTAACAGAATGTTTATTAAAATAAATAAGAAGAAATCTCAAAGTAAATTGCTTTCTTATTCATCTTTCAAGACATAATAAATCTAATTGAGGTTAAATATGAAAATTTTAAGTATAGTTCACAGCTAATACTTGATGTAGATTTCGTAAATCAGTTTATTATGACAGAGAACTGGGGTAAATGGACCATGGTCCACTGTACCCCGATTCTTAGTGGTCCATTGTACCACGTGTGGATCTCTGACAGCAAATCATTTTAGATTAAATATAACAATAGATGACTTTACCTCTCTTTTATACTATAGAATATCTTTCAGAACACAGTTCTTGAATGAAGAAATAAAAAAAAATCTTTTGCAGAAAATATTTACTTTTGACTACTACAAACCAACTTTCTAGAATAAAATGGCTAAATTGCCAGGTAGGCAAAGAGTTGCTGGCTAAGTTTCATCACTGTAGTGGTGCAATGCATGTACCAAAATAGGAATAATAATAATAATAATAATAATAATAATAAAATAAAATTATAGGGAGTGGTCTATTGTACCCCAGTTTTCTCTACTCATTTAATCCGCTTTTATCCAGATTCTTATATAATATGATTGTTGATTTTTCTTTACGCAGAGTGGTTTGATTGAACTGAAAGCAATTTCTTGATAGAAACATTTTGCATAATTTTACATTGAAACTTTGGAAAAAAATTAGTGACTTATATAGGTTATGTATTTTTTCTTTGTTGTTTTACATATCATTGCGCACTTTTAAAAGCAATATATCACTTTAATCACATAAAAGTAAAATTTTGGGTACGAACTGATATAGGTATAATTTAATAAATATAAAAATATTAAATATTTCCAAATAAATTAATGATTAATGTTCACAAAGTAATTGTTTCCACTAGAAAAAAGAAATGAATGGAATAATTTGTTTGTAAAGAATTGCTACTATTTATATTGTATTCTTTAATTTAGAGAATAAAATATTCACATTGTTACGAGTAATATATATATGAATTATTCATAAGTTAAAACTAAAAATATGAAATGCACAACAATAAAGTAGTATAAAATGTTTCGCATTGACAATTAAGAAACTCTCTATGCATTTTTATTATAAGTGTTTGACATCGTAGGCTGGTGCGATATTATTTATAGTATAAAAAGAAATTTTCATTTTCAATAAAAGCAGTTAAATTAACAGTATTTATAAAAAAAAAAAATTACAGTTTAATTTATAAGTCAAAATTCTTATTAAATACAATTTTAATGTTTGCTTTATCATAATTAAGTCAAAGACAAAATTGCAAGTAAAATTTGTATATAATATTCAAAAATTAAAACGAAAAATATGTAATGTATAATAATAAAGTAACTTACTGAAATTATCTCACATTCGCAATTTAAAAGATCTCTAAGCATTTTTATTACAAACCTTTGATGTCGTAGGATAGTGCGATATTGGTTTAGCATAAAAGCCTTTTTCCTTTTAAACTGAAGCAGTTAAATTATAAATAATTCTAAAATATTTCACAGTTTTATTTTATAAGTTTATATTTTTCATTAAATATAATTTTAATGTCGCCTTTATTATAATTAAGTCAAAGATAAAACTATCTATCTACATAAAAACTTTTTCTTTTCATAAAATTGACATTGATAAAAAAAAAAAAAAAAAAAAAAAATATATATATACGAAATTGTATTGCATTGTACAGAAAATAGTTACTTTCTGCGATTTTTAACTAAATAAATAAGGAATGATATTAAATAGTATGTTTAAATGTTGCATCAGTTTAAAGAGAAAATACTTTGTATCACATGGAGTTGTAAAATAGGATTTAATGCTAAAGAATTAATAGAAAAAAAATTAGAGTACTTTATATAAAATACCGAAGTTTGACTTTTTAAATTTCGACCACATTCTTGATGTTTTTTTTTTTTTTTTTTTTTTTAAGTAAAGAAAAAAGAAATAATTTCTAAAAAAAAAAAATCTTAAAAGTCTCTTGACGTTTTTTTTTTTTTTTATTAAGAGGGTGAAATATTTTATATCTTGATGTTTTTAAACTTTTCTTACTATAAAACTTGTTATGTGATTTAAGCATGAAAAAACACTCTCTCGTAAGGTTTTAAATTGGATCAATTTTAAAGTTAAGGTACTTTAATAGACAATTGGCTACTAAAATTTTCTACGTTCAAAACATTAGTTTTCTACATTTTTATTTTCTTTGATTTATTGAAATTGAATCAATTTTAAAGTTAAGGTGCTTTAATAGACAATTGGCTTCTAAAATGTTTTTGTCCAAAACATTAGATTTCTATATTTTTACCTTCTTTGATATAAGGAAAACTAGAAGAAATTGCACAAAAAAAAAAAAAAAAAAAAAAAAAAAAAAAAAAAAATCCAAATATTTATTTTTTGTTAAGATATTGGTGCCTAATTTTGAACTGAACCTTCTTAATATAATAATTGTACTTAAATGACATCATTGTAACATATTTGTAAACAAATATTTTTGTATTGGGAATGGAATTGGAAATTTCAATTCAATAATTAAAAAAATTTAGAAAAAAAAAAAAAAAAAAAATTCAAAGGATTATAACAGTTTATTTGAAGAAAAAAATATTAAAGAAATAGAAAAAAGAACAAAACCAGATAAAGTTTGCAAAATAACAATAAATCAGTAGATAACAAGTTTAACTTAAAATCATAGCTGCCAAAATATTAATTTATTACGAAGTATTTTTAGCCATGCCTTTTTTTTCGCACCACTTCATGTATAATTTTTTTTTCTAAGTATAACTTCGATAAAATTAACAAAATTACTTAAAACAAAAAAAAAAAAATAAATAATAATAAATGGAATGAAATAAAGTCGAAGATTAAAATACTCCATAATAAATTTAAATAATCAGTTATATTTAAAATAATCAGTACGCGTCTTTTTCAGCTTAAACGGCCCGCAATCGTTGGACTTGTTGTAAATGTCGAAGCTATCATGTAACCGTATGCCACAAAGCTAACTTGTTAGAGACCGATTGCACATCGTACGTACAATGCATTTCTGTGTCAAAAAAGAGCACGCGGTGTGTGCAATGATGTATAGCTAGTCCCGTCCCCATTTAAGCTTAGAATCCGCCCACTGTTTGTTATTTATTATTATTTTTTTACCCCATATCTTTCGCACAAAAATGTTCAAAACATGAAACCTACATTTAATTTGGTTTGAAATCTTTTCGTTTCATCTTTAAAATTCTTTATGTTACTTTAATTTAATTTAATTTATTGAAATTTAGACGATTATAGTCTCTAAAATATTTTTTGCTTTCATTCAGTTTTATCGCATTGATTTAAGCAGGCGACAACTGCACAAAACTTGAGCATCATACTTGAAAATATTGCAAAACTTGTGAAGTTTGCGATGATGCAAACTCCATCTTAATAACTTAATTAGATAACTAAATGGTAAGTAAGAGAGTACAATACTTGAATTAAACAATAAATAAAGTTTATTTGGACAGATTAACGAGAGGGCGGTCTGGCAATCAAGCTAGCTCAATCAGCGTATTTAATTAATCAAATATATGTATCAGAAATTAAATTAGATAATCTTAAATATCTCACCCCAGCAAATAGTTGAAGGTGTAGAGACGGTTGCACTCGTATACTCCACTACTACGACTTCTATGTGGATCAGAGGATTCCTTTCAGATCCAACTTTAACTTTACGAATACTAGCAGATACGCACACCAACACTCATTACAACTTAATCTTCACACCACTAAATCTCCACTACTTTACTTCTCAGTACTCGCCAGAATAAGATTCTCCACAATCCACTATAATATACATCACCATCCACTATAATATACTCTAACATCCACACCAATCTACTAAAACCATCTCCATCTTATACTTTTTCCTACTAACCCCCTTTCCCTTCATTTCAATCAATACTTTTAAAATCACTTCACTTACATCTAACTCTCCGAACCTAATTCGTTCGTTGCAGCACCCTGCCGACACAAAACTAACTCGACCTCAACTTTCGCCGAGTCACTGGCGTCGAAGTAATTTAACCGTCCCGACTTTCTACTTTGCTGGACCCAGCTTAATTTTACACAAACTGTGGTGACGTTCTGACGTCTCAACCTCACAAACTGAGCAGATATACTATAGCACTTAAATACTTTGAGATAAATTTCCTATAAGCTTATATTAGCATTCCAAAGCTAAATCCTACAAGAAATGTGGCTTTTGTCGATCGTGCCACTCCTGAATAATGTTCAGTTTCAGGGTCTGGGGACAGTCTCAAAAGGATGCACCGTCTCGAATGGGTTAAACTAGTCCAGTCACTTGTCGAAGTTATTTCCTGGTACAGTTCCAGACGTTGAACAGACTCATCATCATCGTCTTGTTATTACACTTTTTGCGAAATTTGTATTAGTATAGAATTTTAAATGCGCAATCTCTCCTAAATAGTAAAAGCGCAAACGCTCCTATTTTAGTAGGAGAGATTGCGGAGTGTTTCATTAAATAATTATTCGACTTTAGAGAAAATCATAGTACTTGTACCGTTAGTCTAAGTCAGTAGGTTATGTAAAAGTGTTTAATTTAAAGCTATTTTGTATTACTACCATTCTATAGAAATTTCTAGGAAAGGTTATGAAAATCCAAGCAATTATTTTTCAAAATGAAACAAAATAACCACATTTTATCTAAGACTCCTGAAGCAATCATCATGTACATTCAAGTCAACACTTTTACTATTGATGTTGTACAACCACCAGAAGTCGCAAATCGCACACTCTAGTCTTTCTCATCGATTTTCTACGTGCGCAATCTCTCCTAGCTTTACATTATATAAGAATGAAGTATTAGATGCATAAAAATTTTCGACCTCCGGTTTCGATGCGTTTACGCAATTTCAGATGCCCTGAATACGATTTGACCATTTAAAGAAAACGACTGTCTGTGAGTGTGTATCGAAAATTTTATGGACGCTGTATCTCATGAACAAAAATTAACCAGTCTTGATATATATTTGGATCATGATTTAAATCGGTGCTGATTTTGAGATCAATTACTCAACAGATGACGTTGTCATTCCACATTTTCATAATATTGACTTTAGCAGAATGGGAGAAAATTTCATATGAATGTACATAATAAGTATTTTATTTTATATAGTTCTAAATAAATAAATAAAAATAAAATTAATGCAAATCAAGAACAAAATGTTTGAAAAGTTTTGAAATGAATGCGGTTTTTATTTATTTATTTTATTGTATATTATTGAGAGTGTGAATGTAATTTATAATTTTCTAAGAGTATTTATAATTTTCTAGGTAATCATTCACCATCGCACAACTCTGTATGTAACTAAACGGGACAGAGGATGAGGAGAATTATGAAAATCGATGTGATGAAAAATACCTAAATTGTTTTTATAAAACATACGAAGCTATCTAATGCTTTTCAAATAATACCATTCTTCAGTTCCTCCAACACGAATTACATATTTTAATAAAATTTAAAACTTTAAACTCATTATTCTAGGGTTCTAAATTTTGAGAATAATTATTTATTTATAATGTTCTGCGCGAATTTGATTTGATTCTATTCTTTTAAAAATTTGCGATAATATTAATCAATGTAATTGCCACATTTATTTTGAAATCAAGAAATTATTGTATTTGTTACGAATTCTCCAATTCAGTTTCATGATTAAAAATTTAAAAATCATGAAGAATTAAAGTTCTAGTGATGGTAACTGATGCTCTAATTAAGGTATACAAAATTCAAAGACCAAATGTGTTCAGATCTATACAAAAAAAAAAAAAAAAAAAATCCCAGTAAAGAAAGATTCTGAGCTTTAAAATAATTTAGAATTCGCATGGAGCCTTTTGAAATTAAGCAGTATTTTGTATTATTTTTCCTATAAAAGAGGCCCTTCCACTTCTAAAATTGCTCATTATCATTTAATACATATGCATAAAAATGATATACTTTATGACAATACTTGGTTTGAAAAGCAATAGAAAGTAAAACTAGCTTTGAAGCCAAAGAAGAATATACGACTAATTTTCATTTATAAGAATTTCGATTGAATTTATATTAAACCTAGAATATCTGACAATAAGAATTTCAATACGATTATGATTTAGATTCAAATTTAACTCGATTATGAAATCAATATAACATGCATTAGATTCAATGATAATAAATTTAAATCTACTCACCCTCTACCAGCATTCCGGAATCAGAAAACGACAAGGGCTCACACAAATAATTCTAAAATCGAATCCATTTTGACGAATAGAATTTATTGGCTACATGACTTAACTTAAGATATGTAAGTATGATAAAATTGACTTAATACGAATAAGATTATTATTTCGAATTAGTTCTTGTTTGAATTTTCAAAGGCGCAACGCACCTTATCCGATTCTTGTGAGCGACCAGTAAACCACCTGCTCAGAGCAGTCCCAAAGAGTTCAGTCCCGCGCATCATTACTTTCAATGCACTACTTCCCACCAATAATAATAATAATTAATATCAACCTTGCTTGTGTCCTTAAACGAATATTCCAAAAAATATTTATTAATCAGTGCAGATATACAATTCTCGCATTAATGTATTTTTTACTAGACCTTGCAATCGTTATTATTTTAAGATTAGAGTCAGATCTTAATTAAAGTTAATGGGTTTAGAAGTATAGATATCTCATGAATATTTACGTGAAATGCACTAAATAAAAGAAAACATCTTCACGTAAATTTAAAGGAGATTTACAAGAAATGCTTTAGCTTTCCTCCAAGTTCTGGTATCAGATCTTTTTATGCTTTGTTTGGTCCATTAATATTCTTGAACACAGTTAAGTTTAAAACGTTTATATTCTTGAATAGAATCTCAAATGTTTCCCTACATTATTCATTTCTCAGTTACTTAAGCACATAAAGTGCATAGAATTGCATGTTTAGATATTAACATTTCTCACTTTGTTTCAACATTCGCAATATATTTTTATTTTTTTTATTTTTTTGTATTCATTGCTTTTGAAGAGTTAAAATTTCACGAAAGAATTTATTTAATAAAATGTTTTTCATAACGGAATTTTCTGCTACAACTTAAACAATAATATAGACAATTCCTTTTTAATAATATTTAATAAATACAAAAATATAATGTTACGAGATAATACGAAAAAAAAATTGAAATGTTTATGTTTTAATTTTGTTATTGCAAAAAATGTTATTGTTATTGAAAAAAAAATGTCTTTAATTAATGTTTTTACTTTATATATATATATATATATATATATAGTAATTAAGTTCGGGTCGGGTAAAACCTGACTCGAACCCGACAGATGAATTTTAAATCAACCCGAAATCCGAAAAATAAATCATTCTAAAACTCATGCAAAACAAGGTAAAATGATATAACATGTTATAAAATAAAGTAAATTTTCACTGTCATACAGTTGGTAAATTATAAAAAAAGCTAGTATGTTGTGGCCACCACCAGACATTCTTCTATATTTTTCTGTCAAATTCACTAAGTGCGAATAATTTATTAAAACTATTATTAAAAAGTTTAACGTGATCAATAATTTTCATCTAAGGGAAATCTAACACTAAATATCCGATAAGAGACAGTTTTATCGTCTATAAATAACATCTTAAACAATGCGTTTTTATAATGGTTATCTCACATATCATGGTTCATACAGTTATATGGCATAGAAGTTTAGATATAGCCATCCTGTTATCGATGACATTTGCAGTATAGCAGCACCACCTATTGGCCGACAAACATTCAGACTGAGTCAGCATTATGTCTCATAATCGCCTTCTTACATATTAGGTTTTGATTGATTATACACAATAGAACCTGAGATATAGCTTACCTTGTAATTGTGGAAATTGCTGTGTACAACGCCACCTGTTGAGCGGTTTACACCAAAAGTTGACCGGGCGCTAATATATATTAAAGGGCACCTACATACAAATTTATATGCAATTCTGTGCAGTAGTTCTTGAGAAATAAAACTTGTAAATCCGTCGAAAATCGGAAGTTGAAACTTTTTACGAATCCAATGCTTTATTCGATTGAATATAGAAGAAAGTAAAAAAAATTAAAATTAAAATTAAATAAATAAATAAAATATAATTACTGATTGTATTGGGTTAAAAAAAAAAAAAAAACAATGTTTAATAATAATGTTTGAACATTTATGTGAGTTGTGAACTTCCAGGTTGCAAAAATGTACTTCATTTTCAGTGTTAGTAGTTCGTTGTTTAATGCTTATATTCTGAATATATATATATATATATATATATATTGCTTGAAATAGCTATACAACGATCCGAAATCTTGCATATGCTGACAGAGATGTAAGTTTCCTGATGTCGATAATTTCTGGTTTTCAGCATTTAAAATTCTATTTTTCATTTCATGAATTCTCTTTCTTTCAACAGATCCTTTTAGTTAATTTATCATTTTATGAATGTTTCTACTGGTTTAATGGATTATGCAATTTATCTCATCGTTAGGCCTAAGTGTTATGTGTGTCATTTCTCTTCTGCGTAAGTACTTTAACATGTTTTTACTACTCAGTGAAATTTAATTAAATTATCATCGTGACAATAATTTTATACGAAATACATCTCATTTAAAATTTCATTGTTGGTATTTTCATCTATCTTTCATTTGCTGAGTGTTGTAAAGGAATTAAATTATTCAAATTATATATATATATATATAGTAATATAATATTATCAAAGCCTATATATACCAATCGAAGCTGGTAGATTGGAGGTGTCGGGCTCGATCCCAGGCCGCGTTCATAGACATAGCCGTTCGGAGTTTTCCGTGGTTTCCACCGAAAAACGCGTAAATGCGGGCTAGGACCCCTTAGAAAGACCCAAACGGTGGGCATTCCCTCTACAGGCCTAGGACACATCTGGAGCAAACAACCAAACGATACATGTCTAGTATGTGCAGAATGTTTAAATTAGTTACATAGTTGTAAACATGACTATAAATTTATGTTTATAATTGTAAAAAAAAAAATATTTTGAAAGGTGTTCTCAAGTCGACCCGACTTGTTGAAATCCAAACCCAACCCGAACCCGAACCCGACACGCAAGAAAAATAGTTCAGTCAACCCGACCCGAACCCGACCCGCGGGTTCGGGTAAAATCGGGTTACCCGACCCGATGCAGGACTCTAACTCCAGCACTTTGCCAATCGCGCCGTTGGGTTCACAACGACTTTTCTTTACAAAATCAGATAAGGTCAACATCAGCACTGATTGGTTGATAAATCATGTCATAAGCACCAAAAGACTTCTGGAAAATTTTTGATACCGATTTACAGCACAATGTAAATTAATCTATCTTCAATTATTTTTACAGAACTAGCTGCAAAAATATACAGCAACCTTTGCTGAATTTATGTTTAAAAAAGTGCTTTTATTTTACAGAATTTTTTTTTACAGATATTGAATATTGTTAACGTTCAAATTATGCATAAAAATTGTTTTCTTTTAAAACTATTTTAAAATCTAAATTTTTGCCAAAATTAAGAAGTCAGTCAATTCTCATATTGAAAAAACAATAGTTCTTTTTTAGTACCCCATCATACTACTCGTATAGGTATGGGGAACTTAGGTAATCGTGAAAATTTTCGACCTCGGTTTTTTGACGTTTCTACACGTTTTCAGGTGTGAGGAATCCGAAAATGACAAAATTTGTATGGTGTCTGTCTGTAGGGTGTCTGTTAGTCCGTTAGTCCGTTAGTCCGTTGGTTTGTTAGTCTGTGTACACGATATCTCAAGAACAAATTGTCGCAGAGAGGTCAGATCAGTTTTAAAATATTACTTTCGACACTGGCAAGAACCCTATTCATTTGCAACATTCGATTTTAAAAACTTCGTAAGTTATTAGAAATTTACGATTTTCTTAACATGGGAGAATAGGACAAAAATTCACTTAAACGTGCATTAAATGTAAACTTTTTACTCTAAAAATGTCAGACCAATTTTAAAATATTCGTTTTGATGCCGGAATGAACATCAGTAACTATAAATATGCTACTTTGAAATTTTCGCAAGTTATTGGAAATTTACGAATTTCTTAACATGGCAGTATAGGGAAAAATTTCACATAAACGTCAATTTTGAGCGATATTTTCATCGTAAAGATGTCAGACTACTTTTGAAATATTATTTAGGACACTGGCATGAATATTAATGACTATGAATTTTCAAATCTAAAAATTTCGTAAGTTATTGAAAATTTACGAATTTCTTAACATGGGAGAATAGGACAAAAATTCACTTAAACGTGCATTAAATGGAAACTTTTTACTCTAAAAATGTCAGACCACTTTTAAAATATCGGTTTTGATGCCGGAATGAACATCAGTAACTAGAAATATGCTACTTTGAAAATTTCGCAAGTTATTGGAAATTTACGAATTTCTCAACATGGCAGTATAGGGCGAAATTTCACATAAATGTCAATTTTGATCGATATTTTCATCGCAAGGATGTCAGACTACTTTTGAAATATTATTTAGGACACTGGCATGGATATTAATGACTATGAATTTTCAAATATAAAAATTTCGTAAGTTATTGGAAATTTACGAATTTCTTAACATGGCAGAATAGAGCAAATTTTAACATAAACGTCAAATTTGAGGGATATTTTCATCGTAAAGATGTCAAACCACTTTCGAAATATTATTTAGGTTACTGGCATGAATATCATAGACTACAATTTTTCCAATTTAAAAAAACTCGTAAGTTATTTGGAATTTACGATTTACTTAACATGTCAGAATAAGGCAAAATTGAGCATAAACTTCCATTTTAAGGATCATAAATACATTATACAACTTCAAAATTACATTTAAGATATTTTGTTGAACATGGTTGAATACAAATATTCTAATAGGAAAATTTCGTAAATTATTCGTAATTTACGATTTTATCAACATAGCGAAATTGTAATTTTTTCATAAAAATATGAATTTTGAGGATTATTGCATTGGAAATGAAAACATTGGCATGAAACATAAACAACTGAATTGACCCTGATAAAATAAATTAATAGATTAGAATAAGATAAATATATCGAAGTGAACGATGGATAGCCTATTAGGCGGGGATTTCTTTCTGTCCCTGTATCAAGCTTTGGTCAAATTGATTTTTTTAACATGATTATAATATGTCTCGCACTAGAAATTTATGAGACCATAAATATGGTGGGGAACTGAGCAGAATCCACCTATGCCAACTAGTCTTTTTTCGTATAAACCTATGATACTGATTTTGGGAAATAAATTCTAACATATTTATCGAAATAATTTTTATTCGTAAACACTAGCATTAAAGAGGCATCTTATTTCAAGGTTCTCATTAGAGGGAAATAATGGGTGAGAATTTCTCACCCTTCTTCAAAAGCAAAATGAAACTTTTGAAAACTATGTGAGATCTCTGAAAATTAATCGACCCAAATAAGCTTTGATTAATAATAATAAAACTTTTACATGGACACAGAGATTTTGTATCTCCAATTAATACGATTTGTTTCATGGTTCTTGATCTTTATGGTTTCTGTAGTGGGTGCAAAGCAGAAATAACTAGAGCCTAATTATTACTCACCCAAACAGGTTTCCATTAGAAGACCGATTTCAAACTGTGTTTATGAAGTGTTAGGCGTATATGTACTTTTTAGCAGAAGAATTTAAAATATTGTAAAAATTGCATTGTGGAAACAACATTAAAATTTTCTGTTTTCTAAGGCTTAAATAAAGGATTAAGAGCAACTAGAATATTGTACGTTAAAAAAAAAAAAAAAAAAAGAAAGCGAAAGTAAAAAATGCGTTCAGTGGATAAAACAACTATTAGGTTGCAGTTTGTATTCTACAAATCTGGTTTCAAATCAAGAAACCATTTTAGCTTTCTTTTTTAATGTTTTCGTGTCAATACACAAAGAAAATTAATTTCATCAATATCAATTATTCAGTTTCATTCAGATGGAAATTCTTTGAATTAAATTAAGAAAACAATAGCTTATTAAAAACAATTTTTATTTCTATGCGTCATGCGTTCATAATGAAACACATTCAATCAGTATAAATATCAATCATAGTTTCAGTTTGAAAATAGAAGCGTTCTCTCATCACGTCACTGAAATGAGAGCATTTGAAGGGATAAGAAAATGGTTTGTGGAAGAAAAGAGCAACTTGCGTAGATTAACGTCTTTTTCGCATACAAATTCAAAAATTTATACTTTCAAAATATCAATTTACGGGCTACGTTCGTTTAGCTAACAAAACGGTCCTTTCCCGCAAAATTATACGGTCATTTCCTAAATTATGCTTTCAAAACTTTAATTTACGGCTTATGACCGTTTAGGTAGCTAAACGGTCATTTCCACTAAAATTATACTGCCAAATACCATGATTTTGCATTTTTTTTTTCAGTATATCTGAGAAATCTTATATATTCATAGTGAAACACAGCAAATGATGGCGGCGCAAAAGGTCCGACTGAAAACATAACCCTGTTGTACCGATTGCATAAAAGAAAAAAAAAAAAACTGATGCTGTTTTGCTTGTTCAAGTGTTTTAAATTTGCTCAAAATACATACATATCAAATAAGTCAGTGACGTTTGACCAAATAGTAATCGAACCACAGCAATCCTCGTAGAGGGAGACAAAGTTACTAAAGGGTCACTGACCGACGTGTGATGGTACGTTACTTAGTGAATCAAAAGCATTCTTGAGCAAAGTTTATTATTTATTAATTGAAATACTAAGGTGGAAAAGTAGCATGTAATTGGGGATCTATATTATTTCTTGTTGCGCGCCTAGCTCGATTCCCGGTTGGTCAAAATTGATTATTTTATTAAAAGTTTAGTTTTTCTTTTGAGCAAATTTGTAGCAATTTAAGCAATAAAATTGCAAGAGCCTTTTTAAATTTTATTTACAACAATCCTTAAAACTCTAATCATGTGTTTATCTACAACACGAAATTTATCACACAAAAAGTCGGGAAATTTTTTACCCACAAATTATGGCAAATTTTAGTAGTGTTTAAGAAACATTTTTTAAGAATTTATATACAAAAAATAAATTGAAACACTGTATTTATAAAACATTAATAAAATATAAACGGACACTTAGATATTCGTTCTTCTATTATATATTTTAAAATTGTATAAAGGTGAATATTTATTCAAAATGCATTAAATAAAATCGCAACATTGAGAAAATAACAAGTCTTGTTTTACAGTTACTTTAATAAAAACTAATCTTTTCAAATCTTTGAAATGAAAAACATTTGCAAAATGTAGCAAGAAAGTACTGAAATAAGACAACAGTTTAGAAAATAAGATAAATATTAGGTACGCTTAGGTGAGATTCCAAATGTATTTTCTTATCTTTTTCAAGTACTCCAGGACATATACTACACTTTCAGTTACGGCAAGTATAAATCATTTGCGAGCATTTTTTAAAAAAATATTTCGAATGAAAGGCTTTCAATTCGGAACCGAATAATTCCAGATGATTAAAACTCTTTTCATACATTCTTTTCATGAAGGAAACGATGGTTTATTATACTGAAGCAGAACCTTTTGGATTAATAAAAATGTTTATTCTGGAAGTTAAATTTAATTATAAGTGTTTCTGAATATTTTTACAATTACAGTTATGCCTTAAACCTTTAGCGTTCATTAGATATTTCCCTCCGAAAATTGCCAAACAAATTTAAATAGTGGCTATTATACTTATAGCTGATCAAGATTATGTAAAATGCGAAACTTATAATTTTTAATTTTCAAGATTTTTTTTATTCGAAACATACATTTGTAATGCTGATTAAATTCAAACAACACTAATTTAATTAATGAATAACTTTGCAAGTAAACACTATAAATTGGTAAAAGAAAACAAATTCACAACAGTTGTTTCGGGTCAAAAGATTATCATTGCACTTCATCAGGGGATAAAACAGTGCACGAGTGCAGCATCCAAACAGCAAGGTATATTCTGGTCTATTAAGAAATCTAAAGTAACCTATGCATATGGCTTTCTCTGAAACACCATTTGTTAAATTTTGGAGTAGGACTACTATCTACCGAATAGATAATGGACAAAATTTTAAAAATCAATTAAAGCGAAGAGAAATTTTGAAAAAAATTTCACAAATATGTGTTAAATGTTTGGTTTCAGTTCGAAACCCGTGAACGTTTAAGGGTTAAAAAACAGAAACACTTTGATTAAACAATAAATAAGCTTTTCTCGTTTAATATTTTCCTTTTTGAATTTTGCTCATTTCAGCATGTTTATACATAATTGTCTAACATTACGAACTTTAGCCTCTAGTAAAATTTAATACAATTTCTTTATATAATTTTGTATAAAATTTTTTTTTAAATATAAATTAACCAGGTGACATTTTTTCTCAAACAAAGCTGGGTTACAATTAATTGTCTTTACACTATTTATTTCAAAATTTCAAACTTAAATATTATCTTAAATAATCTTTTAGAAAAAAAAAAAAAGAAGAAGAAGAAATTATGCAGTTCATATAATATATTAACAATTTTTAACTCTACGTACTCGTTGCATATCGTTTAACCATAGCCTCCTTAACTAGATGCCTGTCGCGTAGCTCTGAAACCTAGCAACAGTTGAAGCGGTAGACAGCGCCACCTGGTACAGATTGAACGATTTTTTTTTATTTAACTGCAACCAATAACTTTAAGAAGTGATATATGATTTATATAATCGACGTTTTTTCGATGCAATTTGCTTTTTATGTATATCATGTCCCTCTTTTAAAAATTTTTGGTGGATGTTGGATAAAAAAGTCGCGAAATCTGCACCAGGTGGCGCTGTCTACCGTTTCAACTGTTGCCAAGTTTTCGAGCAACGCGACAGGCATCTAGTTTAGGAGGCTATGGTTTAACCTGCAACATACTTTGCTTGCAGGATACCACAACGCATATAAAAAAATAGCAGAAAGATAAATAGATTAACTGATGTTATAATCACTTTTAAACATTTTTAGAAAGTTTAAAAAACGCCTTATGCAAATGGAAATGCAATTCCAGCAGTTTCTATGTGTAGCCTTATAAATCTTAAACCTACTACATTCAACAATAACAACAAAATGTTTTTAGCAATTGAATTATTATTTGGGCATGCAAAACTATTTAAATAATATTTATAAAAATGCCTGTCACTAAAAACGATGCAAGTATTTAGTACAAAACTTTAAATAAACACCATAAAATGCGATAAACTCGCAACAATTGTTTCTGGTCGAAAGAAAACACGACCCTTTGTCAGGTGAACGAAGTAGGCACGAGGGCTGCAATCAAAGCGGCAATGCTTTGAAACACTAATTCAGTGGTACTTTTTTATTACGATGCAAGTACTCTTTTGGGTGTCCCTGTACCCCATGTTAAAATACACTTATTAAAAATGTTGAATGGCGAACGGTGTAACGTGGAAGTGCGATAGTAAGAAAAAAGTTAGCAAAAAAGTATTTTTTTTTTCTTTAAATAAACTAGGGGGCTCTGCCTCCTGCTCGCTCCGCTCACCAACCCCCGAGGGAGGCTTCGCCTCCCCTAGACTCACTTTACTTATTAACACATGCAGAGCTCTGCCCGCCTATTCGCTGTTTTCTTTCACTGAAAAGGAATATTAATAGTGCATATTACAAGACAAAAACAGAAAATTACTATGGAAATCCTCATATTCAATGTCAAATTGAAATATATAATATTTATATATATTTTTAATAGAAAGTAATTCATAATATCTATACCATTTTGCATTACACCTTTAGTATATAACCCTTTTTATTTATTTTTTACAACCTTTGATCCGGACCGCGGTAACTCTTCGTACTTGGAAGATTGCGGGTTCGGTTCTCAAACCGGCCAAACACCGTCGTGTACACTAATGGTGGCTGGTGCACGTAAAATATGTCTCAGCCTCAATATCCTCCATGTTCCCATCAAAATTATACCTCTATGGGCCACTGAAGCGGGAGACCATCCCCTTGGTTTAGTACCAAAATTGTGGTGGCATGTCTCCGGAACATCCGTAGGGGTGATCACCAGACCGTCACCAATTATCCATAGCGCAGTAATGGTGCGACCGCAAACACAACCTACCTAATTATATACCTACCTACAACCATGGATCATATTTTAATTTTCCCGTGTAAGAAAATTAATTTTCTAAAAGTACAGGAAAAAAAGTTGATATTTATTTTCTTTCCTTTTTTACATCCATGATTTCGGGCTGCGAAACCCTAGTCTGTAAAGCGCCGAGCACGTACAGTCGGTAACAAAAGTGTCCGAACACTAGCAAAAATTCCTATGTAAAAAAAGTACACTTCATACGGTTTTGTTAAATAAATCCTTGTCGAATCTTGTTCTTAGTCAGTGTAAGAACACGATTCGATAAGGATTTATTAAATGAAACCGTATAAAGTGTACTTTTTTTACATAGGAATTTTTGCTAGTGTTCGGACACTTTTGTTACCGACTGTAATTAGAAGATTATCGATTCGATACTTGAGCCGGACAAAGACCGTCGTGTACACTGATCGTGGCTGGTGCACATAAAATCTGTCGTGACTGCAAAGTCCTCCATGTTCCCGCCCACACTATACCTCTGGGTATCACCAAAGCGGGCGGGGGATCCCTTCCGGGATCAAAATTGTGATGGCATGTGACCGGAACATCTCTACAGGTGCGTCCCAGACCGTCGCCAATTACCCATAGCGCAGTACTGATGCGACGTTAAATCGAACCTACCTACCTACCTACGTACAACCATGGATCATATTTAATTTTACCGTGTAAAATAACTTTACGACAGAAGAACAACGCCACTGAGAGAAACTTTCTTCAAAATGGCAAATAGAGTACCTCTATAAACTTGTCGTGTTTAGTTAATAACTTCTTTAATTAAAATGATAGAAATTTCTAAGCAGCTGAAATGTCTACCTTGGAGTATTCGGAACACATTGATACCTCTCATGACGTGAAGGACCCTGCCGTCCGCAAGAAGATGCTTTCGCAGACAAAAAAATTTGACGCCAGTAACAGTAACCTTTTTTTAATATATGGAGATACTCGATTCCCGGTTAGTCAAAATTGATTATTTTATTAAATGTTTACTTTTTAGAGCAAACTTATACCAATTTATGCAATAAAATTGCAAGAGCCTTTTAAAATTTTATTTACAGCATTTCTTAAAAATCTAATCACGAGTTTGTTTACAACACGAAATTTATCGCAGAAAAAGTTGGGAATTTTTTTTTACCCACATGTTGTGGCAAATTTTAGCGATTTTTGAGAAACATTTTTTAAGGATTTATATACAAATTATTTATAGAATCACAGTATTTTAAAACATTAATAACACATAAACGAACACTTATATATTCGTTCTTTTATTATATATTTTGAAATTGAACAAACATGGATATTTATTCAAAATGTATTAAATTAAATCCCAACACTGAGAAAATAAAAAGCCTTATTTTACAGTTACTTAAAAAAAAAAAAAAAAAAAAAAAAAAAAAAAAAACTAATCTTTTTATATCTTTGAAATGAAAGACATTTGCAAAATATAGCGAGAGAGTACTGAAATAAAGACAACAGTTTACAAAATAAGATAAATATTTGATACGCTTAGGTGAGATTTCAAATGTATTTTATTATCTTTTCAAGAACCCCAGGACATATACTACACATTTAGTTATGGGAAGTATAAATCTTTTCCGAGTAATTTCTAGGAAATATTTTCATTCAAAGACTTTGAATTCGCAACAGAATATTACTAAATAATTAAAATTCTTTTCATGAAAGAAACGATAATTTATTTCATTGAAGCAGAACCTTTTCGATTAATAAATATGTTTATTCTGCAAATTAAATATACTTATAGGGGTTTCTTAAAATAGTTATACAATTTCAGTCATACCAAAATAATAATAATAATAATAATAAACACTTTATTTAAACAGTAAATAAGCTTTTATCATTTAATATATTTTCTTTTTAAATTTTATTCATAATATCCAATTACTATGAGGTTCGGCTTTTACAATTTTTCTTTAATAATTTTATATAAGCTTTTTAGTAGAAATTAACCAACTGAATCGTTTACTCAAAAAAAGTTGCATTATAATTAATTGTCTTTATATTATTCAATTTGTTAAACTTAAATATTATCTTAAATAATCTTTTGGAAAGAATAGACGAAACATTACGTAGTGAGTATAGATTATTAACACTTTTCATCTGTACGTACTCATTCCATCGTTTAACCTTCAACTTAATTGCTTACATTATACAACAATGGGCACACACACACAAAAAAAAAAAAAAAAAAAAAAAAAAAATGGCAGAAAGAGAGATAGATTAATTGATGGTATAATCACTTTTAAACATTGTTAGAAATATACATTCTTAGAAAAGTATTGCTCTATTGTTATAAATAAACATTGCTAGAAAAGTGTTGTTGTATTGTTAGAAATAAACATTAGAAAAAGCATTGTTGTATTGTTAGAAATAGACATTATTGTAAAATTATTGTTGTATTGTTAGAAATAAACATTAGAAAAAAGTATTGTTGTATTGTTATTGTTGTATTAAAAAAGTATTGTTGTATTGTTAGAAATAAATATTGTTAGAAAAGTGTTGTTTGCGTAAAACTCAAATGCAATTCCAACAATATTTATGTGTAGTATAGTAACTTCTTAAAGTTAAACGTACCACATTCTCCCCCCCCCCCCAAAAAAAAAAAAAAAAAAATAATAATAATAATAAATGTCAATTTCATCATGGTTTATGCATACAAAGCTATTTAAATATGATTTATAAAAATGCCTCTCATAAAACGCAACGCAATTATTATTTAGCCTGTCACTGTACATAAACCATATGTACAATTTATAGCATTTTAATTAGATAATGTAATGTAGTGAACTTGAACAACATATCCTATAATTTGTAATTTTAGTACTCAATAGACCATTTTTATTTATTCTATAATATTTAAAATAATTATTAATGTATATAAACACATACACATGTATGGTTATCTCGATATATTACCAGATACGTTTGTGAGGGTGGGATACTGCCCCCTCAAAACCTCGTTGTATCTATTTGTCTCTACCTCTCTCTATATATGTAAAAATATATTTTCTTGTAATTTATAATATAATTCCTCATATTTCACAAACACTTGGGTACAAGTATAGGGTTGGTCCACAAGTGGATTTGGCGGTTTTTCTTTGTCGCCGGTTTGAACTATAACGATGTTGTTCTGGATTCTTTGCAATATAATATGGCAGCCTGCTGTTTATTTTTGATGATCATAGCAACCAGCGTTCTGTTGATTTTTAGTACTATGGCAACCAGCATAGAAATTAATTATAAAGAAGTAGTTATTCATTATTCTATTCTATTTCATCTGGTGAAGTACTATTATATAAAACGGTCGTATTTTTATCCTTTATTCTTAATTTATTTTGTTTATTTTGTTTATTTTATTTATTATTATTTTATTTTGTTTAAGTATGGCATCTAGTAGTAGTGAATCAGTGAAAAAAATTGTTGAAAAATATAAAGATTTGTTGAGAAAAAATGCTAGAATGTTTGTAACGAGAGACAGGCCTATTTTTGAAAAAGAAGGTGAATTTAGTAGGATTTTTTTGAGTGAATTATTTAGAGAGAGAGAAGTATTTTTTGAATTTTTGAAAGAATGTGAATTAATTAAAGAGAAGTATGATTTGTGAAAAGTGGGGGGTGATATAGTTTTGAGAAAGAAAAAGAATGTGACGGACGGATTTGCATGGAGATGTGGTGGTTACGTTGTTGTGGATGATGCGCGTAAAAGGTGTTTCGCCGAAAAATCAATTAAGTTTGGATCGTGGTTCTTGTCGAGTAAATTAATCATTGAGGAGATACTTTCTTTAACCTATGAGATTTTGATCGGCGAACGGATGTGTATGATTAAGTACCAAATGTATTTTTCTAGTATTACTTGTGCGGATTGGCGACAGATTATAAATGAGGTGAATTTGGATTATGTGGAGCGAGAATGTTGAGTCGAAATTTTGTAAAAGGAAGTATGGGAGAGGCCATTCTGTTGATGGACAGTGGGTATTTGGTGCTATTGAAAGGGATTCTGGGAAAATGTTTCTTGTAGCTATGCATAACAGAACGAAAAAATTTTGCTTGAATGTGTTAAACAATGAATTGAACCTGGGATGACTAAGTATTGTGATTGCTGGAAGGCGACGATTGTTTAGGAGAAGAGGGATATGATCACCTTCAAAAAGGAGTAATGCAAATTGGACAAATTTGACATACATACAGGTTTCGATGGAAAATGTAAAATTTTAAAGTTTGGCTGCCATCGAATGAGCATGCGACGCTGCAGCGCATCTCAGCTGCCCAACTAGCAGAATATTAAAAATGTGAAATTTTGATTCTAGGTCATAAATTCTTCGAGAATTTTATTCCGATTACTCAGAAAGACAGTAACTATGTCTCAACGATTGATTTTAACTTACCAGCCTCACCCCTTCCTATGTAAAATCTTGACTCAAAAACAAATTAAAACAAATTTGGCGATCTTTATGGGATAACTCCGTTAAAGACAGATATACTTATAACCTGATCCCAAATCCCACTTCAAACACTTGGACCCTTACTTCCCTATCACGGACTTTCTCACGGGTCATGGCCCATTTCAAGCATACCTTTATGGGTTCCACCGATGATGCTCACCCCTGTGCCCTTGTGGTGAGGAAGGCACTGCTTCCCATTACTACTTCAACTGTCCCCTTACCTCCAGTTTTCACCTACGAAACCCATCCCCAAGACCAGTAAACTGGTTAGATAATATCATCACTAGACCTTCCCTTATCCAAAAACTAAATAAAATCTACGCACTTTTACAAGATATTACTAATTTAACAGATTAACCTTTAAGCTTCCTCCTACTGGCTCAAGTTGCAATCTACAATAGTGATCATCCCACGCTACTCAGTTCTGCAGCACTACTCCAAACTTGTACAGCAACGTTACCAAATTAACCACTGTTGCCCCTTGTCGCGTGGGGCGAAAGCCCGGCAACAACATGCAAATGTCAAAAAGACTTTTATCAATGCTCCTAAACCAACTCAAAGACTAAAAAGAATGAACTGAAATACTTAATTATGGACTCAGCTAATAACAATATAGACTAAACTTCTCAATGCAAAGACTTAACAAAACTTTGTATTCCTCTTTGTGCCCTCTGTCGCTTTGTGCCCTTTGTCGCCCTCTGTCGCGTGCCATTTTTTAATCCCGGCACACCTGCTATAAACAAATTATCGCCCTCTGTCGGTTGAGGCTCAATGCCTAGCAAATTTTGTAAACTCTTGTTGAATTCTCAATAAACGTTCGGAGCAGTTCCCTCTGTCTCGGACACTTGTTGCCCGAGACACTGAAGTGCTCAACATCGCTCCAAGAGTGATGAGCGGGGGCTGTCCCCTATTCAGTAACTATGCCTCGCATACACGTGCTCAAACAACATGCGCAGTTGTCAGGATTTGAGTATGGTGTGAAGTTGGGCTAAAGAAGCCGGTTGGTCTAATCTGCGATTTTTTTTTTGACAATTGGATAGGAGCGGTACCACTATTAAATAATATTGACAGGAATGGGTGAACCATGGTCGAACACAGCGTCAGGGAGGAAACGATAGGCCTAAAGAGAGGACAAAAAGTGAGAACCAGTTAATCGTCAAAGCGGTACTCAAAGCTCCAATTCATTATTATTATCGATCCTACGTGCAACTGGTACTTCAGTGACTTCAAAGACTCTTAACAGATGGCTCAATGAAATGGGGTTGAGCTCAATCCCCGGATCCCTCTTCCACTGAGTGCGTTTGGAGCATCATAAAAAAGGTCCTACAACCAGCTCGGGATTTTGTCAATCTAACGCACCAGTTGGACAGAACTTGGCAGTCTACCAACTCTATCAATTAATACCAAGCCGAATAACTGCGTACATAAGTGTCAGAAGCGGACCAACGCGTTATTGACATGTTTACTTTGTAAGGCCCTTTCTCTTCGTTAAATCATTCAAATTTTCTGAAACTGTAATCCATTGTTTTTCTCCACATGTACATCACGTGTACCAATTTTTGTCCCATTCGGATAAATCCTTCTTGGTGCGTCGCTTTTTTTGTTATAGAGTGTGTGTATATATATATATATATACATAAAAAATAAAATAAAATAAAGACAAAAAAATGCATTTGTATTATTGAAATAAAATTCTAAGAATGCTGTTGTATAAAATTTCACTCAGCACGAGTTAACTGTATCCACTGGTGCTTTTTGGGGTTTTCATGTACGCTGAGCATTTAGTAACACGTATGTAGCTACATGTGTATTACGTATCGGTAAGTTACGGAATTTCTTGCATTTTTCCTTTGATGCTACATAAAGTAGCTTATTTTTAAAAATGTGCTCTTTAAAAATCCTTAAAAGAAATGGTAAACGGAATTCTAATTTATATAATCGTATTTTACCGGTAAGTGTAGAACATTTAAACTGTATAAATGTACGGGAAGATATATTTATGCATATTCATGACCTTTGAAGTATCAAAATTTATGAAGATCTTTTATCATGAATACTGAGGTAAGTCATTTTAAATATGTATTTGTTTTATTATTATTAAAAACATGTTTAATTAATTTTTGTGCATTAATATTGATGCCATTTTGAAAATCGCGTTTTGCTTTTAATTGTGCTTGGAATCCATGGCAACCATTTGCGAAAATGCAACCACTTGCATTTTGCCATAATCACCAAAGGAAAATCGCCAAATGCACTTGTTGATCAACATGTAACTAGATCCAATACTTATACCACATTTGATAAAAAATTATCGCGCAACATAACGGATGTATTAGATGTAGCCCTATAAGTTAATTCCAATTCAATACCAACCATTTTTTAAAGAAAGCATGCTTTTAAATGCTGTAATAACATATGTTTAATGCAGTATAACCTTGTTAAAATATATTTAAGGAAAATACCGTGTCTAGACCCTAAGGGTATGAAATTCTTTTGTGTGCCTCTGTACACGAGCCAGAAACATTATATACTTCGGTAAAAATTATACAATTAATTTCTTGTAACCTGATAATATATGAACCATATTTGACATTATTCGGACGATTACAAAATGCTATCGGGATTCATTTGCCTGGTCCTGTAAATAAACTATTTAGTCTATACATAACTTTTTTTTTTTTAGAGAAAACATCTTTTAAACATATTATTCTTTATATTAATTCAATTATGTTGAATGAAGTATAAACGAGTTAAAATACGCTTGAATAAAAATCTGTCTATAGGCTTTAATGTTGTGAAAATTTTTTGTCATTGTAAACCATCCATAAACATTTTATGCCTCAGTAAAAAATTAGGCAATTTATCATAACAATTTAGCATAATTGTTTGAAATTTGACATAATTTTTCTGATTGCATGACATTCTAGGAATACTTTCTAAGGTTCTGTATATTAATATTTAAGTGTAAGCGCTCATTTTTCTAAAAATAATATCCTTTAAGAATCTCAGTAATGTATTTTTATTTAATTTTCTTGAATTCTACGATAAAATACCTTTCAATAAATTTCTGTCATAAGCCGTAATGGTAAAGTAAAATTTAATATGCCCCTGTACATAAACTACAAAGAGAATGCAATTAAAAATGTGCAGCTAATTGTGTGTGGCTAATAAACATGTGCAATGTACAAGTCAATCGGGTGATTATCGCGGTACGGACAGAAACAGAGATAGAGAGAACCCAAAATTTTGTGAGTCTCCAAAAAGATGCTTCTGCTGATGTTTCATGAATTCTTATTAATTTATAATTGATTGGTTGAATGCTTTCATTAAAAAAAATTAAAGAAAAATAGAATATTCAAAGATTTACTAACAGTATACTATCTGTAGCACAATATGCAGACTTCCCAAGTATTCAATTTGCTATTAATTTGAATAAAATATTCACTAATTGAGCTAAACACGCGTAATATATAAAAATAAAATAACTATTTAATGTTTCTTGCACTATTTAAAAGTTTTCAGAGTCATGTTATTAAAATCCTTTGATTTCCTGCGATAATTAGATATTATTTACGGTTACAGAGATAAAGTTTCATATCTAATAGAATCTATTCACTTAGAAATATTGATTAAACACTTTGTCGTTTTATTTATAAGCATTGGAATTAATAAACATTAAAATGTGTATGAAATATATTTCTTCATCGCCTTCATCATTATGTTAAAAATCAAACAACCTGTCAACATTTTAATATGTCTATTAAACAGTAGATTGATATTAATATCTAATATACTCCTGATTAGCGGCGGATTTGTGTGTGACAGGTTTTGCGAATAGTGAATATCGTGGATAAACCGAAAAAAATCTGGAAATGAGAGATAAATGACGAATGTATTATATAAAAAACATAACATAAATAATGAAAATGTTCACAATAAGTAAAAATATTTGTATTATACATATGATAAAATGTAAAATCTATAAATAAAAAAGTGTACTTACGAAGAACCCAAGACTTAATCTGTATGATAATTTAAGCATTAAATTAAACAGTAGCGGAGATATGCCTACATTTTACTTTATTCCGGAGATCTTTTCTTTTTACATAACCCTTTATTTGTAATGAAATTTTCTCCAACCTGTAATTACGATTACCCATGAAGAAAAACACCCTTCAAGAAAATTGGTGTGAAAATATTTGTATTATATATGTAAGTAAAAATATTTGTATTATATATATGATAATATGTAAAATCTAGAAATAAAAATTTGTGCTTACGATAAAGCCAAGACGCAATCTTTATGCCAATTTAGACACTAAATTAAACAGTTCCTGGGGATATGCCTACATTTTAATTTATTCAGGAGCTCTTTTTTTTTTTTTTTTTTTTACACATCCTATTATTTGTAGTCAAGTTTTCACGAATCTGTAATTACGATTACGTAAGAAAATAAGTACACTTCAAGAAAAGTGGTGCGGAAAAAAGGGAAGAATAGTTCTTTCTGTTTACAAAATTTTTGCTATAAAAAAAAAAAAAAAAAAAAAAAAAGGAATTTTTCGTTTTTATTTTTTTTTAGAAATTTCTTTGCCTTAATCCTTCCCTTTTTCTAAGCCTGCAGATAATCCGCAACGCGCATAATACGCTCTCGAATAATCGGTAATTTACTGTATAACGTAATACACAAAAAATGCATAAATAAATTTCTGACTATCATTAATACAAATTTATACAGAAAATCTGATTAAAAAGTATTTTGAAAAAGTATTAAAGAATTAACTTATTCTAATTGTAACTTAGTCGACATTTAATATGTTAAATCGTATTTTTAAATGTTCCATGTGATTAAAAAGAAAAACAAATACTTATATCGGGAAAATTTAAAATATCATTTGCTCTAAAAGAACCATCGAAAAAAAAAAGAATTTTCGCTACTTTATCCAAAAAGCCAGTGTTGGTCTTTATAAATTTCAAATGCATTCTTCATGCTTCGAAAAAAATATTATAAAACTAAAGTCAAAAATATCTTAAAAAGTCTCTAGGATTTTTCTAAACAAGGTAAAATACTTTTCAATTTTTTTTCCAAACTATAAAATTTATTATGCGGCTTAGGTATAAAAAAAAGATTCTCTCGTAAAGTTTAAAATTAGATCATTCTTAAAGTTAAAGTATTTTAATAGACAATTGGTTCAGGAAACAAAACATTATTTTTCTACCTATTTGATTTTATATTCTTAATCTTAATACAAAGGGGGAAATTTATATCAATCTTTAAAAAGATTTTGTGTAAGTTATAATGTTTTCGCTTTTATGCTAAAATTGTTTATTATATTTATGTTCTAATTCAGCAGAAATATTTAAATCTATCGGTCGTCTTGTACTATAAATACAAATCAAGATTTTAACATTTATCATTCATTCTTTTCTTAAAATATGTGTTCAAAAACAAAATATATTTAAAACATTTTCTTTCATTTTAGGTACCAAAAATTTCTAAGGTTAACAAATGTTTATTGTTATTGAATTACACATTTAAATTTCACGAAATATTCTAAATCTAGCGAGCTTCGCCCGCTAGCGGATCAGTATTTTCAAATGAATCACTAACAGTAACTTTTAGTCTTAAGAAAAGAAATTGAAAAAAAAAAAAAACATTTATGAATGGGTAAAAAATCGGCCCGTGTCCCCACTGCCTTCAGCAGCGCAGTCCCGTGCACGCGCACGTGTGAAGGTATACGTGGGCTGCGCGCACATATTCTTTCTCAAATCAAAATTTTATTCTTAAGAAAATTTAAAAAATCATTTCTCATCGGGTACAAATTCCGACCGGGTCCCCACTGCCTTCGGCATCGCAGTCCCGTGCGCGCTGCGCGCGCACAAGTTAAAGGTTACATACGCGTATTCCATCCCTGACACATTGTGCCCCCTAAAAAAAATCATTTCTGATCGGGTAAAAACTCACAATGGATCCCCACTGCCTTCGGCAGCACAAACCCATGCGCGCGCAGCGCGCATGTGTGAGGGCATACGCGCGCTGCGCGCACATATTCCTTCTGAAATAAAATTTTTATTCTTAAGAAAATAAAATAAAAAAATCATTTCTCATCGGTTAAAAAGTTGGACAGGGTCCCCACTGCCTTCGGCAGCGCAGACTCGTGCGCGCTGCGCGCGCTCATGGTAAGGGGACGCGCGCATGGTGCACGCCTATTTCTTCCTCACACTCTCAGCCCCGCCTAATTAACCTACATATACCAATTTTGAACGGTCTAACTCAATTAGCTGAGATGCAAAAGAAAACTGATTCAGGAGACCTCAAAACGTGTAAATTTGGTGAAAACGTTCGATAATATAAAATAACGTAAAATATCTTTCGAATGATGTAGTAAAAAATATTTAATCATAATTAGAAATTGAAATATTGAAATTTGAAAATATTACAGCGCCATAAAAGAAAATTGATTCAGGACACCTCATAACGTGTAAATCTGGTGAAAATTATCGATAATTTAAAAGAACTTTAAAATATATTTCGAATGATGTATTAAAAATAATTTAATCATAATTAGAAATTGAAATATTGAAATTTGAAAAATTTACACCGCCATCTGGCGGTTTAAATTTCTGTATTCCACTGTTCGATTCCAATTCAAAATAGCTTTCTAATGATGTATTACTTATGAAATTATTTTAATTAGTAGCTGAGATACAAAAGAAAACTAATTCAGGACACCTCAAAACGTGTAAATCTGGGGAAAACTTTCGATAATATAAAGGAACTTTAAAATATCTTTCGAATGATGCATTAAAAAAAAAATTTAATCATAATTAGAAATTGAAATATTGAAATTTGAAAATATTACAGCGCCATCTGGCGGTTTAAATTTCTGTATTCCACTGTTCGATTCCAATTCAAAATAGCTTTCTAATGATGTATTACTTATGAAATTATTTTAATTAGTAGCTGAGATACAAAAGAAAACTAATTCAGGACACCTCAAAACGTGTAAATCTGGGGAAAACTTTCGATAATATAAAGGAACTTTAAAATATCTTTCGAATGATGCATTAAAAAAAAATTTAATCATAATTAGAAATTGAAATATTGAAATTTGAAAATATTACAGCGCCATAAAAGAAAACTGATTCATTATTCCTCAAAACGTGCAAATCTGGTGAAAACTTTCGATAATTTAAAAGAACTTTAAAATATCTTTCGAATGATGCATTAAAAGTAATTTAATCGTAAAAATAAATAGAAATATTGAAATTTGAAAATATTACACCGCCATAAAAGAAAACTGATTCAGGACACCTCAAAACGTGTAAATCTGGTGAAAACTTTCGATAATATAAAAGAACTTTAAAATATCTTTTGAATGATGTATTAAAAAGAAATTAATCATAATTAGATATTGAAATATCGAAATTTGAAAATGTTACAGCGCCATCTGGCGGTGCGAATTTCTGTATTCCACTGTTCGATTCCAAATCAAAAAAGCGTTCTAATGATGAAACTTAATGATGAACTTATGAAGTTATTTTAATTAGTAGCTGAGATACAAAAGAAAACCTAATCAGGACATCTCAAAACGTGTAAAACGGGTGAAATCTCGCGCTCATCGCGCGCGGTATACACCTATTTCTTCCCCGCCCATTCAACCCCTCCTAATTAACCTACGTATACCAATTTTGAACGGTCTAACTCAATTAGCCGAGATGCAAAAGAAAACCTAATCAGGACACCTCAAAATATGTAAATCAGGTGAAAACTTAATTCATAATTAGAAATTGAAATATTGAAATTTGAAAATATTACAGCGCCATAAAAGAAAATTGATTCAGGACACCTCAAAACGTGTAAATCTGGTGAAAATTTTCGATAATTTAAAAGAACTTTAAAATATCTTTCGAATGATGTATTAAAAATAATTTAATCATAATTAGAAATTGAAATATAAATTTGAAAATATTACCGCGCCATCTGGCGGTACAAATTTCTGTATTCCCCTGATCGATTCCAATTCAAAAAAGCTTTGTAATGATGCATTACTTATGAAATTATTTTAATTAGTAGCTGAGATACAAAAGAAAACTAATTCAGGACACCTCAAAACGTGTAAATCTGCTAAAAACTTTGAATAATATAAAAGAACTTTAAAATATCTTTCGAATGATGTATTAAAAATAAATTATTCGTAATTAGAAATTGAAATACGCGTATTAGAATAAAATTTAATTTCCAATTAAAATGAAAATTTTTTGCAAAGTCGATGAAATTTGAACTGCAAGGCTGTCTTGTGATGTTAGGTCTCTGTACCAAGTTTAGTGTGGGACATTGAAAAACTGAAGCCTTTTCAAAATTGTAATTTTTAATCGCAGTACCAAAACACGTGACCTCGTAAATACCAGATGTTTATCGCAGTTTTTTTTCTTTCTTCGCTCTTGTCGAGAAATGCTTACTCTCTGAACAGGTTGCCATGGTGACGAAAACCGACATCTGCTTGATTTGAATACGAAATTCAATCTGGAATGAAAATCGCTATTTCCAATGCTTTATTGCGTAAAATTAAAAAAAAAATTATAACTCATTCAGTTTTTGAAATTTTCTCTCAATCTTTTAGGAATTGAATTAGGGAAGCAAGATCTATATACAACAAAAAAAAAAAAAAAAAAAAAAATGATTTATCTCTAAACGCTTTTGAGTTATAAAATGTTTTGTGAAAAAATTGATGTTTCGTAAAATCTAAAAATATGGATCGCTAATCCGTATTTTGTAAAAATGTTTATATGGTTCGAAAGAGGATTAAATGTCCTTTCCTTATATACCAGTTGTTAAGAAATGGAACAGTTACTATGTCGTACAGGGCGTTTCAAAAAAGACGATCGCGAAAAAGAGAAATTTTCGACCCTTTTTAAAACTTTTTTTAAAAATATAAAAACTCCGTATTTTTTTTTTTAAATTGTACCCTAAGAATCGGAAATAAATGTTTTTTCTCGTGGTACAGGTGTATTTTCGATATTTCCAACAGATCGGCAGCGATCGCTTTACAAAACCCCACGAAATTTCCTCTTTCTCTTTCTTCTTTTGAGGTAAGCGGTCCCGGTCGAAAATGATGATCGCGTGCCATTTTGAATCGTTTTTTCGTTAGACATGGGTCGACATTTTAATTATTATCTCCGCTAATTAGGGTCGCATCGTTTAGCAAATTAGATCACGTACATCTGCGATAAATTCCTCGTCCGCCGGACCTGTTCGAAGTCCGTGCGACCATTAGCGGCGGAGCCTTTGCTGTTTCAAGCCGTTTCTCACAGACAGACACACACACACACAGACACACGCGTACAGATTTTAATAATGTAAGAGAAAATTATTGTACCGTAAGAATCGCTAATAGATGTTCTTTCTCGTGGTACAGGTGTATTTTCGATATTTCCAACAGCTCGGCAGCGATCTCTTTACAAAAACCTACGAAATTTCCTCTTTCTCTTTCTTCTTTTGAGGTAAGCGGTCCCGGTCGAAAATGATGATCGCGTGCCATTTTGATTCGTTTTTTCGTTAGACATGGGTCGGCATTTTAATTAATATCTCAGCTAATTAGGGTCGCATCGTTTAGCAAATTAAATAACGTACATCTGCGATAAATTATCCGTCTGACGGTACCTGTTCGAAGTCCGTGCGACCATTAGCGGCGGAGGCTTTGCTGTTTCAAGCCGTTTCTCACAGACAGACACACGCACACACACAGACACACGCATACAGATTTTAATAATATAAGAGAATAATTACTTAACGTAAACCATTAAGGATACTGTTAAAGCACTGCAATATATCTAAATTTCTATTATTTTAATCCGTTTAATTGATAACATTAATTACACAGGTCGAATGTAAAATTTTGATTTTATAATTTTCACATATCTTTATGTTTTTTGGTGCGCTGAAACCATAAATGAAGTCAGTTTATCTCTATCACGTATAGATTTTTGTCAATACAGGATACCTACCTATATAATTTCTTCCATTACTCTTCCACCAATATAATTATATGGTAAGTTTTATAGTATGCTTTCAGGGTTAATTAATTATGCATACCTATTGTTTTAATAGCGCAGAACTAGTGCGACGTAAAACCATACCAACCAACCTATTGTTATGATGGTATAAGTAAGAAATTGCGTTGGAAAGCACCCTGTATTGGCAAAAATCTATACGTGATAGAGAAAAATGGGCTGCGTTTTCGGTTTCAGCACATCAGAAAACATAAAGATTAGCTAAAATAACCAAATTAAATTTTGTCAACATCATTTTTGTGGGTCTGTGTTATTTTTGTTTAGAAAGTCATTCCTTTTTTACTTTCGAAATGTGTTTAAAAGAACAAAATATTGTTAAAATATTTTTATTGATATTAAGGCCATGGAGAAAATTATAAAGGTCA
Source organism: Salticus scenicus (assembly GCA_963930645.1). NCBI lineage: Eukaryota > Metazoa > Arthropoda > Arachnida > Araneae > Salticidae > Salticus > Salticus scenicus. The sequence continues at coordinate 160,199,197 of OZ005659.1, read as the reverse complement.
CAAAATATATTAATAAAAAAGGCATAAAACATTGTTAAACACGAAAAATTTAATATCACACATTCTTAAAAATGAAGTTGAAAAACATCAAAAGGGATTATGAATATCTGTAAAATATAATCAAAGAATTAAGGGACAATTGAAAAATCTGAGGGCACTTCATCTTGGAAAAAATATATGGTCTAGGAGGTGTTAATGAAAATATGAAGTCAATATACTTCAAATTCACTTTTTTTTCAATGACTTTTTATCGGTCGATCAGTCATCGTTTAGCCAAGTCAATTTATATTTTCCCATGCATACCTGATCTCACTGAGAGTTCGCCTTACCCTAGATATTGACAGATGTCCTTATAAACAGTTTGCGCAAGTATGCCCCAAATATTTTCCAGTGGGCAATCACGCAGACGGATCTCATTTGCTTTAAAGCAAGCTTTTGTTGGATGAGCAGCATGGATGCTGCCATTATCCTGGCTGAAATGTCCAATCTCCTGACGTAACTAGAGTGGTATTGGGATGCAAGCTATCGTCTAGCATATCTTGATATTCTTTTGCATTCCTTTTTTGGTATACATTACCACAATTTGCAACGGGCCATTAGCAGCAAACGCTCTCCATACCATTACTGATCTCCCTCCATATTACCGCTTGGAAAAGTAAGGTATTACTATTTTTAACACGTTGAGCGTCATGTCAGCCATCGCTGGCTAACACTGTCAAATATGATATATAGCCACGTCAACCATCGGTGTTTGACAGCGTAAAATATGATATAAATCTAAAAATATTACATTGTTTTAAGTAATTATTGAAAGTTTATTTAAAATTTACTTAATTTTTATTTATTACAGGAGCAATCATTATGGAATTTTAATGGATTTTATTAAGAATTTGCGTGGCGCGCAACGTGTTAAATACCATGCCAGTATATTATAAAACCGTCTGCGCATTAAAATTAAATTTTTCTCATCCGGAAAACTGTATCTTTCCTTTTATCTCCAAGGAAAAAATATATAGGGGAGACCCGTGTACCTAGGGCCATCATGTACCTAGGGCCACCCCACTTCATTTGAATAATATTTAATTTTAAGTTTTATTACTCAATTGGGAGAGTACCAGCACCAATTGCTACTTTTACAACTACTTTGGAACTTTTGAGGAGAAAGTTTTGACAAGTTACATGTAGAAAACGAATTTACATGGTTTGAAGTAAAATTTTGCAGCTCACCTTTTTTGCTATTTTACAAAGGCAAGTCAAATATTTTTCTTTCATTTCTAGTGTATAATTTTGCTTGTTATATTGAGTAATAAATGAGATATTTAATTAGTCCTCTCTGCATGTGGATTTTTTAGAGGAAGGCATTTTGAATGAAGTTACCAAAACTTGTACCTAGGGCCACACACCTGCCTTGTACCTAGGGCCAGTGTGTTTGGACCCTTTAACACTTTCGCAACCGCATGTTTTTGTCTTTTTGACAGTAAGGTGCGCCTGTGGGCGTTGTTCTCATAAGTTACAATTTTCAAAAAAAAAAAAAATATATATTCACATTTATATTACAAATGGATATGCATTATAATCATACTCTCTCTCATCAAAGTATTTGCATCCATAGTATACTGATTGTACAAATATGAATATTGTGTATATTTTTTGGAAACAAATACATGCAAATTGCAAAAGAAACGCCCACTGGTGGAGTTTCATATTTTCAAATGACGTGAACCTACGTCAGAGGTCGCGAAAGTGTTAAGAAACACAGTACAGCCTATAGTAATTGGATGATGGCAAACCCTGGTAAACCAATCACTATATATGACGTTGCTGTAAAGGTTGGCAAGTCCTATCCGTCGGCCTTTACTCCTGTAAGCATTCTATCAGGCTTTCGTGTATCCGGCATATGGCCAATGAATCAAAACACATTCACTGAGGATGAATATTTAAATTCAAATGTGATTGAAAGACAAGATCCCTCCAAAAATTAAAAAAAAAAAAAATCCAGGAAGAAAGTGAACCAACAATGATAGAACTGGATGTCTCTGTTTCGTGTCCTGTTGAAATTTCGAAACCTTCAACATCTAACACCTTTTCGTGCGTCATGCTTTAACAGGTACGAACCTAAGCAAAACCTTTACCTAAAGCAAAACCTCCAACATTAAAGAAAAGATGTCACCGAAAATCAGAGAGATCTAGAAATCCAAGAGACACTCCAGAAAAAGAAAGAAACTGAAGGAAAAAAACGTTCTGTTAGAATATTCCAAAGAAAAATAAAAGAAAGAAAGAAAAATGTCGTGTTCAAATTAAGTCAACAACATGATAATTATTATATGATAAATAAATATATTACTTGATATTGTTTCTTTTATAAAATACATGTTTATATGCTTATTTTCTATTCATTACAAAGTGAAATCTAAATTTGAGAGAATGGCCCTAGGTACAATAAGGTCTGGCCCCAGGTACAATGAGGGTGTTGTACCTAGGGCCACGAGTGAAGTTTTTTTAAAAACCTTCTATTTGTCGGAATTTATTATTTTAGGTATTTATATTAATCCCAATTGGAAGATATTAGTCCTAAAGATATTTTCATACCAGTTTAATAATTTTAAACAGGTCAACGGCTCTGTTTTTGGGCATTGAAAAAAAGTGGCCCTAGGTACACGGGTCTCTCCTATATTTTTTAGCAAATTCTAAGGGAGCTAATTTATACTTCTTTGTCAAGTGTTGAAGAGGTTGTAATTTTACGAACAGTACCCCCGGGTTGGAACTTAAAATATTGCAGATAATTTGGCTGGTAGTACATGGTAGGCTTAAAGCACGAACTATTTCAAAAACAGACATTTTTCAATCGCACTTCCATCGAAAAGCGATCGATTTTTGTCGTCTTGAAAGTGCACTTGGTCTACCTAGGCGTTCGTACTTACCATACTTTGAAATATTTTTTTTTCTTTTAATTATTGACTACCATTTTAAACGAACCCATAGAACTGGAAATATCTGCACCTCTCAATCCACTCGCTTCCATTCCAAGGATTTTCCCGCGTTCTACATCGGACAATTGTTTCTGCCGCGGCATCGTTATCAGTAGCAAATATAAAGATTAAATTAGCCCTAAATGCGTTATTAGGTTGCCTTTATATTTCGTGCTTTCTCAGTCCGCAGAAAATTTGCATATCCCTCCAAAAAATTCGATGATATTACACTTTTCTCCATCAGATAATAAGACTAATATCTGATATGGTAATTAGTTCGATTCATTTAAATCAGTGTATTAAAATTAAGAAATCATTTGTGTACTTTGAATTTTTGTTGCCTTCCAATCGGACAAATGTGCATAAATCCTAGTTTAACTGATTATTTTTTAGACCTTATAATTTTTTTCAGGGCCTTATGTTCTAAAAAGAGATAAGGCAAACAGGCATTTTTCATGTTATACAATTAAAACTTGAGAAGCATTGTAAAAGAAAAAAAAAGACACTACAGTATATAAAATTTTGTGATAGAAAACGAAATTAAGTAAAATTCCTTTTGTTTCAAAATAAAGATAATTTTACAAATAATTAAAGTTTATGTCTGTTTAAAAAAAAAAAAAAAAAAAAAAAAAAAAAAAGATTTCAGAGAGTTATAATTTGCGACACAATTAACTCTTGAAATTTATCCAATGTACGTAATTATACGACTAAAGATATATTGCTTTTAAAGTTTGAAATTAAATTATTTTTTATGGTTAATTGTTGTAATAGAAAATTGGTAATAGTGGTTTTTCTTTTCCTTTTTTATTCTACATCCTCAATAAAATAATGAAAATTTCTGTCTTAAACATATATATAGGGTAGTTGCTCCAGAAATTGACATCTATCTCGAAATAATTAATAAATAAGAAAAACTATAAAAAATCATATATTTTACATATAAGAATTTTAACATTTTATGTCTAGCACTGGAGCATAGGGTGCTAATAACTGGTAAAATGAATAACTAGCAGTGTCAAACACTGGAACATAGGGGCCAATTGCTGATAAAATGAAAAACTGGCAGTGTCAATTATTGAAACATTGAGTGGGTGTCAAATAAAAATTCATTAAAAAATTAATTGTTATCAAATGTATATATTTTAACATATATGTGGTTCTGAATGTCTTTCATGTCATATGTACTAACTTAAGATTTCTAAAAATATTTTCTGATGGCTAGAACATTAAAAATATCAGAGATTGCTCTAAAAGTGTCAGTCACTGGTGGACTTACCCTATATATATGTTTTAACGACTTTATGTTGAAATATTTTTTTTAACAAGTTTCTTTCATTTTAGCAGCAATATTAAAATGTGTATATCACTTCGTACTAAAACTAAAGTTGAAGAGATTATATTATATATAATCAGCATTTTTCAAAATCTAATTTTTAAAAAGAATCTTCTGAGATAACTATATTTTTCTAAATAACTATTAAAAAATAATTATTTAACAAACATTTAACTTATAAAACATTATCTCTAAAAAAAAAAGAGATGATTTTTAAAATTAATTTTAAATAAAAATTAATTTTACGTGTTTTTAAAAGTGGTTTTGATATAAATTTACTTAATTCCCAAATCCTCCAACATTTTTTTAAAAGCGATATAATATTGATTATTGAAACTAAATTAATAAGAATACCGTTAGAGAAATAAAATGTCTATTATATATTATCAAAAATTATCAGATCAAATTTTGTTAAATTTTTTTAGACCTGTGTAAATGATTTGTTAGTGTATGATTGCAGGTATTTAAAAATATCTTTGAAATTTTACTAAGCAGAATATTTCAGTTACAAAAAGCCCGTGAAGTTATGTATTACACATGATATTTTGAACATTTTTACTATTATTTTGAATATTTCGTTGATATATATATAATTAAAATACATATATTATGTGACAACCGCAGTTTTCTATTAAAGAAAGGGAGGGAGGGGGAGGGCGGTTGAAAAATGCATGGAAGACACCGCACAAGCGTAAAAAATCAAGAAAATGCAACAGACAACGGCTACAAATTGCTGGGAAAATATTCAGGTTGAAGATACCAAAGAGCGGAAAGGGTAGAGTTCTGAGCTTTAGAATCGTCAACAAAGCTAGCTACTTAACTTAGTATCGGTAAAATATTAAAACCATGAAAGCAAACTTGCAATGTAATGCTTCGAAGACGATTCTGGTAACTCACAAAGGCTAAACTTCTATTAGCTTTGAATCCGTTTTTACATAGCAAATGACGGCACTACTTATCAGGTTTTATTGATGTAGAAGCATTTTAAAATTTAAACCGAGATGTAATGTTTAATTCCTGGTTATCACTAAAGTTATTAATTTCCCCAACAGAATAAAAATTTCTGATTAAAGATATATGACATGAATGATGTTGAAGTTAAAATCATTTTACCATAATTTTATTAACTTCTATTCGTGTTAGTTTGTGTGTGTGTTTGTTTGTTTTTATTTGTCCGCTACAAATCTTGTAATCTATTTTTAACTAACTTCGCTACTACATAGACATTTGAAACTTTCACAGTAGCTCAGAACCCGGTGACAACACAATACTTCGAAGTCAGATTTTCGAATTTTCGAATAGTTTTCTTTTAATTAATTAAAATAGGAAAATAATAAGCTAAGCTCCTAATAGCAATAAAAATAGTCATTAAAATATTAGCTATAATTTAATTGTTCATTTTCTTTCGCCATAAAAATAAATACATTTAATTAAACGGGAGCGTTAAAAAACTGTAAAAGTTAAATTATGCATCTGGCAAAAATTGACGTCATTATCACTTTAAAGATTTTCTACACATTGATAAAGTGCTAATGTAGTTCATGATGCAAATATATGTTGTTCTGAAAGGATTAATATTTTATTTTTAAAACCAACTTTATTTTTTTTTTTAATTCAAATTTCCCGTAACTCTTTAACCAATCACATTAGAACGTGCATCTTTGGAATATCGATAATAAGGATTTTCTCGCCAAAATGTCACCAAGTGCAAAAAGTCGCCAAATTTGGCGCAAATCCATTACCTGCTTTTTGGAGCTTTTTAATGCGTTTTAAAGGGGAAATTATGCTATTTTAACGCAAAAAAGAGCTGGAAATGAAGAAAATTGACATTTTATCAACTTACTAGACCTCTTTGAAAGAATTTATGCAAAAATAAATACAATTATTTACAATTTCGTAACAATACGCATTGATAAAGTGTTAATGTATTTAGTTACTAGGCGAGTCGTAATAAACTTGGACGATATATTTAACGCCCCAACCCGCCCGTTCCCGCTCTTCGATGCCTTTTTCTAGTCAGTTTTGTCCTTTTATTACTTACGATGTGAGCTTTTTTTTTTTTTTTTTTTTTTTTTAACACGCTTGACATTGTGAGTTTTTTTGGTTTTCGTCCCATTCTATTTCTATGGGTTTTTAGCTTTTTTTCCTCCTCGTTTTCTACACTCTAAAGTGCGGTCTATGATTCAACAGAAAATTTAAAAACATGGTTTTTTAAAAGTTTTTTATCTTATAATTATTTATGCTTTGATCAATAATACAATGATGCCATCGGATAATGTAAGTGGAATATAAAATTTATTTGCAGAAACAAGTTTAGCATTTTTTTTTCTATATGCTGTTTTCATTGTGTTAATACGATATTTATAATGTCAGTTGCACCACAGTGTATTTTTTTTTTTTTTTAAGTTGTTCATATATACAACAAAAGCATTTAATATTTGTCTAAAAATAGTTAAATTATTTATTTAAGAACTAGAATTAAATGTTTATTCTCAGTATTAAGAATATAATAATTTAAAGGAATTTACAGTGGAGGCTAAAGTATGTTAATTCAAAAATAAATATTTATATACTTATAAAAATTCAATAGAAATTCAAAAGATATACAAGGCTCATTTCAGGTCTCGAAAAATCCTAAAAGCATATACCTTTATAAGTTACTACGTATAATTAATATTGGTTTTATTAGAGGTAAACTTTTTCAAAGTTTATTTAATATGTAAATATCTGAATTTGTAATACGGATTCTACATTACCAGTAAAATTTGCAATATACATTAAAATGTATTTTGAATAAATTTTATGCTCAAAATAAATTAATAAAGTAGCAACGTTTTGGGTATAAGCAATTGAAATGGATTTTAATGTTTAAATAAAAACACCATGTATACAAATTGCAGTTAATGAATCATATATATTATTTGAAAGTTTAATTACAATTTATTTTACATTCATTTATTCCTAGAGCATTTTTAATAGAAATAATCTGTTATTATATACATTCAAATTTAAGTTTTGAAATTCGTGAATGAGATGTTTGTAAACTCGTTTGAATTAAACGTGTTTTATATTTTTAATTACTTTTACATACATAGGAAATAATCAATAGATTCATAAAAATTTTCAACATCCTGTTTTCATTAAATTTCCATGCTTTTAGACGTCCTGGGTACGATTAGACTATTTATAGAAAATCTGCGTATGTGTGTCTTATTAAAATTTGCATATCACGAATAAGTAAATGAGATTTAATAGAATTTGATAATTCATTAGAATTTAACATAAATTAGAGTTGATCAGCTTTTGGAATATATCCATGAGAATGCAAATTTACAGATTAAATAATACATAAATACTTAAATATTGGTATATAAAATGAATAATATATTAGACTATGTTTAATAAATTTAGGTACATATCGGCCGAAGGTGGATATGCTATGCTGTAATTTAATTTCGTTTAGTGGAAGAGAATATTTCGGCTTCTATGATGTAAAGAGGCATCAGACTTTCTATGAAAGATGGATATTATATGGAATTATGCTAAGTCAATTTGGTAAATATCATATGACAGGTGATTTGTTTGTGATGCAAAATTTTTCGTTTTACAGGAAGACTAACTAGCAAACACATAAGTATCAGAAACATAACGTTCTGGTATCAGACGTATCCGATTAGTCAGGCATGTCAAATTCCGTACAACATTTAGGTATCTTTTTCGTTAAAAATAAGGTTATATCATATACCTATACACAATAATACCTGTCACAGGTCTGTACGGTACCAAAAATATGATATTTGTACAGGAGTGTCAAATAGTTGTTATCAGACAGGTATCCGAAATATGATAGTTTTAAGAGGCGCTAGTAGTCTATAGAATGCAAGATATCATTCTGATGTCAGATGAATGATAATTTTTTTAACATCAGATTAAGGAATAGAAATGTTAACGATATTGTATCTTTATTCTTTCTTAGTTTTATTCACTGCCACCACTAAATATTTATAAATAAATTTACTTGTATTTTAAGAAATTGTTGACTTGTAATCATACTGAAGCATTCTAATTTGTATGATTGCCAGGAACGATAAAGGCTACACTTTCGATTGAAGGGGTGTTGTAATTAAAGTTACCTAAAAATATCGGTAGATAGTCAGTCTTAATAATTATCATGTATGCATCGAAAACAATTTTCAAAATGTTAACCATCAGACATCATAAAAAACAAATGTGAGCCTTTTTTATATCGTTTTCTTGTCATAATTATCGGAATTCGTCCAGATTTGTGTAGAATATGTGTCAGATGTATCGGCGAAGTTCGTTTCTATGTCGGATTTCTGGTAATATATCGACAACCCATTCACATATCGGTAAAGGTACCGTTTTTTCACAAAATGTTACGACTTACTGGCATCAACGTGATAACTCTACCCGATGAAAGGCATCATTTTTGCATTAGTACGATTGTTGTATGTATGTTGGGTATATCTCAGCTTTTCTGTTACATAAATGTAGAACATTTAGGATGTGATCTCATCCGTGATATTCAGTGAGAAATGTCCTTACTTATACTTTATGCTTTACATGGTATTCGTTTTATAATTCATTAAACAGATATAGTAGAAAACTGCATGAATGAAAAGGATTAAATGTGAATGATCTATGTCCGACAAGTCTTTTATGGATTCTTAAAAATTAAAGCTTGAATATTAAAATGTATTAAGGTACTGATCTAGGAAATTAAAATGTAATATGTTGAACAAATGAAACAGATTACATAATTTTTGTGTTTATTTTTTTAAAGCATATAATTAAAAGATGTGACAAAATTAAGTGATAACCCTTTAAAATTCACAGATGGTCTGAAATTAAACAATTGGAATTTGAAATTATTTTTACTATAATTAAAATCTGATGAATACTTTTAAGTAGTTACCTAATTTTGTGTTTGTATTTTGTATGTGAAAAATTCTTACGATATTTATATTTTAAGCAAAGTAATGATTAGAAAGAATGTATTTAATTGAAATTAGAAAAAAATAATATAGATTAAAGTAACAATAGCTTGATTTTTCATTTTAAATATTTTAACAAGTAGTTACTCATATGTGTTAGTGTTTTATTGTGTAATGTATCTATATATTTTTGTTCTTCTTTAAAATTTTAATTATAATATTTCACTAGTTTTCCTTATATTAATCATTTTTTTAAAAATATCTTTTATGTATTTTAATATATTTTTAAAATACCTTAGAGATTCTTTTGTTCCCCTAAAATTAAAAGCTTGTAATTTTTTTACTGTTAATGTTTTGCCTTTTAATGACAAAAGTAGACCTTTTAGTACATATAGTAACATGAAAAACGAAATTGTAGAATAAAGGTACAGAACTTTTCCGCAAATAGTTTCCATAAACTAAATATTCTACATCAGTTTATACACGTAATATATTTTAAATTTCCGTTGGGATTTAAAAATTCAATACCTAAAAACCTTATCTATCCACTAAAAATCGATTGCTTTTATCTTCTTTCGTGTTTTACGTGTTTTTATTCTTGTTAACGTTGTGATATATTTAAAAAAAAATAAATATGCTTTTTTAAAAAATACATGTAAAAGTTTAAAATATTCTTTATTCTGATATCGCTCTGTATATATATAGACAATAAATGCTTGGAAGAAATCTAGTAGCTAATAAATTTTTTCTATAAGAGAACTTTTTTAATTAAATAGTTTGTATTGCTTTATAAAAGGGACAAAAAGGAAAAAAAAATAAATAAAGGATGGAATTCTCATTATTTCAAAAATATCTTACAGGGGAATACAGAATAAATAACCATTGAGCATTATTGCTAAAATTCTGATGTTATAGTGTGAAACAAAATCAAAATAATAGTAAATTTATACCCTTAATAAGAAATTTCATAGAAATTAGATATTTTAAGGAACTAATGTTAATTTTTTTTTCAGGATCATAGGAACTGCATCCGTTCTTTAAACATGAAGTTAGAAATATTGTACGGTTTTACAGACATCATTCTTCTTAACACTGTCGCTGTTTATGACAAGCATGCAAATGTTACTGGGGCAAATATTCCCAATCATTAGAAATATTCTGTGTACACATTTCCTTTATTGATACCTGAAACATAAAGTAGGGGAGACCCGTGTACCTAGGGCCGCTTTTTTTCAATGCCCAAAAACAGAGCCCTTGAAATGGTTAAAATTATCAAACTGATATGTACATATCCTAAGGACTAATTACTTCCAATTGGGATTAATATAAATACCTAAAATAATAAATTCCGACAAATAGAAGGTTTTAAAAAAAAACTTCACTCGTGGCCCTAGGTACAACACCCTCATTGTACCTGGGGCCAGACCTTATTGTACCTAAAGCCATTCTCTCAAATTTAGATTTCACTTTGTAATGAATAGAAAATAAGCATATAAACATGTATTTTATAAAAGAAACAATATCAAGTAATATATTTATTTATCATATAATAATTATCATGTTGTTGACTTAATTTGAACACGACATTTTTCTTTCTTTCTTTTATTTTTCTTTGGAATATTCTAACAGAACGTTTTTTTTCCTTCAGTTTCTTTCTTTTTCTGGAGTGTCTCTTGGATTTATAGATCTCTCTGATTTTCAGTCACATCTTTTCTTTAATGTGGGAGGTTTTGCTTTAGGTAAAGGTTTTGCTTAGGTTCGTACCTGTTAAAGCATGACGCACGAAAAGGTGTTAGATGTTGAAGGTTTCGAAATTTCAACAGGACTCGAAATAGAGACATCCAAATCTATAATTTTTGGTTCACTTTCTTCCTGGATTTTTTTTTTTTTTAATTTATGGAGGGATCTTGTCTTTCAGTCACATTTGAATTTAAATATTCATCCTCAGTGAATGTGTTTTGATTCATTGGTCATAGGCCGGATACACGAAAGCCTGATAGAATGCTTACAGGAGTAAAGGCCGACGGATAGGACTTGCCAACCTTTTCAGCAACGTCATATATAGTGATTGGTTTACCAGGGTTTGACATCATCCAATTACTATAGGCTGTACTGTGTTTCTTAACACTTTCGCGACCTCTGACGTAGGTTCACGTCATTTGAAAATATGAAACTCCACCAGTGGGCGTTTCTTTTGCAATTTGCATGTATTTGTTTCCAAAAAATATACACAATATTCATATTTGTACAATCAGTATACTATGGATGCAAATACTTTTATGAGAGAGAGTATGATTATAATGCATATCCATTTGTAATACAAATGTGAATACGGATTTTTTTTTTTTTTTTTTTTTTTTTTTTTTTTTTGAAAAGTGTAACTTATGAGAACAACGCCCACAGGCGCACCTTACTGTCAAAAAGACAAAAACATGCGGTCGCGAAAGTGTTAAAGGGTCCAAACACACTGGCCCTAGGTACAAGGCAGCTGTGTGGCCCTAGGTACAAGTTTAAAATTCCCAAAAATTCCCAAAAAATCAAAAATGCAGCCAACAAAATTAATATAAAAATCCCGATTAAACCAAATAAAAATATTTATCAAACAATTAGAAACGAAAAAGACAAAATAGATCCCTTATAAACCTCCGGAATTTATAGTATTCCTTATTCCAAAACAAACAATAATACTGGTTACTACATAGGCATGACCAAACGTAAAATAAAAAACCGTATTAAAGAACATTCTGCAGATATGAAATTTGGAAAAATAACCACCGCACTCACCAAAGTAAACGCTACCGAACCCATTAATATAAATTTTAACGAAACACACAAACTGGCAGATTACAACAACGCAATATACGCCGCGAATCGCGAAACGGTCGAAATTTTGTTTAATCCACTTACCTGTAATGGCAACGACCCAGCACAGGAAATCAACCGTAACTGGTGTAGGACCATCAAGACTACAAGAGATCAAGTCAACAGTGTCAACACTACTAAGCAAGCCGCCAACGTGCTTCCTCTGACGATGGGAGGGGTCCCTTCCCGCAAGTACTAAGGCTTTATTCAAGAAGAATGTAAGGTTTTTTAATTATTTAAGTTTAATTTTAAATGTTTAATCAAGTGCAAATGAGAAATGCTATTAAATTTTGTCACTTTTATTATTTCATCGATAATAGGCTAATTTTTTTTTTTTTTTTGAAAATCTATCAAGCATTCTATGAGTCTAATATGATAATGATAATCTGGTGTGTCACTCACACGACTTTTTCTTACCCTGAAATTTAATACTTGATATATTTTGGAGATTAAGAGGTAAGAAAACGAGAACTGATATGTAAACCTAAGTTTAAACAATTCAAATTAGGATTCGAAAGGATTTTGTATGAAAATTAATTCTGTGTGAAAAAAAAAAGGGTTTTGAAGGGGTATTTTCAAAAAGGGTATTTTCTGAAGACACTTTTTGCTTCCTTGATACTTGAAAAATAAATATATCCTAAAGCATTTACATTTTTTTGATTTAATGACAAGTTTCACTCTATATGCGCACAGAATTTTTTGCTCATATTTCTTAATTTCGTGTCACTTTGAAAATATCTGTACGCGTAATTTTAGATTGTGTACAGAACTAAAGTATGGCAAATTTTATTGTATTATGTGCAAGCGTTTTTTCAGGATACATAAACACATGGAAAATATTTATTCTAAAAACGATTTTAGTTTGCTTGATAATTAAAAAAATATCGCAAAAGTTTTCTATTATGTCCAATTTATAATCAAAAGTCTTTTTTTTTTGTATCGCTAAATATAAAAAATTTCGAAATGGTGGATAGCTATCATTTTAAGTTGAGTACAGACCTAAACCCCTGTCAAATGTCATTCAATTTTCACCAGCATGAAACTCCGATAGTACTCTTGCAATTTTTGGCTTATGTTATGTTCTTAATTACTTTCTTTAAGATTAAGAAAAAAAACAAAAAAACTTTGTATTGGGAGGCGGGGGGGGGGGAGGTTGAAATTTTCGATAAACAGGTACACGTGTATGTAAATGAAATATTGATTTAAATATTTGTTTTAAGATATCTCATTTTGTTTCTCCTACAAACTTTAATTAAAAGATTGCAGTATATTTCTTTATTAAATATTCTCCTGATTTTTTTTCTCTCTTCCTGATTCTTTTGTTCTCCAGAAATTAAAAGCTTGTATCTTCTTTCTTATTATATTTTGTTTAATATTATTTTTGATGCGAATAATAAACATTTTTTTTTTGTTAATATAAAAACAAAGATTGTTTTAAACTTTAAAAAAGGGAAACTACAAAACAAATATAAATAATTTTTCGCATGTAATTTCAGCGAATTAAGTATTCTGTAGCACTTGGGATTTTAGAGTTCAATAATAAAAATAAATAAATAAATAATAATAATAATAATAAAAACTGCCAACTTTCAAAAATTAATTGTTTTTATATTTCTGTGAGTTTTTATTCTTGTTAACGTAATAAATTTTCCTTCACTAATGCAAACGTTTTATTTGCAGAACATATGAAAAAATTTCAAACGTTTTAATATCTAGTTTTTCTGTGAGGAATACTAGAAAGTATAGTTAAAAAAAGGGTACAATGTCAAAATTCTTATTAGAAAACTGCTGGTAATCATTTATATAAAGTCTTATGTAAAATTACAAAGAAAAAGAAATGGAGATGTTAAGAAATGTGTGTTAAATATGCATTTTAATAGCTAACATTAATTCAATTAATTATTGGAGAGATTATAATTGTAACTTGGGATAATTTTTCTAAATAACAAAAAGAGATAAAATTACAGAATAAAGATTGATAATCTCGATTAAATATTTTAACTAACAAGGAAACGCTCTTAAACTAAACTCATAGAATTCAATGAAGAAATTACAGGTGATAGTAGGTGCCTCAAAATATTTACGGTGAGAAAATTAGCTGCTTAATTGCAACAGAAAAGCGGTAAACAATTAATAAAAATCAACATTTTTAACGTCAAATGTAACCCTACTTAGCAAGGATGCCAAGAACGTTCTTAAATGAATTGCCTATGTGTCCGCCGTACCAGTTTAATGCTGTTTCAATATCACTTTTTTATATTTTGCTTTGAAAGCAATTTGAGGTTCAGTTTGAATAGATGTTGTTTGTCTAATCGGTATATTTTCTGCTCTTTTATTTGAAGTATAATGAGGAGTTGTAAATATTCGTTTTTATTTTATTTAATGCTAGAAAGTCTCTCGTATGATTCATTTATATATACAGTCGGTAACAAAAGTGTCCGAACACTAGCGAAAATTCCTATGTAAAAAAAGTACACTTCATACGGTTTTGTTAAATAAATCCTTATCGAATCATGTTCTTACACTGACTGAGAACAGGATTCGACAAGGATTTGTTTAACAAAACCATATGAAGTGCACTTTTTTTACATAAGAATTTTTGCTAGTGTTCGGACACTTTTGTTACCGACTGTATATCAATATTTTTAAATTTATTTGTTTAACGAAGCAGTGACTTTAAAGTAGAAAATGCCTCCACATATTAAACTCCCCATACCCTCCTAGAAGAAAATCCTGATTATGTCTCTAAATTAAATTTTCTTAAAAACGTCAGTTTTCAAGAATTCGAAGTCACCAATTGATGCTAACTGGAAGGTTCTAGCACCCGATTCAATTTATAACATCGTTTTACATCTTTCCTAATGGACTTAAGCAGCTAATTTTCAGACTCCTATTCGAATTTCCTATAAGTTCTTCTAACACCTGTATCAATTTCGTCGAATTGTAGGAGTTTACCTAAAGAACGTTTCTTTGTAAGAATTACTGTAAATCTACAGAGACTTTGGATAAATATTTCAGTAAATTTGCAGAAACTTTTTACTGTGTATAGTTAAACAAGTATAGTTAAATAAAATCATTTTAACAAGAGAATATTTTTATATTAAATAGTTAATTTTGCAGTTATCAAAAAATAAATAAAAATATTAACAAAGACAGGATTGAGAATCTATTTCCCCTTTCTTAAAAATGTATGTGTCTAAACATTGAAATAGGAAGGATAGTTTATAACATATTTTTCTGCTTTTATACATTAATCATTTTCATTGAAAGAATATTTTTTTAAAACACGAAACAAAATGAAAATAATACTAAAGTTAAGAATTCTACTAGAAATTAAACATTTTAGATCGTTAATCTTAAAATATTTATTTTTACGTTTAGTACTATTCCACATATTTTGTAGCTAATTAAAAAATCATTGTGAAATGAATTTTATATATATATATATATATATGTATATAGTGTGTTTGTTTTAGTTAAATTTGCATTGCATTTCCTAACAAAAGTACACTTTCTTTATAACATTTTCAGAAATCTAGTAAAGAAAAACTTACAATAAAATTTTTTTGATTAGCTTACGCTCGCAGTTTTTGCAACATGTGGCAAGATATTTTGTTTGTTTTATCGTGTTGCTGTCGTGCTGAGTTACGATGACATTAAAGTGCACATTACATTTGCGAAATTTCCAAAAACGTGTAGTTCTAAGAGCGCTGGTTTTACTATAACTTCACTTATTGAGGTTGAGATTAAAGTGGATTTAACTTCCCACTAGATGTACAAAGTTGCTGACTGCCGACGGTCCACGATTCCCGCATAAGGGTGGTCCCAAGTCATTCTGTCTCAATTCTGATCGTAAATTTTGATTGACCTGCTTCGTTAACTCTCAGCACCTTAAATCGAAACCCAATTATTTGTCCTAAATGTAACATAAACATGCCATATCTATAATAAAAGTTATGCTGTCACGATTTTCTTCCTCCGCGAATTCAAATATTCCCGCTAATGATCGGAATTCATAAAATGTTTCTATTTTGGTAAACCCCAGCACCTTTTAACGAATTACTCATTATTTGCTCCGTCTTTAATGTACATATGTCATTGCTGACAATTTCTAAAAGAAGTTTCGATTGAAAAAAAAAAAAAAAAAAAAAATACATCAACGAAAGACTCACAAATAAAACATAATTGAATGTTAATGGAACAAAGTTAAAACTATATGAAATTGTTAATCTCAATTTGAAATCCTAAGTACACAATTTAACTTTAAAATTTGATGACCGACATTAAAATATTTCTCATGAAAATCATTACAAATGCATCAAGTGTTTTTAAGGAGCACCGATATGAAATGGAAATGTTTGAAAGTAAAACATTTTTATTAGTTTTGAATAACTGTGATTTAACAACTCCAGTAACCATCGAATATTTATTTAGAATAAACCGAGTTCATAATATTTTCTCTTTTTCAGTTAGAATATAATCAATTCCGTTATTGATAATGAAATATACACACAAAGTGGCTCAATCGTCAATAAGCCCACACAGTTATTGCACTCTGAAAATTCTGAAATGTTATTATTTTAACATCAGTCCTATGCACCACAAGGTTTGGTGCATTTT
This sequence comes from Salticus scenicus, assembly GCA_963930645.1. NCBI lineage: Eukaryota > Metazoa > Arthropoda > Arachnida > Araneae > Salticidae > Salticus > Salticus scenicus. The sequence goes on along the minus strand of OZ005659.1, from coordinate 160,182,458 downwards.
CAAGACAACATTTTGCAGATTCTCTGAGCACCAGAAACGAGAACTGAAAACTTATGCGTTCAGTCTCTATCCCTTACACAAAGTCACACTAAGATGTTTTATTTAAAATCAGCTACAATTAAAATAGAATCATATCGGAAGTATACAGCAAAGAAGCTACTATAAATATAGTGGGTTTGAACATGACAACACAGAAAACGCTCCTGATGTGATACTGGTGCAAAGGTTGTGTACAAACTGATCGTCTCATGATTTCATCACACAAAATAAAACGAATTTCCTCACCACGCCGCGAACATAGCATTATTATTGTTAAAAATGAGAATTAAAGTTATTCTTTGACTGGGAGTAAAGCTGTGCTTTCAGATAAAGATTATAATGACTTACAACCCCATTTCCCCCAGAAAGAAAATGAGTGCAGTGTTGGTTTATACTGTATAATACATATTTCGGATTTTACAAGAGGAATACGGTTAATACTAAAAGAACGATTGTGCATTTTATCATAATGTCAATATATATCACTCAAACGAAAGGTGAATATTTCGAAACTATCATTATATTATCCTTATTAATGTTAAAATTTTCAATGACGTTCTTGGTTAAAAACAAGAACTTCGTTGGAAAATCTGGGACTCCACAATTATTTACATTAAGTAAGGCAATGAGTTGCGACAAAAAAGTTGATTTTGATCCTTATTTTTTACCAGAAAAATCTTTATTTCAGTGTTTTTAAATTTGTTACTGTATTTACAAGCCGAAATATAAAACTTGCACTAATAATATGCAGATTTTCAAGTGGGAATGCAATATGTTTTTAAGCTGCTCGACTATTAATCGAATGTTGATTGGGATGGATGGTTGGATTTAACGTTGCACTAGTGCTGCGCAGATGGGCAATTGACGACGGTCTATTAAACACCCCTAGAGGTGGTACGGAGACATGCCATCACAATTTTGATCATCCACGGAAGGGATGGCTCTCCCGCTTCGGTGATCCCCAGAGGTATAATTTTTGATGGGAACATGGAGGACATTGCAGCCACGACAGATTTTACGTGCACCATCCACCATTAGTGTACACGACGGTCTTTGACCGGCTCGAGTACTGAACCCGCAATCTTCCAATTACGAGGCCGGCGCTCTACCGACTGGGCTACAGCGGCCCCGAATGTTGATTGGGAGTAAACCCTTTTTATTAGCACTGCCCAGTACACTGATCAGTAAATGCTTCGATAACTATCAGAAGTGAATCTAATCAGTATTTTCTGGTTTCTAATTACAATATCACCATTTCCGATATTGATGACTGTACATCTACATTAATGTTTTGGGACACATAAGGTATTTCTAGACAACTTGCTGAAAAATTCTCACTCATATCATTATGATAGCAATTTTAGTTACACTAGCTGCTCGCATTTATTATAACTGGCTATTGATAGAACTGATTATATTTTCATGTACAATGAATCATATGGAGCATGTCGATGTTATTTCAAACATTTTTCGAAATCCTGTTTGGGTTAGGTAATCACTGTGCGATTTTTTTTTCACATTAAGCTTCTTAAGACACCTAGATCTACAGTTTAAAGTTAATTCTGAAACCCTATCTTTCCACCAAAGAAAAGTTCCCCCAGATGTTATTTCCAAACTGTCATTTTCTGATAAAGAAATGCGATTATTTTATTTTCACAATACACCTATCACATATCGATATTTCAAATTCATAAAGTAGGATAAATAGAGTATAGTAGAATAATAGTATAGTAGCATAAATAGAGTAACAGGTTGGTTGATTAGTAAACGAGCGCATTGTCTTGTATCCTGATCACATGCATCTTGCATTTCAGAACTGCATCTGCTGGCTAGGTTAGAACTTAAATATTTTTCTAAATCAAATATTTATATATGAAATATACTTAAATATGCTATTAGTGTTTGGTGGCTGGGGATGGAATTCAACTATCTTTGATCAAAGTAAGTGGATTTTCACATTTTCTTTAAATATATTTTCAGCTATGCATGCAAGTACTTATAATGCATACATTAATCGAAAAAAAAAAAAATAATGTACTGAGTTTCACTGTCTAAAATATTAGTATGAAAGAAAAAAAAAAGAGAAAACTTTCCCTTGTATGTTTTCAGTTACACAGCAATAAAACTAAGAAAAAATATTAAGCTATAATTGTTTTATTACATTTTTAAGTACTGAAAAAAAAATCATTTTCAAGAAACAAAGAATAATCTTGATATACTCCTATTGACTAAATTGTTACATCTCCCAGGTACATTACTCCAAGTTTTTCAAAAAATTATATTGCGTATTAAACGTTCGCAGCGATTTAAAATAATATCGGAAAAATATTAAACTCGAAATTTTATTTTGCCATAAAAACAATGTTTTCTTAAAATACGATAAAAAAATATTTTTTTTTTCGTTTATGTTTATTTTATACATTTTATGATCCAATTTATGTTCTGCAGTAAAATGCCGAAAATAAAAATCTCGTTTAAAAGTTGTAGGAAAATGAGAATCTGTTAATTTTTTTGTGATGTTAGACTATAAAATAAAGATATTATTCTCGACCTTAAATAAAACAACCTTTTTAGCATACGCCAGATTATTAAAAAAACAAGAATGAAAAATCATGCAAAACGCATTGATTAGTAACACATTCCAACTGTACGTAATTGTTGTATCGAATAACTTTTAATATTCTTTGCCTACGTTATCACACAACAGACAGAAGGACCGAAAAAATTACAGATAGACTAATTGATTTTAAAATTACTCTTAGGCATTTTGGAAAGTGTTAAAAAGGCTTAACGAAAAAGAAAATGTAGCTATTAGATTATAATTACAGCTTTGATCTCTCTGAATATATTAGTGTAGCCCTGTAAATCAGAAAGTTAATCGTATCATAAGATTATTTTCTAAATAATATTCTAAATATAATATTCTAAAATATTCTAAAAATATATTCTAAATTTTTCGTTAATATTCTAAAATAATATCAAAACGTTATTTTAGAATATTAACAATACATTTCAATATTTTTGTGATTTTTACAGCAGAAAGATTTTTAAATATAACTTTCTAAAAATCCTGTCCTAAAACGTAATGCATTGGCTTTGTTGTTGTTGTTCCTGTAAACAAACTAGTTATACTGGACGAATTAATGTCATTTTAAATGGGGAACATTCTATAGGGAAAATATTTATAAAAAAACACTCATAGAACACAATGCTTTCGAATGCTCTTGGGAGTCCCTATACACAAACCAGAAGAGATATTCATTCCATGTTCAATATGGAACATCCGATAGTGAACTTCAATAAAATATAACAGTTTCAATAAATTCCATAAATATTTACAGGAGTTAGAGCGCGGGCAGACAGACCGACAGACAGATTGACAGATACACAAACTGAAATCATATTCACACTTTAAAATGTTAGAAATTGTTAAAAACGCTTAATGTAAACGAAAGTACAATTCTAGCAATTTTTTATTAATAGCTATTAATATAAACGGATATTTTTGTTTCACCCTGTAAATCTAATGCTAATCATGCTATATTCTATGCAAAGCATTTTTTTGCGCATATAAATAACATATTTCAATTTCATAAAACTTTGTGGAAAGTAAAGTTATTAAAATTTGATTTATAGAGATATCTCTCATAGAACGCAATGCTTTGGGATACTTTTATGTGTCCCTGTACATAAATCGGTAATTGTATTTCCTCCATTTTGTACAGGAAACATCGAACAGTGAACTTGAATAACATATTTCAATTTCATTCAGATATGTCAACAGTAAAGGTATGAAAATATGGTTTAAAGAAATACCTCTCATAGAACACAATGCTTTGAAATACTTTCGGGTATCCCTGTACACAAACCAGTATAGGTATAAACTCCATTTTCAATAGGGAACATTCGATAGTGAAATTGAATAACATATATCAGTTTCAAGAAATTCCATAAATATTTACGGGAGTTAGAGCTCGGACAGACAGACAGACGGACAGGCAGATACACAAAACCGAAATCATATTCACACTTAAAAAATGTTAGAAAGTGTTAAAAACGCTTAACATAAACGAAAGTAAAATTCTAGCAATTTTTTATTAATAGCTCTTAATATAACTGGATATTTTTGTGCCACCCTGTAAATTTAATGCTAATCATGCTATATTCTATGCAAAGCATTCTTTTGTGCATGTCGGGAATCCCCCGTTCATTCTTCTGCTTTCAGAACAAATGCCTTTCCAGACAGACGGGCGCCTCTTTTTCGAGAAAGGTGCTTTTTAGAATCAGAACAGAAAGGACCTCGGATAGAGAAGGGGCTATGCTAAGATCGTCTTGTTTACAGACGCCCCGGTCCTAAAACAGAACTATTGAAACTTTTAAGAATTAGAATAAATATTTAAGAACTAATGACAATTTAAGACTTTAATGTTAAGAAAGACTTTAATATTTAATTGTAAATACTGTAGATAGTTTTTGTTCTGTTTTCGTTTTTACATGTATGCTAACAAAGCATTAAAAATTCTGTTTTCATCTAAGAAGTGCTACATTCATCGAGTCTAGTTTCTTTAATGGATGATAGTTGCCCCATCCACGCCCGGACCCTTGGATTAGAAGTTTTCAGGTGAGACCCATCCATATTTTATTATTTAGAAGAATAAATATTTTATTAGAAAATTTAAGAATGTAAGAAGAGTTAAGATTTGAAATATGCTTTATCGGGTCAGTAACAAGAATAAGTTTTAGATCAGAAATCTGGTACAGCCATATTTTGTGGCATCCCATACACGGGATGTGGGCAGCTATTATTTATAATTATTTATAATTGAATCCATTATTTATAATTGAAAAGATTGATAATATTATAAAGTTTTAAATTTTTGTATTTATTATGGCTAATTTAGTAATAGCTAAAAAAGAAAGAGCTGTCATAAGAGACAGTATTAATAAATTTATAGAGAAATTGAAAACTTTATATGATGATATAAATCCAGATGTTGTAGATTTAGAAGAAACTGTAGAATTATTGAATGAAACTACTATAGAATTAAAGAGTAAAGATGCAGAGATTAAAAATTTAACTCAAGAACTCCAATTAGAAGCCGAATTAGAAACGGCAAATGAATATCCTGAAAAAATAATTACTTGGCGATTTCGAGCCAACAGAAAATTAAAAGAACTAAAGAAAAGTGAAACAAGTATTTCATCAACAGAAACTGAAAGAAGAAATACTTCAAAAGAAGAAATACACATCAAATTACCACCGCTAGATCCAGTTAAATTTAACGGGAACGCAGCCGAATGGCTGACTTTTTGGTCGTCATTCGAAACGGCTATTCATAATAATGAAAATTTAGATCCTGTAGATAAATTTAATTATTTGAAATCATTTTTAGCACCTGACCCCTTAAAATGTATAGAAGGATTCTCTGTCACCGCGAGTAATTACATAAAAGTAGTAGATATTTTAAAAGAAAGATATGGCAAACAAGACATCTTAGTAAATGTACATTTGAATAAATTATTAAGTATTGCCCCACTAAAACATTCAAGTGACATTAAATCGCTCAGGAAAATTTACGATGAAATCCAAACTAACATTAGAAGTTTAGAATCATTAGATGTTTCTTTGGATAGCTACGGCAGTTTATTGTCGCCGATATTACTAAAAATATTACCTAAAGATTTAGCATTACAATTTAATATGGAATTTCACGGTGTTAACTATGGCTTAAAAGATATATTATCTTTCTTAAATAAACAACTCGTATCGCGCGAATGCTTAATAACTACCAGACAAGAGGATAGCGGCGCCAGTCATTTCTCCCCCCCAGCTCAAAGATTAGATAATCAAAATCGTGGAGATGTTTTTCCCCCCCGCGTTAATAAATTTGATACTCAGAACCGGAAATTGCCTACTGCTTGGGATTTATTATATGAGAATAAAAGTGATAGGTGTAATTTTTGCTCAGAATCGCATTTAAGTAACAAATGTGTCAAAACTCGTAATTTACCATTTGATGAAAGAGTTAATCTATTGCGTAAGAAAGGATTGTGTTATTTATGCCTTCAACCTTCACATTTAGCTAGACACTGTGTATCAAAAACTTTATGCAAGTTATGTAATCGTAGACATTCAGACATAATGTGTAATGGAAATAAAGATTTGAAACAGGAAATAAGTAATTACGAAAGAAATGATCAATCTAAATTGGCGTTATCGAATCATAATTTACAAGCGAATGTTTATTTGCAGACGTTAATAGTAGCAATTTCTAACAGAGATGGTAGTAAATCATCATATATTCGGTTAATTATTGACTCTGGATCTCATAATAGTTACATCAGTAAGTTTGCAGCTGATGAATTAAAATTAAAAAGAATGAATAAAGAAACAATAAGACATGGTCTTTTTGGGGGCATGGAAATGTCAGCTGAACATAATCGTTATGAATTTACGATTGGGAGTTTAGATAATAAGTTTAAGTGTAAAATACAAGCACTAGATCAAGAAAAAATATGCACAGGCGTGAATTTATGTCGCGATGATAAATTAGTAAAACTCTTAGAAAAGGTAGGTGTATATTTATCAGATGTCCCTAGAAATAATAAATCCTGTTTATATCAGAAAAATCCAGACGAAGTACATATACTTTTGGGAGCTGATATGTCCGCTAAGCTGTTCACAAATGACATAAAATATTTTCCAAAATTGGGATTAACTACATTCAGAACTAAATTGGGTTGGACCATTTTGGGCAAGACAGAGGGTCACAAGAGTGAGCAGGACAATTCTTTGGCGGGTCTATCTTTGTCATTACACGTGTCAAACGCCAGTTTATCAGATTTATGGCGCCTTGACACTCTAGGAATTACTAATGAAGATAATAAATCGAAACAGGATTTAGAACAAGAAACCAAGAATTATTTTCTAGAAACTGTTAAACGAGATAAAAGCGGCCGATATGAAGTCAATTTACCATGGACAGTTGACCATTCGATTTTATCAGATAATTACTCGTTGACAGAAAAGTGCCTGTACAAGACGGAGAATAAATTAATCAAATCTGATAGGAAAAGGGAATATGGGGAAATTTTTGATTTCTGGGAAAACAATCAGATTATAGAAGAGGTATTGGACCAGAAAAGGGACAAGGTACATTATTTAGCACACAGACCGGTGGTTAAAGAATCTAGTGAAACCACTAAAATTCGTCCAGTATTTAATGCCTCAGCACACACTAGAAACAGTCCCTCCCTTAATGATTGTTTAAAAAAAGGACCAAATCTTGTAGAAATTATACCTAGCATTTTGAATAGATTTCGCAGATACAAGATAGGAATTTCGTCCGATATAGAGAAAGCATTCCTGCAAATTAAAATAACAGAGAAAGATCGCGACTTTTTGAGATTTTTTTGGTTTAATAGCGAAAATAAATTAAAAATTTATAGACATTGTCGTGTGGTTTTCGGCCTAACTTCAAGCCCTTTTTTGCTTATGGCAACATTAAATCACCTTTTAGAAAATGTTCCCGAACAATGGCGAGAGACAGCTAGGCTCTTAAGAGATTCCTTCTATTTAGATAATTCCCTCATCAGCCTGAATTCGATTCAAGAAACAGAAAAATTCATATCAGAATCTCAAGGAATTTTGGCTTCGGCACATTTCAATTTGAGATGCTGGCGATCGAACTGGCCTCAGGCTATGATCGACAAAACTGAAGATGAACCGAGGTTTGCTCCCGTGTTAGGATTACTCTGGGATTTGAAAAATGACAGTTTAGTTTGTAAATTTGAAGAACCCCTAAAGATAAGTGAACCCCTTACAAAAAGAAAACTTTTATCAGTTACCCAAAGAATTTTTGATCCTGTGGGATTCACAGCACCTGTCAGTTTAGTTCCCAGACTAATCCTTCAAGAAACGTGGATTCAGAAGGTGAAGTGGGACGAAGAGCTCCCTGAAACTTTAAAACAACAGTCTTCTAATTGGCTGAAAGGAATAAATTTTTTATCCCAAATTAAAATACCTCGGTGGCTTAACATTTGCCCAGAGAAAGAAAAGAAAACATCATTACATGTTTTTTCTGATGCAAGCAAGCGAGCATATGCCACTTGCGTATTCATAAGAGTAGAGACCTCAGAAGGAATCAAGATCCAGTTAATCAATGCTAAAAGTCGAGTTGCACCTATTAAGGAATTGACCATACCCCGCCTTGAACTGTTATCTTGTCTTATTGGTGCTAGGTTGGCCAAAAATGTGCAAAACGATTTAAATTTACATGTAAATACCATATTTTGGTCAGATTCAACCACTGCTTTGGGTTGGATTAGAAGAAAACAAGAATGGGGTACATTTGTACATAATCGACTATTAGAAATCCGAAATCTGACCGAAGTTTGCAATTGGAGGCATGTACCCGGAAATTTGAATCCTGCGGACCTCCCGTCAAGAGGATGTTCTTTTGAACAACTACAGAAATCGAGATGGTGGGAGGGTCCGAGTTGGCTTTATTTACATGAAAATGAATGGCCTCAAATAGAAGAAGACCCAAACGAAGAACTCATAAACAGCGAAAAAAGGAAGACAATCCTAAATCTTTTAGATAAAAAAGAAGATAATTTCAGTCGATTTTATCAGTATTTTTCCTCTTACAAGAAAACAGTTAGAACCATTGCCTGGATATATAGATTTTATCATAATTCGAAGACTACTGAGAAAATGTCCGAATTAGATATTTCAGTTGAAGAATTTTCAAAAGCAGAAAATGTACTTCTACGATTAGTACAACAAGAATCTTTTTCAGGGAGAACAGATCCAAAATTAAGAAATTTAAGGCCTGTCGAAGATAAAACTGGTCTCTTAAGAGTAAAGACCAATATAATTCAAAGAAACGCAAGTGAAAACTTCAGATATCCCGTGATCTTACCTTACAAGCATCCCGTCGTCCAAAGATTGATATTCGAGAAGCATTTAGAAAATCAGCACGCTGGAGTCAGCACTCTAATGACACTACTTAGAGAAAATTTTTGGATACTGAAGTCTAGAAAATGCATTAGAAATTCAATAAGAAAATGCGTGATTTGCAGAAAACTTCAGACTTTCAAAATATATGTTGAACCTGGAATACCTTTAACCCCAATGATGTTCCTAAAAGAACTGCCAACATCAGGAGTACCTGACCTAGATGCTTTAGATTCTAAAGATCTTAACCGCAGAGCCAGATGTAGGCAAATAATCAGAGAAAACCTAAGAAACAGATTCAGAGCTGAATATTTAGGACAATTACGTCAACATGCATCTAAGACCAAAAGATTCAAACAATTGAAAGTCGGCGATGTTGTCCTATTAGAAGATTTCAATAAGAAACGTGTTCACTGGCCTTTGGCAAGAGTGATAGAAATTTACCCAGGCAAAGATAATGTGATACGACTAGCTAAGGTGAAGACCGATAATGGATTTTTTCTGCGTCCATTGCAAAGATTGTTTCCTTTAGAAATTGACAGTACCGAACTTAAGAATCACCCCACTTTACATAGGTCTCTCCAAGAAAATTTAAGTCCTTCGAATTCCGAAAACAAGAACCTCTCACAGAAACCGATACTCAACCCCAGAGAAAAGGAACCTGTGAAAGACCCTCCAGAACCTACCAGTTCCAGAACCCATGATCCCACTTCCAATCCCCCGGTGGTCTCCCGAACTGGCCGTGTGGTGAAACCCCCTCAACGACTTCAACTTGGATTGTTGAGTTCATCCGATTAGTCGCAACTCAAGGTGGGAGGATGTCGGGAATCCCCCGTTCATTCTTCTGCTTTCAGAACAAATGCCTTTCCAGACAGACGGGCGCCTCTTTTTCGAGAAAGGTGCTTTTTAGAATCAGAACAGAAAGGACCTCGGATAGAGAAGGGGCTATGCTAAGATCGTCTTGTTTACAGACGCCCCGGTCCTAAAACAGAACTATTGAAACTTTTAAGAATTAGAATAAATATTTAAGAACTAATGACAATTTAAGACTTTAATGTTAAGAAAGACTTTAATATTTAATTGTAAATACTGTAGATAGTTTTTGTTCTGTTTTCGTTTTTACATGTATGCTAACAAAGCATTAAAAATTCTGTTTTCATCTAAGAAGTGCTACATTCATCGAGTCTAGTTTCTTTAATGGATGATAGTTGCTCCATCCACGCCCGGACCCTTGGATTAGACGTTTTCAGGTGAGACCCATCCATATTTTATTATTTAGAAGAAAAAATAATTTATTAGAAAATTTAAGAATGTAAGAAGAGTTAAGATTTGAAATATGCTGTATCGGGTCAGTAACAAGAATAAGTTTTAGATCAGAAATCTGGTACAGCCATAGTGCATATAAATAACATATTTTAATTTCCTAAAACTTCGTGAAAAGTAAAGTTATTAAAATTTGATTTATAGAAATATCTCTAATAGAACGCAATGCTTTGGAATACTTTTGAGTGTCCCATTATATAAACCAATGGTGGTATTTCCTCCATTTTATACAGGAACCATCCAATTGTGAACTTGAATAACATATTTCAATTTCATTCAGATATGTCTACAGTAAAAGTATGAAAATATGGTTTATAAAAATACCTCTCATAGAACACAATGCTTTGAAACACTTTCGGGTGTCCCTGTACACAAACCAGTAGAGGTATTAACTCCATTTTCAATAGAGAACGTCCGATAGTGAACTTGAATAACATATTTCAATTTCATTAAGATATGTCTACAGTAAAAGTATGAAAATATGGTTTATAAAAATACCTCTCATAGAACACAATGCTTTGAAATACTTTCGGGTGTCCCTGTACACAAACCAGTAGAGGTATTAACTCCATTTTCAATAGGGAACGTCCGATAGTAAACTTGAATAACATATATCAGTTTCAAGAAATTCCATAAATATTTACGGGAGTTAGAGCGCGGACAGGCAGACGGACAGACGGACAGACAGACAGACAGACGAACAGACGGACAGACAGACAGACAAACCGAAGTCATAAACACTTTTCAACGTTGCTGGAAAGTGTTAAAAAAGGAAAATCATGTCCATAAATTTTAATTTAAGATATTGCAAACGGTTTCTCTCATATTAAGTTTTAACTTGGCAAATATCTTTCAGTGGAAAGTAATTATTTATTCAATTTTATTTTGTAATACAAAATTATGAAAAATTAGCAGATTATTTTATTATACACTAGCAGGCTACGCCCGCTTCGCTGGTCACTATATTTAAATAAATTTCAAAAGAATTGGATCAGTATTTATTTTTTACATCACACTATAAATAAAAACTTAATAAAAAAATAATAATTTATACATAAGTAAATAAATAAACATTAAAATTGCTCTAGACCTTGCTTCGAGTAGCCGCTGCCTACGGCAGCTCTTTTTTCCGCCCATGCTGCATCGGAGTTCCACGTTCCCACTGTCTGCAATAAGGTGTTTCCCGGGCACTTCAATCTGGGTATTTATCGACGACATGTGGATTTTCTATTATTTAAGAACTAAGATTTTAAAGATGACTGTATCTCAGCATCTATTATATGTTTTTGTTTTTGAAACATGTGTTTTCTAGCCCCCGTTATTTACACTGTATTACGATTTGTTTCCGACCAGTATTACAAAATAAAATAAAAAGTAGATTTTCTTGTAAAAGGAATTAAATACATGAAAACAAATAAATTTTAATCAGTTTAATCCTTTTCAACTATATACTACCATTTTCTCCCAATAAATACTATAAATAAATAAAAAAAAGGATTTTTATTTTAAAGGAATTAATTTAAAGTGAAAAATAAAAAGTTGTTATACTTTAAAAATTATACATAAACATAACAATTTATTTATATTGCATTACCATTTGATTTTCAATAAATATAATAAATAAATAAATAAGTAAATAAATAAATAAATAAAAGAATTTAGCCTTCAAATGAATGTATTAAATAAAAAATAAATAGTGAAATAACCGTTGCTAAGATACGCAGACGATTACAATCAAAGAATTAAATTTATGAAAAATGAAGCATTAAAGCGAATATTTAAAATCGAAAAAACATTAATTTAAAAAATTCAAATTCGAAATTCGAAAAATTCTCGATGCGGTGCACACCCGCAGGGTCCCAGGTACCTATATGTCAAATGTGAAAGCTCTGCGATCAATAGTGTTAGCACCAGAGCGCAGACACACACACACACACACAGATACACACACCGATACACACACAGATACACACACCGATACACACACAGATACGCACACAGACACTTCTCTTTATTTATATAGATTATTACAATATAATATTAGAATCAATTACATCAAAAAGATTATATAGCTGTTCTATAATGTTAAATCGGTAAAAATGTTTAATTACAATTAAAGTTTTTGTAATGACAAATTAAGTTGATTATTTCCGTTTAGCATGAAGGATATACAGCTCATATTCAAAATATTAGAATAACTAGCAGGCTACGCCCGCTTCGCTGGTCACTATATTTAAATGAATTTTCAAAAGAATTGGATCAGTATTTATTTTTTACATCACATTACAAATAAAAACTTAAAAAAAAAAAAAAAAAAAAAAAAAAAAAAAAAAAAAAACACTGAAATCGCTTTAGATTTCGCTTCTTTGGGTACCCGTTGCCTAAGGCAGCTCATTTTTCTACCCGTACTGCATCGGGTCCAGTTTCCCACTGTCTACAGAAAGGTCTTTCCCGGGCACTTCAATCTGGGTATTTATCGACGACTTGTGGATTTTCTGTTATTTAAGAACTACGATTTTAAAGATGACTGTATCTCAGCATCTATTATATATTTTAGTTTTTGAACCATGTGTTTTGTAGCCCCAGTTATTTACACTATATTACGATTTGATTCCAACCAGTGCAATAAAATAAAATAAAAATGTAGATTTTCTTTTAAAAGGAATTAAATACATGAAAAACGAATTTTAATCAGTTTAACCTTTCTACTATAAACTACCATTTTTTTCACCCAATAAATATTATAAATAATAATAATAATAATAATAATAAAAAGATTTTTCTCTTAAAGGAATTAATTAAAAAAATGAAAAATAAAAAGTTGCTATAGTATAAAACTTATACATAAGCGTAACAATTTATTTCTATTGCATTACCATTTGATTTTCAATAAATATAATAATAATAAAAAAATAAATAAATAAAAGAAAATCGCCTTCAAATGAATGTATTAAATAAAAAATGAATTGCATAATAGCCGTTGCTAAGTTACGCAGACGATTACAACCGAAGAATAAGTTCATGAAAAATGAAGCATTAAAGCCAATATTTAAAATCGAAAAAACATTAATTTAAAAAATTCAAATTCGAAATTCGAAAAACTCTCGATGAGGTGCACATCTGCAGGTCCCCAGGCACCCATATGCCAAATTTGGAGGCTCTGCGATTAGTAGTGTGAGCACCAGAGCGCAGATACACACACAGACACACACACAGACACACAGACACTTCTCTTTATTTATATAGATTACATTTTTTGTTTGTTTTTTCTTTACGAATTGAAAATATCGTTTAGTAATTTAATGTCTTTTAATGCAAATATGCAAACTATATTTTTATTAAGAACTTATTGTTCATTAAACTTATTTATAATCTTAATATTAATATCATTTTTGAAAAGATTAATTGAAAAAAAAAATATTTTGAAAAGTCAAAATATTAGAATATTTATTGAAGTGGTTCAAAATTTTAGAATAATTCACATTATTTCTTCTTTAATTACCACCAATTCATGACTGGTGGCATCATTGATTCAATTCAGACGATTTTACTTAAAATCAGTATTCTTTTTACAGTTTGTTTGCTTTTTCGTATTAAAATGGGTCGTGTGAGTGATATTCCTGAATCTGTTAAACTTCGTATGGTTGATTTGTATCGGCACGGTAAAAATCAATGTTATATAGCGAATTATTTATATTGTTCGCAATCAAGCGTTAGTAAAATACTAACACAATGTTCAAAAAATAGAAAATTTCAAAATAATCGCCGAAATGGCGGCCGAAAACCAAAAAATCTGCTAGAGATGACAGGAAACTGAAGCTTATAGTTAAGAAAAACCGTTTTAAAAGTGCGCGATGCTTGTACTGAAAATGGAAAGAAAGAAGAGTTGAAGATTCTACATCTACAACATTAAAACGTCTCTATAAATTTAAGTTTAAATCTCGTGTACCGAAAACAAAACCTCTCACGACTGCAAAACAAAAGCATATAAGATTGAATTGGTGTAAATCAAGACGTTTATGGAGCGAAGAAGAATGGAAAAAATATTATTCAGTGATGAAAGTATATGTTTTGTGTTTTATATGGTAATCAAGGTATTTTAGTTTGGAGAATGAAGCAAGAAGCATTTGATAAAGAATGCCTTATGCGTTCGGTAAAATTTGCTGCTAGTGTTATGGTTTGGGGTTGCATGAGCGCAGAAGGACCTGGAAAGTTATGCATCTTCTACGAAAAAGTTAACTCTCAGATATATCAAGAAATTTTGGTATATTACATGATTCCATCATCAGAAGATTTATTGGAAGATGTTTTCATCTTTCAACAAGATTTAGCGTCACCGCATACAGTCGGTAACAAAAGTGTCCGAACACTAGCAAAAATTCCTATGTAAAAAAAGTACACTTCATACGGTTTTGTTAAATAAATCCTTGTCGAATCCTGGTCTTAGTCAATGTAAGAACACCGTTCGGTAAGGATTTATTTAACTAAACAGTTTTAAGTGTATATTTTTTACATAGGAATTTTTGCTAGTGTTCGGACACTTTTGTTACCGACTGTACCTCGGTTTCAACTAAGAATTGGTTCCGCCAACGCAGCATTAAAGTATTTCCTTGGCTACCAGATCCAACAGACTTTAATCCCATCGAAATCTTATGGGGTGTAATGAAGAAAAAACTTCAAGAAAATCCTCCTTCAAGTAAAACTGAGTTAGTGGCTCATATAAAGTCTGTTTGGGCTAATATTAATAGAAATGTATGTAAACACCTTATATACAGTATGCAAGATCGATTGTACGCAGTTATTAAAGCTAAAGGGGATGCTACAAAATATCAACTATCATTTACTTCATATTCATAAGGTAATATTTCTGCGTAAAATAATATATTCTAATATTTTGAACTAATCTAAACTTTATTCTAATATTTTTATGTGTTTCAGAAAGCTATTCTGATACCCAATTTATTGTATTTTATATTTTGTAAATGTTAAAATCTTATCTAAACATTCCAGATTTAATTTATGAGAAATTTAGTTGCATTTACTTAGTATCAAAAATAAATAAATGAAAAAATAATTTCTTTCTTATTACTTTTTCTAAATTATTCTAATATTTTGAATATGAGTTGTAGAATTTTTAGAACCCTAATTAATATTCTATCGTAGACTTTTGACAAGTAAATCAAGTGACTGTACGTACCCGTTGCATCGTTAAATGTTCAACGTACTTTGTCAACGTTCAGACGGAATGAAAGAAATACAGACAAATGGACGATATAAATTTATAATCACTCTTAAAATTTTTTGAAAAGTGTTTTTAACACTAAACACAAACGAAAGGGCAATATAAGTAATTTCCATTTGTAGCCCTTAACGTATCTGAATAATTTAGTGTAAATATTAGCACTAAGCATACCGTATTCCATAGAGAACATTTTTCTTAGTATATCAATAGTAAATATTAATTTCATTGCGATTTGGGAAGTAAAAAGTTATTTGAATATGATAAATAAAAATGTCTCTCATAGAACGCAATACATTAGCATTCTTTTGGGTTGCTCTGTGTAGAAACCGGACGAACAGACGGACAGCCAGACAAACGGAAGTGATAAACACATTTGAACTTTGTTGGAAAGTGTTAAAAAAGGAAAATGATTTTAAAATACTATGGATGATTACGATATCACATGTTTACGATTAAATCCCCATGAAATTAAATTACGCTGTTTACAAGTCAAAACAAAATCTGTGCTGAAATTCACGCTATCTATAAGTCAAAATATAGACCAATAATAAAAAAAAAAACTGTTATCGTAGTAATATATGTATAGATAAACTGAATATAGAAATAAAGTTCTTTCATATGATGATAAACACAACTGCGCAAGTAACGATTAATTTATTAAAGAAGTGGAAAGTGGAGTTTTAAAAAGAGTCATTTCCAGCTCTGAAATAGGAATTTTTATATAATAACATTTTTTTCCCTCATGCCTCGTTGAGAGAGAGAGATAAATCCAGGTTATTTCTTTCAAATAAAATATGACTTATGTTTAAAAGAAGATAAACAGACGTGTTGAAAGAATTTTTTCCTAGAAGACGGCCATTACATTTTTCATCGCACGATTTATTTACAGACGTTTAGTGAAATAATGATGATGATATTGCTTTAGATTATTTCTTAATATTTGAACAAAGTCATATGAAAAATGATTGTGCGGGAATAAGATCTTTAATTTAGTTACCGTAAGTGTTAAATAAAACTGAAGGAAATTTTTTATTTGAAAGAATTAAGCAGAGTAAATCAACATTTTAATAATAATAATTTTTTTACTTCAGAAAATGAAATATTAAGTATTATAAAATGTATAGGATATATAATTATATTTATTAATGTAAAATGTTTTAATGTCTCACATTATCTAAACGAATCATAAGATTTAAGCAGATATTTAAAATTATGCATCTTAAATTGGTGGTCAATGACGAAAATAAGGGGTATAAAATACTGGTCAATGAATTTATTTAGATATGGATATATTACTCAGAGTATGATAGCATGCTGAAAGCCTTTAATTTACTTTATTCTTCAATTTATGATTTGCTTTTAGGGAAAAAGTAAGGTTAAAATTTCTTATCAAAAGTGGCTAAATAAATCTTTACACAGAGGTCCTACAAGGCCCAATGAAAAAACATAAACCTTTGAGAAGAAAAAGAATAATTTGCTAAAAACACACACACACACACGTATATATATATATAAATTACGTGTCACGATGTTTGTCCGCGATAAACTCCTAAACTTAAGATTCGATTTTAACAAAATTTTGCACACTGTGTGCAGTTTGGCTTATTTTGAGAGATAGGATAGTTTTTATCTCAATTTATAGTCACAATATTTTTTTATTGCAATTATTTGTTAATTATAGCCCTTTGTTACAGTTGCTCCAAAATATCTGTGAGTTCCATAAGTTTAATTGTTGCCAAAAAATAAATAAATAAATAAATAAATAAATAAATAAATAAATAAAAACAAATACGAGTTCATTTTCTTTCGACACAAAAATAAATACTTTTAATCCAACGTGAACGTTAAAAAATTATCAAAAGTTAAATTACAAACCAGATGCATATTTTCGTAATATGTATTGTGCGAAATACTGTTTCATATTATTCATTACTCTTTTAATATAAGTTGTTAAAAAAACCAGGATTTTTGAAAGAAATTAAATATGTTCGCCAGATAATTTGGCAATATTTTTTTTGTCCGCCAAGAATGACAGATATGAAATTTATTCCGCTGAAACATGTTAATATCTTATATAAAATACATTTTGTATATGCTACAATTTATTTCACGTGACACGTGTGTTAAAAATTTACTAACGACACAACTTTGCTTTTTCAGTTTTTGTTGCATTATTGTAACCGAATCTGTATCACTTCGTTTTCTTTAAGAAATTCGTGATCTATATATATATTGTTCTAAATAAAAAGTAACCATTTCAATATTTTAAAACTTATTTAAAAGTCTGTTTTGTTTAACATTAAATTTTAAAACTTTATTTAAAAGTTATTTAAATGTCTGGAAGATTTTAAGTCTGTTTATTTGTTTTGTAACGCTAATCTATATGATCGATGTTCGAAACTTTAAATAATTATTTCTCTTATTTTTCTTTTATTTTTCTTTAATAACTTATCAATTTACCATTCCTGATTAAATTTGTGATTTATACATGTATTTTACATTAAACTGTGACTCATATTTATTGCTAAAAAAATCTTAAAATCTTGCAATTTTCTTATCTTAATGCTCAATGCTTTCCCTCTTGATTAACTTGAATTTACTATTAAAATTTTAAGATACTCAAAAGCTTCTCATCACTACGTTAAAATATATTAATCTTTTCCAAAATCTTTTCCTATTTAAAATGATACCTGAATTTACTTTAAATGCCCAATATTTCATGCGATATCCTATTTTAAAGTTTTAAAATATTTATCAAAGGAACAACTATAGTTTCCCCACAATTAGATTTGGCGATTATGTCTAAATCATAAATCTAAATCATAACTGTTAAAATCATAAGCTAAATCATTAATCTAAAATAAAAACATGCAGGTTGCCATATTTTATTGCAAAGAATCCAGAACGACATCGTTATCGTTCAAAAAGGCGCCAAAAAAATTCGTCAAATCCAGTTGTGGGGAAATATTATATACCTTATAAATTATCAACGTATAACTTAGCCACAGCAACGCGTGGTCGGGTCTGCTAGTATATATATATATATACAACTTTATGAATCTATTTAATCGCTTAACTTCAAGACATATACTGTCGGTAACAAAAGAGCCCGAACACTAGCAAGAATTCCTATGAAAAAAAAAAAATACACTTCATATGGTTTTGTTAAATAAATCCTTATCCAATCGTGTTTTTACACTGACTAAGAACAGGATTCGACAAGGATTTATTTAACAAAACCGTATGAAGTTGTACTTTATATACTAAGGAATTTTTGCTAGTGTTCGGACACTTTTGTTACTCACTGTAAGTATATGTCAGAATGATGTATTTTATGTATGTTTTCTTTGACACTAATTGCTAAAATACATGATTTTTAAGTAATCAATTAATTAAAAAAAATTTTACCCTTACCTTTTTTCCTAACAAATGTCGAAATTTGCTATTAACACAAGTCTAATCGACAAAAATTGCTTTTTATTGAAAGTTAATTCTCGAAGTACCTGTTTATTTCACTAAAAACATAAATCATCATCACCATCAATTTCAGCATTTATCAATCACACTACAGCATGAAGGTTTTCATTCGACTGAAAAAGGCATTAATTGTCTGAACCTGCGATTCGAATCCTTCAACTGATAAATATGATTTGGGAAAAACAACAATAATTGAAATCGATTCTAATTATATTTAAATCTGGTAAATACAGTGTAAGCGTTCTACGTATACCTTAATTATAAAAATGTTTTTAATTTTTTATTTTTTGTTGTAATATTTAAGTATTTTTTTCTTTTGTGGTTTTTCTTTCTTTTTTAATTAAAAAAAAAATGTTATTACATTTGAAATATATGATATATTATAGCATATCTCTTTAAATAATTGTAAATATTTAGGTATTTATAATGTTTATCACATAATTCTTAATAAATTTTAATTTATTTGAAAATACAAAATCTTGCCTACATTTTTTAAAAGACAAATATTATATTATTTTCTTCCCTTAAAGGTGAATATAATGTTTCAAATTGTATGTAACATTGCAGAGTAACAGAATAGAATTGGACAATAATTTAACAGTTTTCGTCGTTGAATATCTTTAATTCATTAACCTTAATTTCCCAGAGTTTACTTAATTGCAACTTGGGAATAGATAATTAGTAATATCATTACTGTTCTAACATTACCTTTAATAAATCATTTTAAACAATTATGCTCTTGACACAATTCAAAGTGTATTATCATATTTTAATAAAATTACATTAATATTAACTAATTTACTCTAACTTTGAAGCTAGGTAGCATCACATTTGAGATATATAGAATTTCAAGAGTATCTCTTAATACATATATATATTTAAACGCAATGAGATTAATTTCGTTAAAAATAGTAATTAAAAATGTTTTTGATTAAGATATTTTGTAACAAGGTTAAAAATTAAATGAATCGTTTCAAGAGAAAAATCGCTTTAAATTAGCGTCAACCAATATTTTGGTGCAAAATTTCACTGTTTTAATCGTGCTACTTCAGTAATAATCACTAATTAAATGGTGAAACTCAGTATTGAAATATTGGTTGCAGATAAACTGGAATCATTTTTCTATAGAAACGCACTATAATATTTTTAACAATGAAGTAATGGCGCTATAATGCAACTAATGTACAACCTCGATGTTACCAGATATAAAGAATTGTCTTTACAATAGAAAGATACTTAAATAGTTAGAGTGCATTAAATGGTGATACTCAGCACTGAAATATTGGTTGCAGCTAAACTGGAACTATTTTTCTGGAGAAACGTACCATAATAATTTTAACAGGAAAGCAATGGTCCTCACCATGCAACTAATGCACAACATTGATTTTGTTAGATGTAAAGAATTGTTTTTACAATGAAAAAATCCTAAATTAGTTACTGTGCATAAAAGAGAATATTTCTGTTATTTTAAATTTTGGCATACATTTCATGTCTGTCACCCTTGGATATTTTTGCATTTAGTGATCAAAAGTGTAAAACGAAACTATATACATATTATACGATAATATACTATACATATATTATCGTAATAATGTACGAAATATTGTTTCATATTATTGATTGTTCCCGTAATGTACGTTATTAAAATAACTCTGATTTTTGAAAAGAATTGAGTATGCTTCCCAGAAAACTTGGCGAACATATTTAGCAGTTCCAAATTATTTATTGTCGTCTTTGGCGATTTTTTTTTCCAAGAACGATATATATTAAATCGGCTTCTAGATTTTTTAGATTGTAGAATATTTAAGTACTAGAAAAATTTTATGAAAACAATGCTATTATAACAAAAAGAAAATATATTGAGATCAATTATTTAAAATTTATTTTTATAATGCTGTATCATCACATTATTTATAAATTAATTAACCTGTAAGTTGATCTCATTCTTATTGGATTGATTGGTATCTCTTGCTTATATCCGAATTTAATGCTTTCGCCTCTGTCTGTTATTTATATTATTAAATCCTTGTTCTTATTGAGACAAAATAGCTTATTTTTAATCACATCTCATATACAGAATAGTGCCGAATCAGAGAGACTTAGATTTGAAAAAAAAAAAAAAAAGTTCCTAATTCTGAATGCATCCCATTGATATACGCGCTTATTTTTGAGACTGCACGCCCCATTACAAATTGGATTGCCCACTGTTCTCAACTTACTTCAGACCAGCCGTCCATGTTCTCTTCATCTTAACCGCCGCTCCTTGTTGCGTGGGAGACACCTGTCTCTGGCGGCACTTGTATTTTTTATTTATTTATTGTTTTGTTTTTAAATAAACGTTCCGGGAGAGGGGCCTAGCATAGCTAGAAGCGCTCGACACCACTCTTGGAATGGTGAGCGGCACTTCTTCCCTGTTAATCCTCTTCTCAAAATAAATTCGACAGGTTCTCATTTTTTGAGACAGCACTCATTCTAAAATGATGAATAATCAGTAAGCATGTGAATTTATCACGGTCTCCTGTTTTCGAATAAAGATGATTTCGTTACGTGTTCATATTTGCGTCCAGATAGTAGATTGAATCAAAATCGGGAGCTACCGTTTTGTATGCGAGTACTTTAATTCAAAGTTTAAATACAACACAATTGCTCATTGTAAAGTTCTCTTTTTATACTGTGCATGAGATGCCAACGCTACAGAGTGAATACATTTTCTATTCTTTCTGACAATACGGGGACAATAACAATTCGCAATTTTTTATATACATATTAGGACTTGAGCAAACATGCATGCTTTAGCCCGTATTCGATCACAAAATCATTTGTTTTACAACTAACTATAATAGTTAACTGATAAAACTATGTTCTTCGCGGTTAAATAATAGATGAAGTCAAAATCGACGCCGTTTGGTTTATTAATCGTGGAATAAATAACTTTCGGAAAATTTTCGCCACTGATTTAGAGTACGTGAAACAATTTCTACTTCAATGTTTTTTAAATAACAAGAAGTAAAAAATAACAGAAAACTTTGCCTTGTTTCTGCAGAAAATGTCATATTCTTAGAGAAATTTATAGTATTAAAATAATTTAAAAATTATATCAATAAATGATTTTGATATATTGATAAAATATTAATTTTTATTTATAAATTTAAATATCTTTTTTTCGATTTTTTATTTTTTTAATTTTTTTTCCAAGTTAAATTTTTTTTTAATCAAAAGTTTGTTAAAAGATCTTTTTTGCTGCTTATTAAAAAAAAAAAAAAAAAAAAAAAAAAAAAAAAAAAACTCACGGGTTCTTAAATTAGATTTAACACTGTAAATAGACAGCATAATTTATTTTTTATTTTAGCCATTTTCAACGCACATTACCTTTATGAAATTAGCTTTGATTTACACAGATTGACTTACTTGTACATGAATAACAAGTAATTAGTTATAATAGATAGCTCTATTAACACCTTTAATATATCATTTTAAGCTTTGAATTCATCACTTATGTAATATAATAATAGATAAAACATACATGTATTCATTCATATATCGCAACTTTGCTGACTGAGGGGCAGTTTATATTTCCTCATTTAATTTTATGTAAAATAATTTGAAATGGATAGAAGAAAGTAATGGTTAAATAGAGAAAGGAATTTTAAATTTATATATCTGTGTTACCTTTCATTGAATTAAGATACATTTTGTGATTTATTTAGTATACAGGGCCCGCCAAAAGTCCCCTCCCCCCATTTTATCTCGGTATTTCGTCGGAATTCTGAAAAATGGGAAAAGACGTGTTTGAGTTTGAAAGGTACATCTTTTGGCGTAAAAATTTTACGCCCCGGAGATTTAGAGGGTTCGGTAGGAAGGGCAATTTAAAATCTCAAATGGGGAAATATGTCTCGCGATACATCCTTGAAAACCTCTCTTCAAAACAATGAATTTTATGTACATACATAGTTTTGTGATTATGATAATTAGATATGATTATTAAAGGAGATACAAGAGTTTAAAACCCGCATTTCAAAACCCGAAAAACTCATGTAACGTTTTTAATAACAGTCATAAAAGAAAACTATTTATATCAAACTCATTGTCTCAAAGAGACGATTGCAGGGACGTATCACAAGACTTACCTTCCAATTTGAAATTTTAAAATTGCCTTCCAGAGCGGCGCCTAACCCCCCCCCCCCCCACACACACACACACTTATCGCCAAAAGATGTTCAACTCGAATTCATTGAACACATGTTTCGCCTTTTTTTCAAAATTCCGTGATACTTTTTTTGAGATATGAAATATAGATTTTAGAATCGTGTATCTCCTTTAACAATCATCGCAGTACAAGAGTACTATAATATACACTAACAATGCTATATACATCAAATTCATTATTTTGGAAAGAGATTTCCAGGGATGTATTATAAGGCATATCACCTGTTTTGAATATTTATAGTTTTCCTCCTTAGCGGTCGCAAAAAGTTTTCAACAATTTTTTTTTTTTTTTTTTTTTTTTTTTTATTTCCCCCTTGAATTCGTTAAACACGTATTTTGCACTTTTTTTAAAATTCCGAAATATTTGCGAGATAGGCGTGGGTGGGGGACATTTGGCGGATCCTGTATAAGTTATTCTTTGACAAATTAACTAAAATAAACATATATGGATCTAAGTTCATAGTCAGATAATTTGACATTAAAAAAAAAAAAAAAAAAAAAAAGCAATATGTTCATTTAAATAATCTGAAAGGAGAAAACTGTGTGAATTAAATATATAATGTATGATAGAAAACTCATTGTTGAAAGAGAACAATTCTCATATTCTTATACACATAAAATAATAATAATAATGATAATAACTAAACGCACATGTAAATAAAAAAAAAAGAAGAAGAAGAAAAAGAAATATATCTGTCAAAAAATTAAATTGACAGAGAAAAATTCAAACTAAAAGATGGCATTATTTCATTTATTATCACCATCATTATTATTATTACTAATTATGGTCTTCCCGCCTAGCGAATGAGATTTACAGCATTATTAATTTTTTTTTCTTTGTTATTTATCTTAATCATTTGACATATTATGATTTTGACTTTTTCTCTAATTTATCTAAATGTTTTGACCATAATTGTGTCGTTTCTAGTCGGGGAAATGCAAGGTTGTGGGGTCCTATATAGCATTACAGCTGCTTTTTTTTTTTTTTTTTTTTTAATCATCATTTATTATTTTATTCATTTCAAATCACGTGTAAAATTTATTTTTTCTCAATATAATGTTGCAGTTGTGAAGTCCTTTTTTTTACTAAATAATCCTTCTTCCTTATCAAGGGGATAACATTATTTTTCAATTTAATAAATTTCTGTAGCAATGATGTTAGTTTTGAGTGTTGGTTTATGAAGCTTTTGCTTTCATTGGTAAAACTATTACGAACTCACATTATTAAATCACAAAAATTGTTAAATTTTCTTATAAATTTAAATATTTAAAATGTATTTTAACGCACGTAAAACGCATGATATTTTTATTATGTTTAAAAATTTCCCACCAAGGTTTATTTAAAAAAATATTTTAAATTTTACTTTCATGATAACAGTTAGATCATAATGTTTTATATACATATTATTTGATTCTGTTCAGATTTTGTGAGGATGAGTGAATAATTTGAATATAACTAAAATAACCACTAAAGAATTTTCAACTGAAATAACAGAGAAAGATGTTTTATTTTTAAGAGTATTTATATGCTGATAAAATCTCTTAAAGGGAAAATTAAATAAAAGTTTTATGATTTTTCAAAAATGAATCTGATTTATATTTTTCTATAAATTTAATTATAAAAAGGAATATGTTGCGAAATCACGGTCCACACGATTCCAGTTCCACTACATTATCCACCACATCCTCCACTACATCATCCACTACAATCAGTTTTCTCGTTTTCTTCTTTTGGGCACAATTTGTAAACAAATGAACGTATGACTATAAAGTTTAGAACGCTAATTCACTGAGATACAATTCCGTTACTGCCATCTAGAAACTAAATTATGGCTATAGTTCCATCTTATCCTTATAAATTACATTTTCCTTTGCTAGCAAATTCTAAAAACCTCTATTATAATTATAGAGCGATTTTCTAAACTAGAGTGGTCTATCTCATTTAAAAATCTCTGAAAACAAATGCAAACAGAAAAGTAAAGATTTAGTAACTATTTTTTTTTTTTAATGACATAATTCTAAGAAATCAAGTGAGAATTTCTCGCAATACAAAGGATCATAATATTGTTTCACCATCTAGAAAAATATAGACTAGAAATTCTCCACCGTTTGCTCTACGCAGGTATTTTGTTTAGCTTATACGCATAACTTGCAAATCTATTTATAATTTTGGGATCCAGAGAATGAATATTTATTTGTTCTAGATGAAAGTGATATATATTTTTCTATGTGTTCGTTATAAAAAATTAATCATATTTTATAGAACTTTAAGTTAAGCAGTGATTTTTACACTCATATTAATTCAAATTTTCTCAGAATTAAACTTAAAAAAAAAAAAAAAAATAAATAAATAAATAAATAAATAAATAAAAAACAGTTTTCGAAAAGAAAAGTAAATGAGAAATGGTGTTAAGGGAACTTACATATTTGTAAAGAAACATATGCCTCCAAATATTAAACTAAAATCGAATTTTTTATCCTGTATTGACTTTTCCTTTTCTTCCATAATAAACCTCTCGAAAAATGATATATATATATATGCATATATATATATATTTTAGTTTGTGAACAATGAATGCCGTCTGAATAATAAAAATGTCAATGGATAATTTTATAAGAATATCTCATCTATTCTTTTACGACCATTTGTATATCTTTAAAAAAAGTTCTTTGCAAAAATATAAAAAAAGAAGAAGAAGAAGAAAAAGAAAAGTGAATACAGGAAGGAAAAACCATTTTTAATTAAACATTTTAAGATCTAGTTGTGCCATAATTAATAATGTCACTTGATATAGCTGTGTTTACAGACTCGGTGACTTTGCCAACGAATGTTATGTCAGAAATGCCTAGCTGGTAATCAGCCAGGGTAGCTCAATGGTTTGAGCAAACGCACGTTAAGCGGAAGGCCCGGGTTCGATTCCTGACTCTGGTATTTTTCACATAGTTGGTATAAAAAATCAGCCTTCCACTCGAAAATTTTCTGAAATGAATTTTCAGGGTTGATGAATAAATTTCTAAGTTAAATTTTAAGATCTGTCATGCTATCTACCGATCTGTGATGCTATCTACCTATCTGTCATGCGTCTTTAACAACCCTTCCCAAATAGTCTGTTTTTCTAAAACTCCGTAACTTTCCTATTTGTTCGAAGGCTTACTTTTGAGGAAAAAGGAAGTATACTGTTAAAAATTCCAGTTCAAACTTGAACAATAGATAGTAAAGTTATAAGCAATACCAAAATTGCCCCAAAAGTTGGAGCTACCATGTATCCACTCACAAATGAATTATGAATCAGTCAAATTTCTATTAAAGCCAAGAGAACATAAGGTAAAGGGTAAATTTTGTGCATCAACTCACCCGTGGGACAAGGTAAGACCCTAGAAAATTTAGCCTCTTTTATGAAAATCAACGAAACAGAATTTGCGAGCAAGACTGCATAACACAGTGCCAACGTGTTTGACTTGAGACATGAAGGCCTTCAGATCGATACAAATCACGGTCAAATTTTGAATATTCTTTGTATTTAAAACATAATAACAATATTTGATTCAACATAAAATTACCAAATCATGGCAAAAGGTAAAACCTTCGGGTGGTTGAAGCTACTTCAGAACATAGTTTTGCTTCAAACTAACACAATTTTTTTAACAGTGTAATATCAGTGTTTAAAAAAAAAAAAAAAAAAAAAAAAAAAAAAAAAAACTATTGTTTATGTTAAATTTCTATAAAATGCGATTAATGGTTTAATAAAGAACACGCTGCACTAATTTTATGTTCATATTTTTTTTTAGTTTATAAATTATTCGCAAAAGAAGAAAGCAGAAAACAGGTTGTGTCTTTAATTTTACATATGAAAGTATTTTTATTACATACCACTCTACTACAACTTGCGCTGCTAAAGTCGTGCTTCTCCGCAAGTCTAAAACTTATTCTGTAATACCAGAAGCTTACATCTACTGAGTGGCGAATTTTTGACTTCTCCGAGGAAGCAGGTATTCAGCTGCACCAAACGGATGGTCAACCACGTATCTCAAGATTAACGTCGGAGAACAAATATCTTGCAACCATTACTGAAATAGAGTTTGGTAGTAGCAGTATCATGGTGCAGGATATGTTTCTACGGCACTCCCTGTATTCTTCCGTACTATGGAGTTATGTATTCATTACTACTGATAATGTACAGCCATACACGCAGACTAATTTTTCTAAACGGGGTAAGTTTTTCAACAGCCCAGTTCAAGATGCAATACATCTAGAATTAATTGTAATGAAATCAAGAATGACGATCAGGAATTCCAAGTCCAAGTATTTCATTATTTTTCAAACTCTTCATATTTGAACCAGATAGATGACCTTTGGGACCATCTCAAATGGCATATTCATAATACTCCACAGTACGCCTTTTCACGATTGTCGGACGTACTGCAGTCTTTATGCTTTTAGATACTCGTGGCAAACTTCTGAAATGTTTAACACACTAAACGTGGATAACTCTTTTAACACAAATCAAGAACAATTTGTGGGTTAAAAATAATTCTGCATACCTATAGAATTTCTTCAAAATTACGCAGTTTTTATTTATTCAGTATAAATAAACCTTCCTTGCAGAAAATTAATATTGAAATAAGATAAATTTTATACAATGGAAAATTTTTTACTTTTAAAATCGGTTACAATATCTTCATTTTAATTTATTACGAAAATAATAATAATAATAAAAATAACAATAATAAAAAAGTAATAATTATAATTCTTTATAGTTCCATAAAATTGCAGAAAAAAAATTCAGCTTGAGTTAAATATCCTATAGCACTAAATCAATATATAATAATAATATTAATAAAATTTTTTTTAAATAAATTAAATTATGACTAAAAATATAATTAAAACATAAAATTACATTTAATTATAACTACAATAAACATAAGTTAAACTTCATTTTTAAATTACCCGAAATAACTACCTGAATATATATGTATATATATATATATATATACAATTTTTTTTTTTTTTGGAACTCTAATAAAATGTTAAAAAAGAAAATGTCGAAAAGGCACATTTATAAAAGCAAGATTAAAAAACTAAATTCGACGTCTAGATAAATTAGAGCTGTATCTCCAAATGCGTTCGTTGAGGGATGTTATAAATTTTAGCAAAAGTTAAATAATTGGCTTAGAGATTTACAAAGAAAAAATATATCGAAGAAGCCGAATCTCTCTGAAGTTAAAGGATACTAGACAAACAGAATGAAATAAAACGAAAAGTATTAAGCTTTATTTTTTTCCGGTTTTCTTTCAAAAGCTATTTTTGTTTTTTAACATTATTTAATTTTATAACTCATTTATAATAGAAATTAAATATATTAAGAAATTTTATTTACATGCAAATCATATGTACATGTAAACATATTATGCATTGTTAAAAGAATTATGAACTATGAATTATGAATCATGCAAAGATAATGATAATAATAATAATACGTAATTGCAACTATGCATGGAAAAATTATACAACTACATGCATATAAATCAGAAGGAATTTTGGAAACCTCAGAATGTTGGAATAAACAAAAATAGCACAGCCTTTTTATTACCTTACATAGCATGCTTTCAAAAAATAAAAATATAGCCTATTGTGCACTGTTTACAATAAATATTTCGACACTTTCAAATTTAGACGAAATATATAGAAAAAATCTTAGAGAATTATTTTGAAATTTTGGGTGTATAAAGAACATGTTATACATTATATAAATCATTAAAATTTTTGTCCTGAAGTGGAAAAAGGATCCTGTAAAAAATTAGACAAGAGTAAATGTATTTTGGATCACCCTGTAAAATGTAATGCTTGAAATACGTTTTGGCTGTAGCATGTGATTATGAGGATTGTTTTAATTAAAAATTAGTTATTTATGAGGATTGTATAAATTTTTATGAGGCTACAACATGTATTCGTGGAAAAAAAAAAAAAAAAAAAAAAAAAAAAACTTTTTTAATTATAACATTTTGAGTAGTAGCTCCAGTAAAAAACCATTTTCAGGAAACTTGGCCTACTACATTAGAGACAGCATACTGCAATTTAGAATGCGTAAATGTGAAATAACTTACGAAATATGAGCATCTTTGCTAAATAATTTTTAACTACGCATGCGAAAGCTTTTTATAAAGTTCATTTGCATGATTTAAACGGAAAAAACATTGAACTACTTATATGAAAACAGC
Source organism: Salticus scenicus (assembly GCA_963930645.1). NCBI lineage: Eukaryota > Metazoa > Arthropoda > Arachnida > Araneae > Salticidae > Salticus > Salticus scenicus. The sequence goes on along the minus strand of OZ005659.1, from coordinate 160,152,993 downwards.
AAACAAATACCGTGTAAATTCAAAAAGTCATGAGCTATACAATGAACAGAATTTAACTTCCTTTCTAAAAAATAGGAAGATGATAGAAAGGTTTTATCAATTTTTACTTACATCCAGCGAACGCTGTGTTACCATTGTGCAATGATTGAATAAAAATAAAAATATGAGTAAAACCCCTTATTGTTTACAGTGCAGCCACATATCGTAAAACTAGCAGTGAGGACTCGTCTAAAATGTTGGAGGGATACCAGCTTGACCGACAGTTTTAAATTTGGAAAACTTCCAGTAATTCCGCGCTCTGTGTTATTGCTCATCTTCTCTGAGTCATATGACTGTCACCCATATTTTAGCATTGGACTCGTTGAGCTAGCACTTGCGCAGATGCTTCCATGGTTTCATGAAATGTAGTTGAAGAATAGCTTTTATTTTGGAAACAAGCAGAAATTATATTCATTCTATACCGCTCATAAAAATTTCAATTTACACGATATTTGTTTGGGTATTTCATATATGTAGCTCAATACTTTTGGCTATTAGATTATGTAAGTGAAATTTTTTAAACTCTTGCGTATGTGTAACGAAAAATTATTTAGTAAAAATGCTCATATTTCGTAGGATATTTATGATATTTGTATTCTGATTGCAGTATTCTGCGTCCAATGTAGTTCGTCAACTTTTCTAAAAATGGCATTGCAGTGCGTTTAATATCCTACAGTCGGTAACAAAAGTCTCCAAATACTAGCAAAAATTTCTATATAAAAAAGTAAAATTAATACAGTTTTGTTAAATAAATCCGTGTCGAATCCTGTTCTTAGTCAGTCAAAAAACAGGATTCGACAAGGATTTTTTTAACAAAACTGTATTAAGTGCACTTTTTTATATAGGAATTTTTGCTAGTGTTCGAAGACTTTTGTTACCGACTGTATGTGTTATAGTTAAGTGTTTTTTTAATTTATACAGATAATTAGAAAAATTATCATAATAAAATGCGGCAGCCAAAATACATTTCAGGCATTACTGTATACAGGGTGATCCAAAGCATTTTGTCTTATGCTTAAGTTTTTAGTGGTTCTCATTTACTCTTCAGGACAAAACTTTTTCTGAAATATATGAAAGTAATAAAATGTATAACATGTTCTTTATACTTGACCAAATACTTATTGTTAGATAGTGTATAAGTTTTCTTTTAAAAATGATTTTACAGTTTAGTTTAACTTAACACAAAACGAAAACATTAAAATGTGTGTGTATATATATATATATATATATATATATATATATATCATGTGTCAATAAAATTAGAGACGACGCAAAATTGTAAATTGAAATAAATAGGCCTATGACACTAAATAATAAATCAATTACATTTAACAAAAATAAAGAGACATTTTAGTTTAATCGGTAATACAGAAAAAAAAAAAAAACTAGTTGGCATAGGTGGACTCTTCTCAGTTCCCCATCATATATATATATATATAAATTTCTAGAACAGGACATTCTCTTAACATAGTTATCATGATAAGAGAAATGAATTGGAAAAAACGGTTGAAACAGTGACAGAATGAAATCCCCTCCTAATAGGCTATCCACCGTTCACTTAAATATATTTATCTTATTCTAATCGATTCATTTATTTTATTAGGGTAAATTTCGTAGTTTAGTTTTCATGCTACTATTTTCAATGCAACAATCCTCAAAATGCATATTTATATAGAAAATTTTCAGTTTTGTTATAATAATAAAATCTTAAATAACGAATAGATTACGAAATTTTCCTATAAGAATTTTTGTAATCAGTCATGTTCATACAAGCATCATAAATGTTATTTTGAAGTTGTCTGATACATTTATGATCCTGAAAATGGCCGTTTATGCTCAATTTTGTATTCTTCTGCAATTTTAAGAGGATCGTAAATTCCAAATAACTTACGAATTTCTTAAACTAGAAAATTCATACTCTATGGTATTCATGTCAGTATCTTAAATAATATTTCAAAAGTGGTCTGACATCTTACGATGAAAATATCCCTCAAGATTGATGCTTGTGTGAAATTTTGCCCTATTTTGCCATGTTAAGAAATTCGTAAATTTCTAATAACTTACGAAATTTTTATGTTAGAAAATTCATAGTCAGTGATATCCCTGCCACTATCCTAAATAGTATTTCAAAAGTAGTCTGACATCTTTACGATGAAAATATCTCTCAAAATTGACGTTTATGTGAAATTTTGCCCTATACTGCCATGTTAAGAAATTCGTAAATTTCCAATAACTTGCGAAATTTTCAAAGAAGCATATTTATAGTTACTGATGTTCATTCTGGCATCAAAACTGATATTTTAAAACTGGTCAGACATTTTTACAGTAAAAGGTTTCCATTTAATGCATGTTTAAGTGAAATTTTGTCCTATTCTCCCGTGTTATGAAAACCGTAAATTTCTAATAACTTACGAAGATTTTTATTTCGAATGTTGTAATTGTATAGGGTTCTTGCCAGTATCGAAAGTAATATTTTAAAACTGGTCTGACCTCTCTGCGATCATTTGATCGTGCGATCCCTAACAGCACAGTTAGGCTTAACTTATCCACAGTACATCTTAAGGACATTTCTGGGATGCCTTTTCATCCAGAAGACATCTTGAAGATATCCTGGGGAATCGATGTGCTGTCTGGGATATCGTGTAAACAGGCTAACAAACTAACGGACTAACACACTAACAAACTAACAGATACCCTACAGGAGGACACCATACAAATTTTGTTATTTTTGGATTCATCACACCTGAAAACGTGTAAAAAAGTAAAAAAAAAAAAAAAAAAAAATAGGTCGAATATTTTCACGATTACCAAAGTTCCCCATACCTATAGTATGATGGGGAACTAAAAGAAAAAAAAAACTGGAAACAATAGAAATTGCTAAAAATTTATAAATTATGAAACAATATTTAAGTCGGGAGAATTTTGTAGAAAATATATTTACTTTCACTATACAAAGATATCGAAATTTCTTAAGAAAATATGTTAGTCTACCAGTTAGAAATAAAAAATATACAACATGCAAGTCTGATGTTAAATGAAACCATGAATGATACAAATTCAGTTATTTTATATGATCTAGGTAGCACATAACGTTGTTATAGCGTTGAAAATAAGTCTGAACAGTGAAAAATTAATTGTAAAAGCGTTAAAACAACGTTATGTGCTACTGGGGCTATTATGAAACATTATTTAGTATTGCATTAATAGTATGTTTCAATAAAGTACATTTGTGTAATGAAATTTCTTATGAATAAAATACTACATTTCCTGCTTCTTTCTCAAACCACAAACATGGAATGTATTTGACTTCACGAGATTATTCAAGTACGATTTATAAGATAGTCAGTCGAAATATTTTCTTATGAAATGTTCGATCTTTGTTTCCTGCAATAACTAAATATGCTTCAAATGCCCTGGAGTAAGAGAGAAGATAAGATAATTTCTATAAAGTCTTTCTCTAGTATGCATAAAATATTTATAAGACTGCAAAACTCTTTTGTTTGTTCTTTTATATTATTTATTTTATTTGATTCATATATACAACTATGTTATGAATAATATCAGATGAAGGTATAGTTCCATTTTTTACAATGTACCTTAAAGTAATTTTCTTTTTGTGTCCGCACTGTGTCATTATCGATAAATAAACAGAAAATAAGAAACTGATTTTATTACCTTCTATGTTTACGCACCGAATTAAAACTGATAAAATTTTAGACGTGATAATCCTTAAACGAAAATAAAAAACAACAAATGCTTTATTTATTACACACCAATCAGATGAATTTATACATATTATTATTTATCAATTATCCAACGAATATAAAATATCAATCATATAATTAATCCATCAACTGGTATATCAGAAAATCTCTGAATTATTTTTTAATAAAATTTAAATAAAGTGCTATTTAAATTAACAATTAATCAATTAACTAATTAGCTATTTCGGCAAAGCACAATTAGAATTAGAACAAAGAAGTACAAGAAAAAAAGAATGATATTTAAAAAAAAATATGACGTGGAACATAACATTAAATATAAGATAAAAATTGACAAAAGAAGGTAAATATATATATATATAATAAAATAAACACAATAAAATATGCTAAAACATACACACACACACACATATATATATATACACTAAAAAAATGTTGTAATTTTTCCTGCACTTTCTGCGGTATATTTTCAAGTATTTATGCTGTGAAATAAATTCAAGCACTAAATGCTGTAAAATCGACTTCCTGTGGACTTTAGACAGGAACATCTGCTTGTGGAAACATAACATCTGCGTCTCTGAACTCAGATGCAGATGAACCATGAACGAGGAATGAACAACGTGAAGATCATGGAATGAAGAATGTCCATTCATCAGAAAGGTTAGTTTTTAATTTTTATATTAACATTTTGTATTGATTAATTAAAATTTCGTTAAAACGTATTAGTTGTAAACATATTGTAGCATGTCTAGTTCATGACACCTATAACTTTTCTCTTAACGATTTACAATTAATTAAAAAAATGTTTCTTATTAATAATTCAGTATAGTCATTTTAAAGGTTTTTCATACAATTACATATATCAAGTTATATGCTGGCCAAGGAAGTGCTAAATGCACTTATTTATATGAACAGATTTATGTTAACGTGTATAAACTTGCACTCATGAAATTCAACAAAAAATATTAATTATTTATTAAGCAATTTATCATAACAAATTGAATATGTTTATGATTACAAATTAATTTTTAACCCTAGAACACTAGTGGTACGTAAATTTTACGTGCGGTCTTCATTTAATTGTTTTTTCTGCACTTTTCCTACTATCGATACACTTGTTTGAGTTTGAGTGCTTCGAAATAATTATTCAGATAATGAAAAATTAGTAATATTGGGTAAAACAGCAAATAATTAAACATATTTAAAAACAATATTAATGTAGTACAAGCAAATAAAACGACTTTTATATGAGCGCGTCAATTTTAGGTATCTCTAGTGATAGAGTATTTATGAACACGCTAGTGTTCTAGGGTTAAAAGAAGATTTTCTTAACTTGAACTTGAAATGTATTCCCTTTGACTTCAAGATAAATAATATAACAAGTATAAAAACATAGTCCTTAAGATATTATTTGACTTTTTTTTTAATAGCAAAGAATGTTCGCATGAGAGTATGATGCACATAGTTTATTTTAAAAATTAAAAGAGGTATATTTCTGGGGCCGAATCAGTGCAAAAATTGGGAGCGCTTTACGGTCATATTTAATGACTTTGACCTTGAATCTTCCTTGTCATATTCAATTTCATATTAAACTTAATTTGTGTGGAGATCCTTAGAGCTTAATTTGAAGATTTCATTAGGTCCTGTTTCAAAATCTACGACCGCCTGTTCACTCACCCTGCAAACACTTTTGAAAATTCTGCCTGTAGCAAATTTCGACAATCAGCCGAAATTTGGCGCCAGTTGCATTCTATGCCCGTTTTATAATCTGAACCTGGATGTTTGCTCACCATCCAAGCGACCTTTGAAAAATTTGGCCAGACAACTACGCTAGTTTAAATTTATGTGTATATCGGCAGACAGGTAGCGCTGCTATTAATTAACTGTGATCCGATAGTGGGGTTTTTGAATCCCGGAAGATTTTTCTCTCTTTTTTATTTATTGAATTTATTTTATTTTATGTATTTATTTATTTTCAAAATCGATATCTGCTATAACAGATACACCTATTGAAATTAGATTTTATATTATATTTATCTGCCTTTTTAAATAATCTTACGTTTACTGTTTCCAGAATTTTTAATTTCTGTAGAAACACCCTCCTTTTTTCAGGACATTTTCCAGCCATTATTCAGCAATGATAATTTTTTGGTTTATTTTATGATAAAAATTGCCATTCAGATTTTGAAAATATCTTGAAGAAAGACGGAAACTTCCAGCCCTGAACTTTTGTCATGAAATAAGCTATTAGAACGAGAGATCTATTTCTTTCGGACAAAGTAGAGTAAATGAAAACAATTTTTTTCTTTTTCCCTTTGGCACCAAATAGAAATAGCATAAAAGAAATTTTAAAACATTAATATATATGTAACTGCTGCTAAAGAACGCAATTTCATATTTTAAGGAAAAGAATGTGCTATTTTTATTTTTATTGATTTATTTATTGCGCTTTTTAAATATTTTGACCAAATGAAATAATAATAATAATAATAAATAAATAAATAAATAAATAAATAAGGATTTTATTTTATTTTTCTCGTTTTTTTGAAAAATCAATATAAACGAGAAAAAAATACATATATTGGATTCGTAAAAATTTTCGATCTCTGTTTTTCGATGGATTTAAACGTTTTCGGATGTCCTAAACACGATTAATTAACTTTTAGAAAAATTGCTAAAGAAAAAGATTTACTTTTCTCCCCCCACCCCATACAAAACAATTAGCGTTTAAAATGCGCTCAAAAAAAAAAAAAAAAAAAAAAAAAAAAAAAACCTGTATCGACCGACTACTGCAATTCGATTTACCCGTAATAATCTGTATATACGGTAAACTCTCGATTATCCGCAAACGGATTACACACGTTGTGGATAATTCGTGGAGCGGGAAATGGGCGAAATCAGAAGAAAGTATTTTTTTTTTTTTTTTTTAATCATCAACAATAAACAGATACAAATGATAGCTTAAAAAAAAAGTAAATATAAAGAATTATGTGGTTTTTGCTTTATTTGTTCTCCAGTAGAATAGCTACCAAACACGTCAAGATCTCAATTTATTTCAAAACATTGATGTGACCGCTTTTTTTTTTTTTCTTTCACAGCAGCTTTCCTGGCGGGTACTTTCTTTAATATTCAATCGTAATTAAATATTGGAGAATATTTTTCTACAAATAAAGTGGTGTGAAAATGTGGCGGTTATTCACAATTCTGTGGAATAAACTAAATGTTTGCATGTCTGCGGTACTGTTTAATTTAGAGCATAAATTAGATTACAAATTGAACCATGGCTTCATCTTAAGTTCACTTTTTTTCTTTATGTTTTTTACATCCTATAGTACATGAAGTACGGTCAAACCTCGTTGACGTGAATTACTTTTAACATGAACTGTTTCCACAATCCCCGTCAAAAAGAAGATTAGTTACTGATAACATGAACTACTGATAACATGAACAAATTTTTTATCCCCCATGAGATTCACGTTAATGAGGTTCGACTGTAAAAATAATTTAACTTTTTATAAATATTTTCATTGTTTGTATTATGTTTTATATACGATACATTCAAGTTTTTAAGCTAGAATGCATTTTATGTCATTTCAATTTCATGTTCAGCCTTTTTGCGGTTTATGTACGAAACCTATGGCTCTCAATTTTGCGGATAATCAATTATGCTGTATCTATATGCATGTATGTTCAAAAAAAAAAATTAACATATTTTAGCGCAGATTATAAACTAAGCATGTCAAAACGGAAATCAGAAATTCTCGCTGAGTAAGATAAACAAATACTGGATGAAAGTTGAAAATTAACCCGATGAGTTTATTCACTCTAAAACGCCTAAGCATCACAGTTTTTCTTCAATCAAAGACACTGAACATACCACAACTATGACTTTTATATACTGTAGATATTGAATGAAAGGCTTGCTTTTTATTTTTTTCCTCTGTCTCAAAGTGCAAGCGAATTACTATAAATTTATAACTGTCTATCATTAATTTTAATGCGTGTTAGTGTATGTTTAATAGGAGACACATATAAACTTGGTGTTAGAGATTTTTACATTTTTAATTTTTGTTACGTTTTAAGATTAAAAATAAATAAATAAATAAATAAATAAAAATATCTTAACTTTTTAACGGAATGACACCTTAGAACATTGAAAGAACGAGCTCTGGCATTCCATTATTTAATATTTTAATTATAATAAAGCAAAATCACAATAACTATATACATCGCACGCAGTAAACAGAACATTAGGATACATAAGAACGAATATTCTTACAGGCCGCTGCCTGCGGCCCATGGCTACAGGGGCGTCTTACACGAAAGCAGCTACATCTCTCAGCGAGAGCCGACGAACTTCTGACTTCTGAAAACAAAGTGTTTTCACTTCATTTTAATGATCGGCAAAATATCATTAGATATTTTGCCGAGAATGGCGACAGCGCCGTCTATATTCTTTTAAATGATAGGGAAGATGGCTCAATATCGATAGGCTATTTAATATATTCGTAAGAGTTTGAATTTAGAGCTACAACTTTAAATATTATTTCTTCCTTTCTTTTCATTTTTTTCTTTTAATTTATTCCCTTGTTTATTTATTTATTTTTACGCAATAATAACATTATATACTTTAAAAGAAAAAAAAAAAAAAAAAAAAAAAAAGGTAGCATTTTCTTGTTCTAAGCATTAGTTAATAAACAATATGGCATTTTTAGCAGTCATAGCTACGTTTAAAAATAAAACTGCAATTAAATATCAACCCTTCGAAATCATTTAGAATTTCTGTAATCGCTTTTAAGATTATTATGGCTGACACAAAGAAATCCCCCCCCCCTCCTTTTTCTTCCCGTTAAACCCATATTCTACCAAGCATTGAAAAAATGTTTTTCAATGTCTGTGTATACACACAAAATAAAAAAAACTTACCAAATTTTCATTAGTTTAATCGGTACAGGCTGTCCTAAAAGTAGGACAATAGTTTAGGACATTTGGAAATATAAGGAAAACAGACCATCTATATATATAATAATAACAGGAGACTTGGCGTTGGAATATTAAAACCCGAATAAACTACTACGTCAGAAACGCCAAAGAAAAATATTGGAAATGCATACAGCTATTTCGGTAGCCTATAGCGTACCGTCTTCAGTGCAAAAAGGATTCTGAATCAGAAGTGCTCGTATAGTGCTCGTTCAGGAGAAGTGCTCGTGTTAGAGCACTTCTCCTGATTCAGAATCCTTTTTGCACTGAAGACGGTACGCTATAGGCTACCGAAACAGCTGTATACATTTCCAATATTTTTCTTTGGCATTTCTGTAAAATTAACTACACTTTGTTGTAAATTTTACAACACTTTTTAAAACAGCATCTTGTAAAATTCACAGCAAAATGCAGTTAATTTTACAGCACTACTAAAAACAGCATCTTGTAAAATTCACAGCAAAGTGCAGTAAATTTTACAGCACCATAAAAAACAGCAGTTTATAAATTTTACAGCAACTGTGCTGGCAGCCGCGGTGCCAACACCTTTTGTTGTAAATTACTGATTTTTTTTTTTTTTTTACAGTGTATATATATATATAATATTATCTAGCATAATATGAATGAGAGCCCTGTATATATATATATATATATAGGCATAATTAAATTGACTATTTAAAAGAAAATATAATTAAGTAAAGTTTTTATAATACCCTCTTTTTTTTTCTTCTTATTAATTTCTCCCACACTCTTTTTTTAATTTTTACTTCCATCACTCAACTACCGTAGGTAATGGAATTATTATTTCAGTTCAAAAATTCAATATCCAGTTTTCACCTACTTTATACGTTTTAAGGCCTCATGATAAAAAAAAAGTAGCTTCTGACAATTGGCCAGTGTGTGTGTATGTATGTATTTATGTATGTATATGCGGAATCTTCTGGCTATCATATCTTCAAAACTAATAAGGATATAACTACGATACTTCAGAATTAAGGCAGGTTTGGTGTATAGATAAAGTTTCCAAATTTTCGTAAAAATTGAAAAAACGGAAGTGGGATATCGGAAACAGGAAGTGGGATCATAAGTCCGTATCTCAAAAACGGTTCTAACGAGTTTCTTCAAAGTTGCAATATAAACACTCTATTAAATGTTCTTTCGAATGATATAGATTGTTAGTTCAGGAAAATTGATAGACATTCTGTATAAGTAGCTCAATTTCAGACGTCGCAAGTACGTTCCGTTAAAAACGACTGCACGATTTTTTTTTCAAATTCGTTATATTAACTCCCTTTTAAATATCCTTTTGTATGTAATTACTGTTTTCCGGTCAATAATTGAGTATGCCAAGTTTTGGTAAAAGTTGGTATTTCAAAAACGGCTCTAACGATTTTCTTGAACATTGTTAGATAAATCAATTTTAGATATCCTTTCTCATGTATTACGTGGTTATAAAAGGAAAATTAACAGTATCCTGCTTATGTAGGTCAGTTTTAGATCTCGGAATTTGGTGTTTCAAAAAATAACTCTACCATTTTTTTTCTCTATTTTTTAACTCGCTATGAATGTTTTGTTTTATATACAGAAAAAAAAATTAGGTTTCTACGTCGTTAAGTCAATTTTATGTCTTTCGACCACATTATCTCAAAAAATGCATACAATACGTGTAATAGTGAGTAATGGAAGTCTTGTGGTTGTTTCACACACACCAGATTTCTTTTTTCTTTTTTCCTTTTCTTTTTCTTCTTCTTCTTCTTTTTTTTTTTTTTTTTTTTTTTTTTTTTTTAAGTAGAACCAATTTTAGACTACATTTTTTTTTTTTTTTTTTTTTTTTTTAAATATTTTGTAAACGAAATATATATATGTAACATAATGGGCACTGTATATGAACGACATACAGAGCACATTTCGAAACAAAATAATTATATTATTATTGAAAGATAATGCCACAGAGCTTGTTACGAACGAGAGGTCGTCATGTTCCTTTAACTTAGGATTTTAGCTTAATTACTTAATGAAATTATGGGCACGAGACTTGAATTATGCTTATTTGACTTTACTGAATTAGATAACGAAATAACGACAAAGTCAGATTTAAAAAATAAATATAGAGCTTTTATTTTGAGCTTAAAGAAAAAGGTGGGCGTTGGACTATATCACATTTAGCACTTTTATAACTTATAGGGCAGCCTTCATAAATACTTTTAACTTTACTTAATTAACCACCAATAATCTCAACTACTTCATTTAAATTCATTAACTCTCGCGACTTAGTAATCTTTCGATAGCGGGAGTATTCCCTTACCCGCTATTCTACTCGACTTACTATCTTCTACTATAGCCGCTAACAACTAACTTCCTTCCAAGCAGCTACCTACTAACCTCTAGCCGCTAACAGCTAACCTCTAACTCTCCAACTAACTTCCAAAAACAATCTTCCTTCTCCTTTTATACAATTCACTTTCCAAAATATTAGCATAATGTGAATTACAGTTTCGTTTATCATTTATCATAGGAACTAACTCTATTAATCAACTGAATCCTAAATTCTGCACATTCACGTGTTGTTCATAAAGTGCGAACTTCGTTTGTAGCATTACGCTAGCATTGCTATATCGCACAAGCTTTATTAAGAATATAATTTTTCTCATTCTTATGCGAAATATGCATAAAAAATATAAAAAGGCTAAATTAAGAAATAACTTAAAAATTTTGGAATGTAAGAAAGCTGATTCATTAACATATAAATATGTTTATTTTTCTATTGTAATTATTTTTTCTTCTTTAAGTAATCTCAAAAATTTTCATTTTCATTTTTTTTTATGGTGAACATGCATAATGAAGTGTTCACAAAATCTTTGAATTTAATTTCTTTCATTTTCTTGTTCTTTTATAAAGTTAAATTCTGCAGAGATAACTTAAGCTTTTTTTTTTTTTTTTTTTTCCTTTTAAACTTTTCTAAGAATAAGAATTAAAAATAAAATTAACTTTATGATTGTTTCAAGAAATGCTAATTAAGTAAATTTTTCAAGTGTCTCTTTTTTATTTTCTAGCTACTTTTTTTGGTGTTCCTTTTTGTTATTTTTATGCTGGAGATTTCGGAAGTACAGGGTGTCTAAGAATAACTTTTAGAATTTTAAACTTTTATAACGTTTAAAATAAAAATGATATTTACATTCCGTTTTCTGCAGTTAATAGAGTAAATCATCAAGTATTTATTCTGTTTATCGGTACACTTCAGCATGTACACCATTTGTGGCCCTAACCTTACCCACTCTGTAATCAATTTTCTGCTAGGTACGCTGTAACATGTCGTCTTTGACAGTGGTAAAAACATCTGTAATGAGGCGCTTTCAGTCAGCAATGCCAGTAATCTGTGTCCGTTAAACAGCATCATTCAAATAATACCACAGAAAGAATTCGAGGGATGTGATATCCGGAGACCTGGATGGCCGTAAAATTTGCCCACTCCGTCCAATCTATTAGTTGGGAAAGGCAACGTCTAGTTGATCAAGGACTGCACTTGACAAGTGTGGGGTGCACCATCTTGCTGGAACGAAACATTGGGCTGCAAATCCTCCAACTGAGGAAGAGAAAATAGTTGAAGCATGCTTAGGTAGATACCATCATTAACTGCTTTTTCAGCGAAGAAAAAAGGTTTAATTATTCGGTTGTGCATCACACTACATTAAACATTAACATTTGGCCTGTCTCATTCAATCTCTGCAGTTTCATGTGAGGTTTCTGAACCCCAAATTCGTACACTATGACAGTTAACTGGCCAGACACATGAAATGCTGCCTCATCACTAAAGCACACCTGTTTCAAGATCCCTTCATCTTCAGCGATACTGTGAAACATCTCTATGGCAAACTCCGCACGGTTTGGTTTGCCTGTTGGTAACAATGCCTGCAGCAACTGTACCTTATACGCATACAGATGCAACTGTTTGTGATGCACCATGTAGACTGTGGACTTGGATATTTGCTGTTGTCTTGCAACCGAAAGAACTGAATTTTTCGGACTGCACAGGAATGCTTCATGCACCCGCTTAACATTTTCATTTTTGTTCCTGGGTCGTCCTGCTCCTTTCTTATGCAACACAGACCTATAGTCATGAAGCTGGTGTGTCATGCACGGATGGTGGGTCTGGATATGGGTCTCAATGAAACTTGGTCCGGAATTTCCGTTGAACGCGTGAGTCCAATTTGATCTCTGTGAACCATGCCACACATTGTGCTTTGTCCTGTGGGGTCCACATGCTCACTTACAACTGACTAGGCTAAACAGACAAAAAGCTTTATTAGTTGCACTAATAACTGCAGAAAACAGAATGTAAATATCTTTCCTATTTAAGAAGTTGTTAAATTTTCAAATTGTAAAGATATTTCTTGGACAACCTGTATTCTAATTTTTTTTTTGAAAATTTCATTTTGCAAGTAAATAATGTATATTTTTTATTTTGTATCAAAACTGTATTTATAATTGCATAATCAAATATATAGTAAAACTGCATAAATAAAAAATATCTTATTGTATTACTACACTATTTCCCATTCTTCGTGAAAATACGTAATAAAAAAATAAAAAAAAACTTTAAAAATTCTGTCAAAGACCTTACTTTTGGAGTGTCATAGAGGGGGTGTCTCTTATGCTGTTTTGAATGAGATAACGAAGAAAATCTTAAAAAAAAAAAAAAAAAAGACAAAATTAAACAGAATATGTTAAAATTTTATTTACGGTCAAAGTATATAAATCAACAACATTAAACGCAAAGAAATGAAATAAAAAGATAATTTTTAGACATTAGTGATATCAAAACAAAAACTCCCATTTTCTGCAGAACACAATCTTTCTATCATCACTCGTCTAAAACAAAACATAGAGACACAGAAAAGAAAAAGTGACTTTGCATATTCATGTTAAACTCCTTAATTTCCGTTGGCAAAAATATACATAAGGGGCATTTACCTCATCAATTACTCGTGATACTCCCATTTTCTGCAGAACACAATCTTTCTATCATCACTCGTCTAAAACAAAACAATAGAGACAAAGAAAAGAAAAAGTGACTTTGCATATTCATGTTAAACTCCTTAATTTCCGTTGGCAAAAAAATACATAAGGGGCATTTACCTCATCAATTACTCGTGATAAATTTTGAAACATTTAAACAAAAACTAGAATTGAAAAATAAACTAAATAGGCGGGGCTTACTGCTTCAACTAGAAATATAGGTGGAACGTAAACATTGTCAATTAAAAAAACGAATTACATTGGAATGCAAGGTAGATTTATTAAATCGCTTCTTAGCTACCTGGGTAGTGAAAGGGTTAATCATATAGCTCAACTATTGCTTTTTTTTTGGTGGGGGGGGGGTGTTGATCAGCGGTTGATTATTATTTTAAAAACACTTCAGTCCTCAAAAATACTTTTAAGTAAGACTCTATATTTTCATAGACAGTAAAAAACAAATCGTAGTTTTTCGAAGAATTAAACTGAACCAAAATTCTTAAGTACGATTAATATTGTTTAATGTTTACTTCATGGTACCTTACAATAATTTATCTGAAAAGATTTAGTTTATGCATTGTTATAAATACATACAGCTATATTATTTCAGTTCACATATTATGTCATACCTACAAAATAAAGTAAAAGAAAATTTAAGCTTTGTTGGTGGTCGGTATCGGCATGATAGAAACTTTTTAATTGAAAAATATCGCTTATTTTTCTAAGAGCGCTGTCTGACCAATCTTAAGTGTAATGTATTTAAATAAAACTAAAATATATTATCTAATAAAGTATTTAACTATATGTCTATCTAAAGGGATAACAAAGGTATTACAAATGCGTTAATGTTTCTATTATCATTTATTTCTATATTTTTTTTCTTGAAAACTTTCCGGTGCAAAGCAATAAAATTTTGTCTAATTCTTGTAGGATCTTAGTTTTATGTTTTTGGATTTACAGATAACCCCAACACATTTTTGGTTATATCTTTATGAATACTAAAGGTAAAGTATGCAAACTGTATATACTTTTCCGCACTGTCATATTCTCAGAAATTCAAATATGAAGTCAAAATCGGGTATTGCTATTGAAAAAAATCAAAGTTGACGCTCACTTCAATATGCAGATTGCACCTAATTCGAAATTTCACATGATTTTCGAAAAGTGCACTTAATTTCCTGTTGAATGATGTCTATTAGATTTTTCTGCGTCAGTTGATGACGAAATTACAGCGGGTGTGGCGTCCCCCTCCCTACCCCCACTGTCCATACTCTATAATTTTGTGCAAAACATTTATTATTTATCAATGTGAAAATAGATTATTAAAATCTTATAGTTAATGCTGTTCATATTAATACCTTAAATGCTATTTTAATGTGATTATCATAAGTGATATTTTCTATTTGCCCAACCTTTCTACAGACATTTGTTCTGGAAATAATGGACACACATACTTACATACTAAAACAGAAGACTAACATAATACTCAGACTAACATAATACTTAACTAACTAACTAACTGACTAACATACCAATGGACACAACATGAATTTTGCCATTTTCGGATTTATTACGCACCTCAAAATATGCAAAATGAATAAATAAATAAATAAATTAAAATAATATAATATAATATAAATAAAGTGATTTTTTTTAAGTGGTCGAAACCTGCAGTAAGATCTGGAATTAAAAGAAGATAAGTTTAATTATAAATTTGAGATTGTTTTAATTACTGTACTAAAGGAAAAAAAAAAATAAAATATAACTTGCAAATACTATTCATAAAAATACTAAACAAAAATATTTCTCTGTGCATTTTGTATTGAAAGAATAAAATCGATTTTTTTTTCAAAATTTTGTACATTTGTATTCTAATTTTCCTGCAAATTAATTCTACTGTTCAATTAATGATACATTTTTAAGTCAAACATTCTGATGTAAAATTCTTAAGCTTGCTTTTTATCTCCTTATTACTTTCTATTCCTTTTTATTTCTTCTTCTAGAGCATATAAGAAAATAATTTGAATTGCAAGTTTTTTTTTTCTATTATTTACAAACCAAATATATTTACCATTAGGCATTATATTGCATCCTACATGAAAAGTGACACAAATCAACAAACAATAGTTTTGGTAAGTGAAAAATTCTATCTCGCAATTTATCCGTCTGAGATGCAGCTGTGTCCATTTTTTTTGTATGCCTGTGAAAGTTTCATCATTATCTTTAAATTGATTCTTTTCAGATACTGCATATTTGAGTTATGTCAATTTTTTGCCGTAGTACGATAGCTGAACAGCATGCAGTACAAATTAAAAAGTAGTATTCTGTGGCCACCACATGACTTTCTTCTATAGTTTCCTATAGAAATTCACTCAGTAAAAATAATTTATTAAAATTATTATTTAAATATATATATATTGCATGATAATACAGACGATTTTCATATTAGAGAAGTAGTATAACATTAAATATCCAAAAAAAAAAAAGTTCATTTTATTCTCACTATATTAAAAAAATATATATATACGTTTTCTTTTCTAAGTATTTTTGCGTTAAAAGAAAAGAAAACGATAACTTTGTTTAAATAATCACAGATCTATATTTCAACCATTCGTTTTAAAGATATTGATGAGACTTTTCGAAAGATACCCATCTTGAAAATTTACTCCCCCCCGGGGGGGGGGGGGTTATTTCCTCCCCAGGGGCAAAAGCGATGCCCCAACATGCACAATTTCTTTTTCCTAGTTAACTGCTACTATTATCAATAATTCATATTAATTTTACAATCACAAGTTAAAACTAACTTTCATTATGTATATTTATACGAAATTTCGCCCTGTACTGTCATGTTAAAAATTCAGAAAAAATGCAATTACAGCGCCACCTGTTGAGCGATTGATCCCTAAATCTAATCAGCACCAGTTTATGTCAGGATCCAACTAAATACCAAGTTTGGTTAAATTTCGTTCATAAGTTCTTACACAAAATTCGTGATACACACACACACAGACAGACATTTTCTAAAAACAGTCAAATCGTGTTCAGGACATCCCAAAACGTATAAATCCATCGAAAACTGAAGTACGAAAATTTTCACGAATCCAATACTTTATATATACATATAGAAGAAATCATATATATATTATTTATTGAAAGAAATGACACGCACACAGATTTATTACAAATAAACTTTTACTCATTGTTATACAAAATACCTAATAAAAATGGAAGGATAAAAGTTTAAAGTAAATTAAAAATTGTAAAACGTAAAAAAGCCGTTAATTTTTCGGTTTTAATGTTTTCTTTCCTGAAAGAATATCAAAAGTCATCATTTTTAACTTTTACATTTAACTTAAATAATGAAATGTTTACAAAATGTCTGAATTTATTTTCTTCCTCTCTCTTCTTCTTTCATAAAGCTGAGATAACTAAAGATTTTTTCTTCAAGAATCTCTAAAAATAAGAATAAAAGCAAGTTTTATTATTTAAAGAAAATGGTAATTCAGTAAAATTTTGAAGATATTTATTTATATATTTATTTATAATTTTTCTGCCTATTTCATTTATTGTTTGTTACTTTTGTTCGGGAAAAAGGTTATAAAGTACATTGTAATTTGTACAATTTCATTTTTCAAGTACACAATATAAAGTGTTTACTTTATAACAAGTTTGTCTTCATAATTTAAGAATTGTGTACATTTATATATGTGTGTATGGGAAAAAATGAACTTTTGAAAGTACAAAAATATCTAAAAAACCACAATTTATAAAAGAATTCACTGTAAAACACGTATAAAAATTATTTAATTAAAATCATTAAAAAACACATCGTGTCAAGGCCTTTCGCCCTGAACATCAGGGCATCATCAGGACATAGCCATTTTTAACAAGAGGTACAGTAACATTTTATATACATAAGAAACATATTTCGGTTACAGTTATAAAACATGAAATAGATGAAACAGATCAATTACAAATGAAAACAGTCCGAAGGTGAAGAGTCGAGCTTCATTTGGTTTACTATGGAGACACATTTTTGTGGCACAGTTGATGCTATGCATTAATCTGCGTTGAGGAACATGCTGAGGAACTTGCATTAATTTAGATCTTTACAAGAAAAAGTTGGCTGGTTGGGTTTCATGCCACACCAAAGCTGCGCAGATAGGAAAGTGGCGACACGAGAACTAGGAGAAAGACTTGTTGCAGAACCGCAACTTTAAAATAACTTTAATGGAGAATTCTTTAGGTAGAATAGTAGAGACAAAAAACTTGCAATAACTGTAGGAATTATGCAGAAAAACTTTCACTGTAAACAATCATTAAAACTAAGAAACTGTTGAAGGAAATTATATTAAATATTTGGTTGTATTAGAAAATACCATATTTTAGGAAGAAACTGTTAATTCTGAACTAGTTTATCGGACAAACCAAGAGAACTTTAAACAAAAGAATTCAAGAGCACATCCGGAACGTCAAAGAAGGAAAGAGTTCAGCCTTAGTCGATTTTATTTACGAAACCTCAGCTTCACATCTTTTTGACCAAGCAAAAATCATCTCTGCTCCATCAACTAGTTCAGAATTAACAGTTTCGGAAGCTGTGAATATAATTAAATATAATTCAATCAATTTTAAAGATGCTGCGTTTCTTCCTAAAATATGGTATTTTCTAATACAACCAAATATCTAATATAATTTCCTTCAACAGTTTCTTAGTTTTAATGATTGTTTACAGTGAAAGTTTTTCTGCATAATTCCTACAGTTATTGCAAGTTTTTTGTCTCTACTATTCTACCTAAAGAATTCTCCATTAAAGTTATTTAAAAGTTGCGGTTCTGCAACAAGTCTTTCTCCTTGTTCTCGTGTCGCCACTTTCCTATCTGCGCAGCTTTGGTGTGGCGTGAAACCCAACCAGCCAACTTTTTCTTGTAAAGATCTAAATTAATGCAAGTTCCTTAGCATGTTCCTCAACACAGATTAATGCATAACATCAACTGTTCCACAAAAATGTGTCTCCATAGTAAACCAAATGAAGCTCGACTCTTCACCTTCGGACTGTTTTCATTTGCAATTGATCTGTTTCATCTATTTCATGTTTTATAACTGTAACCGAAATATGTTTCTTATGTATATATAATGTTACTGTACTTCTTGTTAAAAATGGCTATGTCCTGATGATGCCCTGATGTTCAGGGCGAAAGGCCTTGACACGATGTGTTTTTTGATGATTTTAATTAAATAATTTTTATACGTGTTTTATAGTGAATTCTTTTATAAATTGTGGTTTTCTACAAATGCACGTGAGATATCATGAATCTATATGAGATGTAATTTTACAAAAATATCTGTTTGTTAATAACAATAAATATATTTCCGGATAAACTGGCTTTCTTTATTCATTTTTGTATTTATTTTTATATAAAAAAATGTGACGCGTTATAAAGCTTTAAATTTAATTTTGTGCTTGGATAATTTAGTTGAAAAGCGAAATTATTTTAAGCAACAAAGTTTTCTTTTTTCTGTTTGTAGTTTTCATATAAACTGCCTTTATTATTTTGAACAAAACTAAATTTAGAAGAAAAAAAAAATCTAAAGTTTTTGCTTTTGTCCTTCTGATGTTTTATCTAATGTATACAGATAAAAGATTTTAAAATTAAATTTTATTTTTCCGAGTGAAGAACATACACTTTATATTTTGCGTCAAACATATCTTATTTTACAATAAGAAAATGGAATGTAATTTACAGATGGAATTATATTTTTTTTATTACAGAAAACTAATCATCAATATATATAATAAGATGAAAAAAAAAAAAAAAAAAACATGTAAAATAAATTTTACTCTTCATGATCTCGTAAAATTTATCAACTAGTAAGATAAGATTTAAATTTAAATAAATATCAATGGAAAAGCTATATATTAAGTTAATTTGTTAAAAAAAAAAAAGAAGAAAGTTAAATTAGAGTTTATTTATTTATTTATTTTTAATTTTTAGATTCACTTATGACATGAAAATCTGTTGAGATAATTCAATTTGTATTAAGTTAATAGGAGACGTTAAAATCAATTATTTTTGTTTTACATTTTATCGTTACCAAAATTATGCATTGTTATGAGATCTATAATTTTTTTACATACGAATATAGCCTGTTTTAAAGGATAAAAAATAATTTTGGAGATAGAAAGACTGTGTGTATGTATGTAATTTGTGTATATGTATGTATTTTGTGTGTATGTATGTAACTGAATATATCTGCACATAAATTTTTTTATATTTGAATTGCAACATGATTTACTTATAAAAAAAAGTGTAAATTTTAGCATTTTAGACTTCGTAATAACGGTAAAAGTTTCTTGATTTCGTAATAAACGTGCAATTTTCTGACAAATATATTGGTTAATGTTCATAATATTTTTTAACAGAATTGAATAAATAGAAATTCACATGGAACTTTTTTAGTAGCTAAATATTCCCGAAATTTATAACTTTTCCCAACTAAAAAAAATAAAAAATTAAAATTAAATAAAATATAAAAATTATAAATTAAATAATATTATAATAAAAAATAAATGAATGAATATAAATAAAAACCAATTAACTTATTAATTAATATCTGAAAAATGATAGTTGTTTTTTTGTTTGTAGTCTTGAAGGACGATTCATTACTCTAGGATCTTAGGCCTATAGGTGGGATGTCCTCCGTGGGGGTCTTTCTAAGGGGCCTTGTCCGTATTTACGTGAGTTTCGGAGAAAATCACAGAAAACGTGGAACTGCTAGGTCGATGAATGCAACCTGGGATCGAACCTAGCACGTCCCATCTACCAGCTTTGCTTTGAGCGCTGAACGGCTTGGCCGATGGTGGACCAGCTGAAAAAGAAGAAGAAATAAAATAAAATGAATAAAATAAAGTTTAACATTTTGTAAAAAGCTTTTTAATAATGTTTGAGGAACTCTAAAAATAAATTAAAAAGTTTTAAAGGTTTTATATACGTTAGTATTTTTTGTAATAAAAATCCAAATAGTTTTTATTACATCGATTTTGATATTTTAGTGTAATAATAATTTAGATATTTTTAATTGCACTAATTTTGATAATATTCATAATCTCTTGCCTTTTTAAACAAAAATAGAAAACGTAATTAATGTAAGATAATTTATAATTATTTAAAAACATGTTATAAATTATATAAAATATTATATTGTCATTCTTATAGTGTAATATAATACGAGTACGCATGAGTTATGCGATGTGTTGCGTTGCCCCTTTGTTTGCATTGCAGCACTCATGCCTACTATGTTCGCCTGACGAAGGGTCGTATATTCTTTCAACTCGATTATTAAAAAATATTGCGAGTTCTTGCATTTTATGGTGTTTATTGAAAGTTTTGTACATATTAATAGGTTGCATATTTACATAATTCGGCTAAGATCCTTAAGTCCCACAACAACAACAACAATAATAATAATAAAGCAAATTTCACGTACCGTTATAACAAATGGAACATTTTTGATTTTTATTTATTGAAAATCATATTAACTTACATGTGCATATATATATATATATGTGTGTGTGTGTGTGTGTGTGTGTGTGTGTGTGCGTGTGTGCGCGTCCATTTACAATAAAGATGGCAAAATTTCGGGAACAAAATTGCAAAATCCAAAAATCTCCCATTTTAATATTTTTTTAATTGCTATAGAGATTGAAAAATCTTTAAATTCATTTTTTTAATCATATTCTTACACAAAAATATTCAACGGAAATTAATAAAATAATGAAAATTAGTATAATTATGTTAAACAATAAAATATACTGTACAGTTTGAAAATCAATAAAGTTATTTTAATTTATTAGAAAGTTGTTTCTCATTCTTAATATATATATATATATATATATATATAAATTAATAATAATAAGATAAATAACTATAATAATAATAATAATAATTTCTATTATAATAAAGACATATTATATAAGAATTTCTGTAATCTTTATATATAAAAATTTCGTGTTACGGGGTTTGTCCGCGATTAACTAAAATTAATGAACCGATTTTAATCAAATTTTGCACACTCTGTGCTGTTTAGTCCAAACCGAGAGATAGGATAGTTTTTTATCTCAAATTTATACTCACAATATATTTTTATTGCAAATTATTTGTTTATATGACAAAGGGTTATAATTATCTGTGAGTTCCATAAGTTTAATTGTTGCAAAAAAAAAAAAAAAAAGAAAAAAAAAAAAATGCGAGTTCATTTTCTTTCGACTAGAAAATAAATACATTTAATCAAAAGTGAACGCTAAAAAATTACAAAAAGTTAAAGTATGCATCTCACAAAAAATTGACGTATTAATCACTTTAAATTTTGACCTAAGGTTTAAATCTCAATCCTGTGGGTTTTTACATCGGCTACAACGTTTTCGTCTTTGTTCGTAAATAATAATTTGACTGTATTGAATAGTTTACTGCAATATAATTCAACGTATAACTTAGCCACAGCAACGCGTGGCCGGGTCTGCTAGTAAGAAATATACAGGGTGTTTATAAAGTACCGGACCCATTTTGATGTTTAATAACTCATAAAATAATAACGATAGATTAAAATTAATAACATAAATGGTTAGATAGACTCAAAAAGTTTCATGACCCTTGTCAATGAACTTCCACGTGTGCCCCTTCGTCGCACGAAGAATTGATGACCTAAAAGTCAGAATTACAACCGCAATAGCCTCTGTGGATGCCGACATGCTTGCCGCTACCTGGCGTGAAATTGACTATCGACTTGATATTCTCTGTGCGACGAAGGGGGCAAACGTGGAAGTTCATTGAGAAGGGTCATGAAACTTTTTGAGTCTATCTAACCATTTATGTTATTAATTTTAATCTACCTTTATTTTTTATGAGTTATTAAACATCAAAATGGGTCCGGGACTTTATAAACACCCTGTATATATATCAATTTGTGTCTTCTTGACATTATAAGAGAAAAAATTTCCCTTTCTGCAACGCACTCTAACCATGTTTTTCAAACGATACTACTTCTAGGCTCCTCCTCATAACTGCAATAGTCTATAAACGTACGTCACATTTTATGTTTGTGTATTAACATATAGATAATATGTAATGTAAATTTCCCAAAATAATAGATCGCACAAACACATGCTACGGCACCCAAGACCCAAAATAATAATAATAAGAAGAAGAAAGAAAATGTCTTATAGCATGATAACAAATGAACCATTTCTAATTTTTATTTATTGAAAGCCACTATATATATATATATATATATATATATATATATATATATATATCCATTAACAGTAAAGATGGAAAATTATTTTTCTGAAACAAAATTGTATAATCTGAAGATCACACCATTTTAATATTTTCAATTTATTATAAATGAAGAGCTCGCGAAATATTTAAATTCAGTTTCTTCCTTTCTCATATTCTTATACAAAGTCATATTTTGATGATACAGTTAAAATGCTTCTTTTAAAATATTCTATGAAAATAATAATAATAATAATAATAAAATATTGTAAAATAATTTAATCATGTAAAATAACAATAGTTATAGTACAATTTGTCAAGCAATCAAGTTTTTAAAAATTATTAAATACTATTTCTCATTCTTAATGAAAAACATATATGAAGAAGAACAAGAAGAATAGTCATAATAAAAGAAATAACGCTTTCTATATATTATATAATAATTTCAATAATTATATAATATATATTATATAATAATTCAATAATATATATATTATATATATATATATATATATATATATAATGAAAAAGTTAAGGCGTAGAAAATGTCTGATTAATAATATCCCCAAGGACATAATTACAGTAAAAAGACGTTCCTTTTACCCATTTGTTTATTTTACTATAACGAAAAGTGACATGTTTATAAAAGTGTTAAGTTTAATTCTCTGATTATTCTAATTTGATTATAAAACGAAATTCCTTTGGGGCAACTAAGCTGTTTCCTTAGTAGTTTTTAAATAAAATAATAGAAACAAAAAACACTCATTTTTTATATATTTTTATTTTATTTTTTATATGTTGAAAAGTAATGTTAAGGTGTAAAAAATGCGTTTTGGGGTGGGAGTATTACGAATAATTTGCATTTGAAATTAAATGTTCATTATTTATGAATAAAAGACGCATTGAGCAAAATTATAATGGAATTACTTTACTTTTATTTATCAGATTATTTCCTATTATTTGGTGATATTTGCGATAAGGGACAAAAAGAAAAAGAAAAAAGCTGCACTGCAGAAAAACTGATTTATAAGTTTTTCATTTGCAATAAATTCAAAACTAATGGTTGAAACGAATAAAACTGTCATGTTTGCATAATACCAAAGGGATGAAATGATACCTATGTACATTTTCGATTTGGTAATTCGCTTTATTACATTTTATGAAGTATTAATAAAAATCTGCATAAAAGTTTCTTTTTAAACGTAATATAATAAATACATGCATTATATTCTTATTACAATTTATTATATGAAATAATCAAGTTATATTTTAATATATGAAATAAAACTACTTATTTGTTAGATCTAAGCATTTTTTAAAATATAAATATATATTCAGCATTGGGTTAATTCCACCTTTATATGGAATTACTGCTTTAATGCGCAATGGCATAGTATTATGCAGTATTACCCGTTAACGCCCCTCGCTCTGATCCGGATCAAAATTCGAGTTAGGCTGGTGCTGCCATCTTTCAGCAGCTTATGGAACTAGAAGTCGTACTTCCTTCCTATGAGGCGTTCCTTATAACGGAAGACGCAACCCTCTTGCCTTAAAATAAGTCCGGTAGTTCCACTACCGGTGCTCGGAATTCCCGAGTGGCACACGACAACAACAACAACCCGTTAACGCCCGAATTAATTTTGCAAAATATTATTAGCTGATTATTTCCCTTGTAAATTAATATAGACAACTGACAGTAAAATATATTAACTTAAAAAATTATTCTGATAGTTTTAAATTTAAAGCCTATCCTCATTTATTGACGTATAGGGTTCTAGCGAGAAAACTTCGAGATAGAAAAACTTTGAAATAACAGATTAAATTCCTATTATATGTTGACAAATATCTCAAAAGTAAAGTATTATAATATATATTATTATTTAACTTGATTTAGGTTAGTATAACTGCACAAAAAGGAAATATATGTGCGACGAATGAAAAGTCCTAAAATGACTATCTGAATTATGAAATAATAATTAATAGTAGGCCCATAAAACTTTCAAGGATCATTTAGTGTGATGCTATAAACTGTCTCTCAGAAATCATTCCAAGAAACCACAAAAAACAAACGTATCATTTTATTAGCTGTCCTCAAATGAGGACACTGGGCTCTAACGGGTTATAAATCTCATAAATTTCTCTGAGCCAAATATCATAAATAATTTTTTCTAGTTCTTGCAAAGTTGTAGGCTGCAAATTTCACATCCTCTCTTTTCTCCCCGCCTTTTTATAGACTAAACATTTTTGAGTGAATTGAGTTTAGTACTATTTGCAGGGGCTGGTAAAGAAGAAAGTCTACGATATTCTCTGTGGAATTTACTTAAAGCGTGAAAAGATATGATTACTTGCAGAATTATAGGTGCTCATGAGAATGGATAGGTAATTTTAACTATATGAATCAAGGAATTGTTCCCCAGACGCCCGGTAGCAAGATGTATTATCATTTTTAAATGCTGTTTGCAGAAAAGTCTGAAATACCTTTAAAATAGTCGGCCAGGCACCATCTTTATAATGGTCGTGTTTTATTTCGAGTTAACTGATCTCTTGAGCATGTTAATTTGGCCGATTCATTGAAAAATTATGCACCTCCGCGCCATTATGTAAGAGGAATGTGTCACTGTTTTAAGAGAGCAATTTTCATTAAGTCGGTCACGTTTTTGACGTCCTATTAAAATTTTTCATCAGCTCGAAATAAATTAAACTTGACTCATCAGAAAAAAAATTAGTTCAGCCCAATAATTGACTTATTATGTTTTTAATTTTTTGGTCATCTGACGACTTTTTTTTTTTTTTTTTTTTTTTTTTTTTTTTTTTTAAATTCTTTTCCTTAATAATGGCTTTTTCTGCCGATCTTCTAGCTTTTAGCTTACTTCGTTTAATTGTTGCTGCCACGTTTTTGAAGAAATTATTTTGCCAAATACATTTTTTTAATCTTTTTATGTTTTGAATATGATACAGATCGATTTTTTAAAATTTGCTTTTTAACTTGCGGCCATCTCACCTGGATGAGCAACTTGGCCGTCTAAAACCAAATTTCCAGTTTAAACAACCAAAAAAGTTTATATCTTGCTAAACACCATCTTTCCAATATTTCGTTAAAATTTGATTATTTTGCTATCTCACGTATTAAAAGATCTTTTGATTTTCATTCTTAAATTAATACTTCTCGTGGCATCGTTAATTGACTTATCCTTGCTATTTTTGAAATAATTTCTAAAATTACAATTTTCCTGACAATTGCATTTCGTTTTTAACAATGGGCGCAGTCCTAAAGTGTACGTAGAGGACGACACAAAAAATCTGTTCGAAATTGTTAAACTATAAAATTAGCAGTTGTAGAAAGAGAAAAGGAAAATATCCAAGTGTGGGTTTTTATATGTATAAATAAAAAAAATGAAAAGTAACATAAATATTAATAATAACAGCAATATTTTATATATATATATATATACATATATTTAAGCTCAAAGAATATTTAACAATTAGGATGAAAAGTTTGAAATGAGTTAAATAAAAACCTATAAAATTACTAATTTTCAAATAATATTTTAAAGGTCAAAATTATTACGTAGAAATACGAATCAGATAAAATTAATTTCATTTCTTTCTTTGTTTGTTGGGTTATAATCTCTTTATAAAAACTTTAATTTTAATTCTCTTTTTGGTTTAATTTGGTTATAAAACGAAATTATTTTCAGCTGGCTAAGCTGTTTTATTTTTATAGTTTTAAAAGAGAATAGTATGAAAACAAAAATAAATTACCTTGATTATTTAAAAAAAAAATGTGAAAACTAAAGTTTTCCTAGAATACATTTTTTTTTTCTCTCGGACATTTTTCTTTTAAATATGTTTCGACTTTGCATGCGGGATTTAAAAAAAAAAAAAAATTAATGTGAGCATAATATATTTTTTTTTATTTTGTGCTAAACATTAATTGTTTAAGAATTAAAAAGAAAAAAGTGGTAATTAAGAATGAAATTTTTTACACATTCTTTTAAATTTTAATGCTATATATATACTCGCATTTTAGGACCAAAAAAAAAAAAAAAAAAAGACACACCAAGACAAAGTAACGGAAATTGGATACAAACTGATATGAATACAGGTTTCGGCAGAAAATATAATATTTTAAAACTTGGCGGCCAATGAATAAACATGTGACGCTGCAGCAAATGTTAATAGCGCAACTGGCAGGATATTAAAGAGGAGAAATTTTCAGTTAAGGTTAGAAATTCTTTGAGATTTTCAATCCGTGTACTCACATAGATGATAAATATACCTTGCATCCAGAACAATATACGCGCGAACAATATACGCAAATATTAGCATTTGATAGACCACTTGAAGTTGGGGTGAAAGGTCGGGTATTCTAATCTGCGACTCGCTCAACATTTAATGAAGAATAATGCCAATATAAGACGATGTTTGCAGAAATGGGTGAACCATGTCAGAACACAACGTCAAGAAGGAAGATGTACGGCCTAGAGCGACGACAGAACATGAGGACCAATCAATCATCTCAGCTGAACTTAGAGCCGCATATCCGTCATTATTATCGATCCTTAGTGCAACTGAGAGCTGCAACGGAGGAAGTAAGTTGCGGAGTGTAGGCGAATGCGAAGCGAATTTAAAGTTTTGTTGAAGTGAAGAGATGGTAAGTCGATTGAATGAAGTATAAATAGAAAGGTAGTTTCGTAGAATGTGTGGTGTAGATGAGATAGTTATGAGGCTCGATTAAACTATAGCTGGTGGCGTATTGATGAAGTTGTATTATTGTTCGAAGAGTGCAGTCATTTGCTGGTGGAGTCTGGTGGTTTGATGTCTATTGCGAAGTTATAGAGATAAAAAAGTTGAGTGTAAATCCGTCTGCCTTGGGAATCCAGTCGGCGAGATAGTGTCACATTCGTTTAGTGGTAAGCAGCCTTCATCTCTGCAGTTATCTACTGTGGGTGAGAGCTATTTTATATCTATCTAAATTATTTCTTATACTTATTTTTCACTACCTAAGTTTATACTGATTGAGTTTGAATGGCCAGGTTTGCCTCCCATTTATTCCGTTGAATTAAAGATTATTTAGCTTTACTTCATTGTCTCGTGTTATATTTTATCGATTTAGTTATCTAATAGATTATTTAAAATGGAGTTTGCGTCAACGTAAGCCTCACAAGAGTATTTGGGGTGCCATTTCATTTCATTGCAGGATCCCTTCGTTGTCATCCTTCACACATTCACAGCACAGTCGTACGTGGACGAAATTCTACGCCCCGTTGTGTTGCCCGTCATATCACGCCATCCGGAGCGTATATTTCGGCATGATAATGCTTGCCTGTGCACGAAAGATTGTTTCAACTGCTTGTTTTCTTCCTTACACAACATTACTTTGCCCAGCATTGCCGCTGGATTTCTCTCTCACTGAGGACGTTTGAAGTATTATGAAAAAGGTTCAACAACCAGCTCGGGATTTTGCCAATCTAACGCATTAATTGGACAGAATTGTGCGCGAAATCTCGCAAGGAGACATCTGCCAACCCTATCAAGCAATGTAAAGCCGACTAACGTCTTATATAAGGGCCAGAGGGTGGACCAACGCGTTATTGATTGTTCACTTTGTGTAGCTCCTTTTCTTAATTAAATCATGCACATTTTCTAAAACTTGTAATCATTTGTTTTTCTCTACATGTACATCACACATACCAATTTTCGCCCCATTCGAATAACTCTTTCTTGATGCGTCGTATATTTTTGTCTTGGAATGTATCTCTCTCTCTCTCTCTCTCTCTCTCTCTATATATATATATATATATATATATATATGTATATATGTGTGTGTCTGTGTGTGTGTAAATATTCTATTCTATTGAAATACAATATGAATATAAACTTGAAAAACTTCAAATATTTCTTATTATTCTTTTCCTTTGCAAATTCACTTTTCAAAAATTTTCAAATTTTCTGAGACATTTCAATTTTTTTTTCTAAATAATAGAATAAAAATATTAAAATATAATTTAATTCAAATAATGATATTAAAATATTTAAGGTGTCTTTGTTTTCTTTTTTATTTTCTTACACGTGACGCTTAAAAATATTTGAAATGAAAAGTTTAGTTACTTAGTCGAAATATATAATACTTACTTTATACAAAGCATTAAAACTTCTAAAGGAGATAAGACACTATAAATCTAATTACAAAGAAAATATTTGAATAAAAAACAAGGAAAGAAAGAAAGAAGAAAAAGAAAATGAAATGCTATTTCTTATTGTCACCCAAAATTTACCCTCAATTAAAAGAAATTTTTAAATAAAAAGAAACGTTCCAAATACATTATTAAATAAGGAATGATTTACATTTGTATATTATAACATAAGAAATCATTAAGATATATGAATGAACACCTGCTCTGTTTTTCTTCGACAACTAAAAATTAGCTGAGCTGTTTTCAAAAATTTTCAAATTAAAATAGATTTTTTCTTAAGTACGATTATAAAGCGAAATTCAACTGAAACAACTGAATTATTTTAATAAAAGTTAATGTCAGCAGAATAACAAAGAATTTTTTTTCAAATATTATACATATATATTTTTTTCAAAATATCCTTCTGTTTCGTACGGTTTTTTACTTCTTCTTCTTTTTTTTTTCTATTAAACTAACAGGTAGATATCTAAGTGCAGAAGATTTGTTCTTTAAATGTAACAAAGAGCAAACATTTAATTATCATTTAAAAAGAAAATTATAAATCATTTTTCCCCACTTCTGTATTTCATAAAAAAATCCCACTTCTGTGTTTCATGACTTTATTATCTTTCTTTGTAAAGTATTTGTTTAAGTATACCTGTAACAGACAATATTTAAAAAGAGTTCTGACGTTATCAAAAGAAGTTTATTAAAAATATGATAGATTTAAATCGGCTTGAATAAAAGAAAAAAAAATCTTTATTTTTAAATAATGATAAAAATAAAATATTTACCAGAACTTTAAATTTAATTTTTATTAACACATCAAACTAGAAATCATAATTTTGTTAAAGTAAAAATACGCTTCTTTTAAAATATGAATACAAAATAAAAAATGCGCGAAGAAATATCATAAAATTAATTTGCACAAAATTTTTTTAAAGATTTTATTGTATTTTCTATAGCCCTCGTCTTCTTCTTTTTTCGTTCTCTCTCTGGTGGATATGAAAATTTTCACAAGCACGAAAGTAATTCCCAAAGTTAAGAAAATCACTTTGATATATCTGGTCATCTACTGCAAATTTATGCCATTTTATGCATATAAAATATTGATGTGGTTTATGGACATTTGAATAGGGTCAGTTTTTAGACTTAGCAAAACCTGGAAACGGATTCTAGGCTTTTTGTTTGGTATACTAGAATAAAAAAAAAAAAAAAAAATACATAGTAGATAGAAGTTTTATGATTTACAATATACATTATGTCTTAATTTGATAGTATTGTAATCCAAATACAATTCTAAGTGGATTTTTAGGTCTTTCAACAGAGGTGAAGTTATGGTTAAAATTCCGGGGAAATAATAAATAAAAGAAATATTGTATAACTTCATTGCAAAAAAGTTATTATTATTTTTTTTTTCAAAGCAAAGGACTCTTTACTGTTATGTAAAATACATTCTAAAATAAAGAAACGTCTGTTGAAAAGCAGGAGAAAATAATAAATAAAAAAAAATATTGTGTAATTTCATTGCTAGAAGTTTATCTTTTTTTAAGCGAATGACTAATTATTATTCGAAATATACCCTTAAATAAAGAATTTATTAAAAATATATTTATTGATTTGACTTGAAAATATCTTAATTGATATTAAAAATTTGCAGAAAAAAAAAGAAAAACTAAAAGAGACTTTTACAGTTTTAAAGTACGAAGTTATGTTGTAGGGATTAAGGAAAAGTGTTTACGTGTAGGAGCTAGGCCATGGTGTCATGCCCCCCAAGGCAGAATGGTCTTTAAGAAGACGTACATCACATTTACGCTTGTTTTAGAGAAATCCATGTAAGTTCCGAGCCCGGTATCGCCGGTATTTTCTTTATAAAGCTTAGAAAGAAGACAATTAACTGGTTGTTTTTATGACATTTTTAAAGTGTCATAAAGTTTTACAAATTTAAATCAGGTGCCACAGATATTAAATATTAGCACTGAAATGCAGAAATATAGAGAACACTATATATATATACAGTGCGTGTCGAAATGATAGGTCCACCAGTAAAAACGAAAGTTATGTTTGTAAAAAAGGTTTTATTGTGTACAAAGTACTATTTTATAAACTACATTACTTCATTCAATGTAAAATAATACATGAATAATATGCAAATAATAGGAATAATAAGGAAAACAAAAATTACATGAAAAAGCTGTTTCAAAAAGATAGGTCCACTGAACCAAAAGTCAAATTAATGTTGAATTAATAAGAAATTTTTCCACCTAGTTTCAGAATAAGCTTATAAATCTTATTAGGCATGGTTTCTACAAGTTTTTGCAAACCCTTTTTCTCGATTTTTGACCATTCGGAGGAAATAGCCTTTTTTAAGTGTGCAGTACTGTTGTACTGCCTTCCGCCTGCATACACCGCTCTTGTGAGTATACCCCACATGTTTTCTACCGGATTCAGGTCGGGGCTGCAAGGTGGCCAATCGATAACATGTGCACCATTATCCAGAAACCATTCGAAAGTGGACTTTGCAGTGTGCACAGGAGCATTGTCCTGTTGGAACATGAAGAATGGGCCCCCAATGTGCTCTTCTTGTGGAAGAAAATATTGTTCAAGCAACTGTTGATAGCCTGCAGCATGCAAACGATTGTCTACAAATGCTATATCAGTTTTTCCTGCACCTCCGAATCCGGCCCATACCATAACGGAACCACCACCAGCTTGCCTCTTTGAGAATATCTGTCTATCGTTACGCAGATCGTGCCAGTAGTACTGCCAGCCATCTGGACCATCCAGGTTGAATTTCTTTTCATCTATGAATATCACACGATGCCAATCTTGTTTCTAGGACATCACTTCATGTGAGAATTTCAATCTCTTTTCTTTGTGCTTTTTAGTCAATTTCGGAGTCGCTTTCCTCTTCACGTAAACTATATTGCCGAACTTCTTTACCACTCTATGGACTGTAGATTTTGAGATTGGAGGGTTTTGTTGTCTGGCCACAGTGGATAAGCTCATATTTCCAGATTTTAACTCCTTTACGATAGTCCTTCTTTGTCGGGGTGTCACTTTTGATGGGCGGCCAGATGATTTTTTACTGCCATAAGCATTTCTAAGTCGCAAATAATTGTTTACAACATTATGTGATCTGTTTAAAAGTTTACCTATTTCTCTATTCAATTTTCCACACTGTTTAAATGCATCAGTTTTCCCCTGCTCAACCAGCGAAAGACTGCAACGACAACCCATTTCGTTTGATTACAACGTGATGTTCAAATCTGTTTAAATACCTCCACAGCAGCCAGCATAATCCCGCAGTAAGACTAAGTAACGATATTTATGAAAATTTTTTGGAAATAAACGTGATTGGTGCAAAATTTCTGAAGGCGGACCTATCTTTTCGAAACGGTCTGAAAATGAAAATTTGCATAAAATAAAAAGGAATTATTTATTTTTAAGAAATGTCTTCATAAATAGTTATAACAATTACTGATTAATTATCTCTACCAAAAAAGTGATTCTTATTCTCAATTAAGAGTCGAAATTTTGAAAAGTGCGGGTGGACCTATCATTTCGATACGCACTGTATATATAGGGACATTGTGTATGACTTTGCGAAATAATGAATCATGCAGGATTGAACATTTTATACAGTAAGTGGAGTTATTAGTACAATGTAAAAAGTAGGTTCTTAAAAATAAGTATATATTGTCTCAAAATAGCCCCGACACAATATATACTTAAATTTGAAAACCCATGTACTCATTTTTGAGTACATTGGCATCTCAAACATGGGGATATTGGGATTTATTGGTCAACCTCATATTTGAGCATCTCAATATACTCGAAAATGAGTACATGGGTTTTCAAATTTAAGTATATATTGTGTCGGGGTTATTTTGAGACAATATATACTTATTTTTAAGAACCTAGTTTTTACAGTGTACAGAGTAGCCCAAAACATCCAGTTATTAAACGGTAAATAGACATTTGGGGACATGGGCTCCTGTACAATTCTGAGTCTCTGGGATGGTCTCTACCTTCCTTCCAGTTTTGTTCCATGACTTCGGAATCACCCCGTATATATATATGTTGTGTGTGTGTGTGTGTGTGTGTGTGTATTTATGTATGTATTCAAAAGCTTCAAAAACCTAATTTTATATCTAAAAATAAAGGAGAATCAGAAATAATATTAACTTAAAAAATAGTATACACTAAGCAATGTAAAGCAATGGAATATTCTGAAATTTATTGATTTAGAATAATACGGTGGTTTTCTTTAAGGGTGTATTTCACGATATAGAAATTAAGTAATATTTTATTTTTATAGTTCTACTTACAGAATTTTTTTGAATGCGTACATTATGCTAATAGTTATTGACACATGTTCCATGCTGTGGAAATTACCATTAGTGAATTTTCTACTTTTAGAAATTACTTGATTACGTATATAATGACGGAGCTCCTTCAGTGTAAGCTCATGAAGTGAAAGTTAACATGATTTCATAAGTCATAAGGTGATAAGTTATGTAATTCTGTTCTTTTAGAAATTTCATGAATACGTACGTTTTGATAAGATTTACGGATTCTGTGTTTCGTGAGAGTAAAATTAATTTTATTTAATTCGATACTTTACAAAAAATTTTCTAACAGACAGTCGACAGCAAAAGTTTTCTAGCATTAGCAATTATCCCTGTCTAAAAAAATTACATTTAATACTGCTTTGTTAAATAAATCCTTGTCGAGTCATGTTTTTAGTCAGTCTAAGAACATGATTCGACAGTGATTTATTAAACAAAGTAGTATTAAGTGTACCTTTTTAACATCGGAATTACTGGCTAGTGCTCGGATACTTTTGCTGCCGACTGTACATTGTAATAATGTTTAGTGTTCCCGAGTTACATGAGACGGAAATTAATCTTATTAAATTGAATTGATTTAGACATTCTTTAATTACGTAATTTGTGTGTGTGTGTGTGTGTGTGTGTGTGTGTGTATATTTCTGAAATGGGTAAATTAATTTTTATTTTAACTTGATTGCAAACAAAATAAAAATAAAATGGATACTATAGAAGATTGAAATTTCAAAGAAATAGTATTGCAACATTAAATATATGCATACATCATAGAAATATTTGAAATAATAAAATAAAAATTCTTTAAATATATGCATACATATATAGGTAATTGGTAAAAAATTAAAATTGGCGTGCTCATTTATACAAACAAAAGTAAAAAATTAAATTGAACATATAGATAAATTAGAACTACATAGTCAAATGCGTTCGTTCTGAGATGCGATAAAATTTAACGAAAATCAAACAATTGAGTTAGAAATTTACAGAAATGATATATCGGAGAAACACAACCTCTGTAAAGTTAAAAAAAATCTTTGGAGTGAAGGAGAAAATGCGTACTGAATTACTTTTTGTCACTTGTTTCTTAATTGTCCCTTTTATCACGGTATATATTATGCAATATAAAATAGTCAAATCTTAACTAGAAATAGATAAAATGTATGCACGTATTAAAAAAGTTAACAATAAAAAATTACAAATGTGTTATTTAATTTTCAAAGTTATTTTTAATAGAAGCTCAAAACGTTAAAGAATAAAAAAATACATACACAGGAAAACTTATCCAGTTTAACGACTAAGTTAATAATTTATGAATTCAACTTAATCACCTTTTAATGTATTTTTTTTTTTTTAACAAACAGCAAAACAATTAACTTAGAGATGGCTTTTAACAATCTCTCATCGACGTATTTAATGTTTAATGTCTCGATATAATTTTTATAGCTTTCTTTGTTATTAATTAATTTATTTTTTACATTATTTTTTCTGTATTTAATTAAGTTTAATTTAGATTTATTTGTTTCTTTTTATTTCTAATTTTTTAAAATTCTGTTTAAAGAAAAAAAAGAAAAAAATAAAGTATTTGTTTTCTGAATATTTCCAGTTAATCGACTTCGGAAGGGCCAAATACTATTTTCCCCTTAAAGTTCAAGATTTGAAGTATATATATATATATATATATATATATTATTATTATTATTATTATTATTATTATTATTATTATTAAGGTTCTTTTCAACCCCCATAGTTTTTGAATGTTATTAAAGGTAATTTCTGTTACGTTTTAACTAGTAATTTTAGATAGTAGTAAATAAAATTACATTCAACAATAATAATAATACTAGCTTTTACTCTAATAACTAATGTAAAATACCAAATATTCTATGCAAAATAAATTACTTTATATAACTCGTTGTCACTGGTAGATAAATTTGTCGAGATATTAACTATGAAAAAAAAAAGAAGTTTGACTTTTCTTATAAAAATAATTCAGTTTGAGAACGACCCATAAACAAAATATAAACATGTTTGATAATAAATAAAACCACAAAACCGTAAAGATACTCGATATTACAGATACAATTACATCATACAATAGAATATAACATATTATTGAGTATGGGATTAATAGTATGCTTCAACAATTCCCATTTGTGTAACAAAATTCTTTTATGAATAAAATACATTTCCTGTTTCTTCTCAAACCATGCACATAAAAATCGTTTGACTTCATGGGATTATTAAAGTACAATTGCTAAGCCGTTCAATAGAAATATTTTCTCAAGGAATATACTTTTTTTTTCTTACAATAACTGGATACGATAGAAATGCCCTAGGGTAAGAGAAAAGATAACTTACTATACCTAATGTTTTTTTTTTTTACCATATCAGATATTTATATGATTCTACAACTGTCCTGCTTGCCATTTTATTTTATTTTTATTTATTTGTTTATTTTTAATTTTTTTTTTTTTTTTGTGTGTAATAAATACAACTCATTTTTAAGTAATATGAAAAGGATAAACCGTTGCAGCTTATAGAATGCATCATAAAGAAAAAAAAAACTGTTTTTTCTTTTTCTTTTTTTTTTTTTTCTTTTTGCAGTGCGTCATAAACTAAAAAAGGGGAAAAAAAAAGAAAAAAAAAACTATTTTTTCAGGGTGTTATGTTTATGCATCTGATTAAATATGATTTATTTTCAACAGATAATCAATAAATAAATCAATTAATCAGAAAGCCTTTCCTTCGTTAATCTTACAAATAAATCAATCAGGTGGTTTAGAGCGTATAAAATTAAATACTTTTGAAATTATTAATCAGACACCGAGTAAACTAATGTATGACATATATAATCTATTTGGAAATCTGACAAATAATTGATTTCCTGAGTTAACTTTAAATGC
Source organism: Salticus scenicus (assembly GCA_963930645.1). Lineage (NCBI taxonomy): Eukaryota > Metazoa > Arthropoda > Arachnida > Araneae > Salticidae > Salticus > Salticus scenicus. Next base: position 160,116,539 of record OZ005659.1, on the reverse strand, counting down.
ATTATAAAGAAAAATCAAATTAATTAATAAGCCAGTCTCAAAATATATCTTTAATTAATCCTATAAAAGATATATTAAGGAATCTATTCCCCAAACCATTCATCAATCTACTTATAAATATATATAATCACCAATCTGTAATAACCTTCATCAGTCAGTCACCAATTTAGGTTTGACGGTTAAAGGTTTAGCTATAAAAGTGGATACTATGCTTGACTAAACTTATGTATATGAAGCAGCATTCTCAAAAATGAACTTTATTAAAAACCGATAATAATAACCCAATACTCACAAATGAGAACCTTAAAATCTTGATGAGAAAAAGCTGTACGAACATGACCCTAAATATGAAGCAGATTATTCAAAATAAAATGTCATTTAACATTAACCACGATGAATTGTGTTAGATGTATTTTTGAATTGACGTGTACTTTTAATTGATTTTTGTTTTGTTTTGTTTTCTAAATATCATAATAAAAAACGATCCGAAATTTATCTGTTTATTTCCTTCCATCGATTATGAAAGAGAGATAGGTGAAAGATCGCATCAGAACCCATTTCATTGTACACGCGGACATCACCTTACACACAGAGAAGCACAAAATGATATGTTACTTATCACTTGTGAATCCTGTTTTGATACCAGTTTTACGTAGGCAAAAGAGAAAAGATAGGGTATAGGTGTAATTTAAAACTAAATTTCAAGAGTCGTTAATTAAACATTAATTTTCTATTTTTATCGAAGTTTTGCCTCTAAATATGAGTGAAAACGGAATTTATCAGCCCATAAAAATCCATTCTCCATCTACATGAGAATTTTAAAAGCTTCAACTATAATAAATATAAATTTTTTAATAGTATACAGTTTATAATAATTGAATTCCCAGGCAAAGAATGGACACAACACTTAGTTAAACAATAAATTTAAAATTATACTAAAAAAAAAATATATATATATATATACTAATTTCTTAAAATCTTTCCGTTTTCTTTTTTTCTTTTTCTTTTTCTTTTTTATATCATTAACAAACTAATTAGAAAAAAAAAAAAAAAAACCTTTAATTTTATTCTTTCTCTTATTCTTTCATAAAGCCAAATATTGTTGAGACAACAGAATTGTTTTCATTAAAGTTGAAGAAAAAGTTCTTTTTTTTTTCTTTTTTATTCTAGCCTTTTTCACTTATAGTTTTTATTTAAGTTTTATTCGTTTTATTCGTTCAGTAAATAACGCTTAGCAGTCAACTGTACCAATTGTAATGAGAATTTTTTTTTTTATAGAAAAATTCTTCAAACTTTTGTAGCAGTTATCTATGATTAAACAGAAAATTTCTGTAAAAAAATACTGGTATCCAAAAATCAAAAGGGTTGGCAGCTTTGGATGATGTACTTTTAATTAAAATTTCAGAATAAAAATGTATAGTAGAATTTTATAATCAATACCTGTTTTACTTTATTTTTGCACTATTTCTCGTTCTTAGAGAAAACAACATTAAAAAAAAAATAATATAAAAGTATAAGAATAAAAGGAAAATCTCAAGATGTATTAATTGTTCTGTTAATATGCTAGGCGAAGTGGGATATAAATCCAATAAAAAGATGTTTTATTTATTTATTTTTCAGTAATAAAATGCGACATGCTGTAAAAGCTTTTAAATTTAGTTCTCTCTCTCTCTCTCTCTTTTTTTTTTCTTTTTAATCTAATTTGATTATAAAACGAAATTCTTTTGAATCACCTATGCTGTTTTCTTAGTAATTTTCAAGGAAAATAATGAAAACTAAAATAAACTTACTACATTATTTGCTAAGAAATTGTAATTAAAAAAAAAGAAATATCTTTTTTTTTTCTTTTTTCTTGCTCTTTATAACTTTTTCCATATTTTGTATTTAATATTTGGAATGTAATCCAAAGTTTGAAAAAAACGTAATGATAAACGACATTTTGGAGAGCTAATCTTATATAATTTACATTTTATGTTAATAATTTATTAATTAATAAAACAAAAATTTATACAACATAATTGAGAGTGAAATAATGTTTGTTTTATTCATCAAACTAAATTTGTTTTCTGTCTTTTATAATCTGTACATTGTTAAAAATCTAAACAGAAGAGTTTGGATCATTTGACGTATGTCTTTTAAAAAATTACAGAGAAAAATAAACCATGCTTAAAAATATAATCTATATATGCATTTTAATGGCTAATATTAATTTAACCCTTTGTCGGCCCTATTTCTCTACACTGCGAAACATTTCTATACATTTACTGAAATGTTTATCCAGAGTCCCTGTAAATTTACAAAAATTCTTAGTTAAAAGTAAATAACCGAGATTCTCAATATTTATTCTGTATTTTTACTTTTTCTTAATGTTTTAATTTACGAATATAATTTAAAAATAAATGTATCTACTTTAAAGAAAAGCATTCTAAGTCACAAATATATACTCGCCAATAATTAATTAAATTAATACTAGCCATTAAAGTGCATATCTACGATACATTTTTGTAACATCTCCGTTTATTTTTTAACACGCTTTTATTAGCTTCACCTGTATGTATGTTTGTATGTATGTTTGTAACCGCTCTGGGAGCAAACAGAAAATCTATATTGTAAAAATAGACTCTCTGTATGTGAACGCTGTGGCTGTGAGGTAAAGCTCCATGCTACGAACCTAAAGTTCGAGCGTTCGTGCCCAGTCAGGGGAGATTTTTTAAAAATGTTTTTTGTTTAATTCTAAATTATTTTAAATAAAGATTTAAATGTATGTAAATATTATGGTGTGTCACTCACACGATTTTCTCTTACCCTACATTATAATACTAAGATAGATATTTTGTGCTTTTTAGTTTACATCTCTATAAAAGCGTGTTGTTTAATTTTTTAAAACTATAATATTATAGCACGCTTTTATTAGCTTCATCTGTATGCATGTTTGTATGTATGTTTGTAACCGCTCTGGGAGCAAATAAAAAATCTATATTGTAAAAAAAAAAAAAAAAAAAAAAAAGACTTTACCTACGTGAACGCTGTGGCTGTGAGGTAAAGCTCCGGGCTACGAACCTAAATTTGTAACGTTCGAGACCAGTCAGGGAAGATTTTTTAAAAATGGTTTTTGTTTAATTCTAAATTATTTATTAGTTCACATTTCTATAAAAGCGTGTTCTTCATTTTTTAAAAGTATAATTTTATTCACTGTAATTTTTCATACGTCTTAAGGTAATTTATTGCCAGTAGTTTACTGTTGAATTTTTTAAAAGAGTAAAGCGCTCTAAATAGTGTTGTTAAATTCAAAGACACTTTTATTCAACTATCTCCGATTATTTTTGAGAAGTGATACTCGATATATATAACACAACATTGAGAAAAAAAATATATCGCTTTCATTTAGAAAGAATTGTTTTTCCTTTTCTAAATTCCTAAACTAGAAATATAGATTTCCTAGCTATGAGTATAAGGCACGCCAATACACTGAGAAAAAATTCTATAACTGACATCTAAAATCTAAATTACTCGATATATATATAACACTGAGAAAAATTAAAAGTATAATTTTATTCAATGTAATTTTTCATACGTTTTAAGATAATTTATTGCCAGTAGTTTTCTGTTGAATTTTTTAACAGAGAAATGTGCTCTAAATAGTGTTGTGAAATTCAAAGACACTTTTATTCAACTATCGCCGATAATTTTGTGAATTGATACTGGATATATAACACTGAGAAAAAAAATATATCGCTTTCATTTAGAACGAATAGGTTGTCCTTTTCTAAATCCCTAAACTAGAAATATAGATTTCCGAGCTATGAGTGTAAGGCACGCCAATACACGGAAAAAATATTCTCTAACTGACATCTAGAATCTAAATTGTAGCTCTAGAAAAAATAGTTCCATGTCATCCTTATAAATTTCGTATAAAATGTTTTCTAGTCCTCTTCGAAAGTGAATTCTAGAGACCTCTATTAGAATTCTTGAGCTTTTGCCTGTACTATCGAGGACAAACCTATATGAAAATATCTCCAAATAAATGTATCTACAAGAGGCGGCTTTCAGCAGCTATAATCTTGGTTTATGACCCAATTCTGGAAAATCAAGCGAGAATTTCTCATAATATAAAAATTCAGAATATTATTTCACCATCTAGGAATGGGTAGATTAGAAATTCTCGACCATTTCGTCTATTCAGTTTATTGGCGTGCCTTATGCTCTGAAATCTATATTTCTAGTTAAGGGATTTAGAAAATGAGAACGCCTAAGAAAATGAGAACGCCTTTAGAAAATTAGAACGCCTTCATTCTAGAAGAAGGCTTTTTTTTTTTTTTTTTTTTTTTTTTTGTCCTCAGTGAATAAACGAATAACCTTAGAAATGCTAAAGCAACCATTACAGTTAAAAGTTAATGGTGGATATTGAATAAAAATATCCTTAAATTTAACGTTACTGACTAGAGGGTCGAAAAAAAATAGCGCCGGCAAACTGTTAACTAATTATTCGCAAGAATAGACATTTTACTTAGATCTCTTTTTCTAAAGCAGAAGCATTCATTTTTAAATTTTATTTAGAAATTAAATAATAAAACTAGATAAAATTGTAGAATAAACATTTAAAATTACGATTTTTTAGTTTTAACTAAGAATTATTTTAAATTTATAGAAACTCTGGATAGACATTTCAGTAAATTTACAGAGATTTTTTACAGTGCATTTATAAATATATAAATTTTAGTTCCTTTTGATATAAGAATATTTATCAATTTGGATGTAAAAATACAAATTTAGAAAAATGAAAATGAAAAGATTTTAAATATTTTTTTAAGATTATAGATGAATTTCTTGCAAGATTTTTAAATTATATTTCTTTCATTTTCAGCTTACTTTATACGAAATAGTTGTTTAAAAATTATATATATAAAAAAAAAAAAAAAACTGTGTAAGTTTAATTTGTAAGAAAATTTCTTATTTAAAGTAAAGATTTTTTCTTATTGTTATGCGAAATCTATCGTCAAATAAAATTAATGTTGAAAATAACTTATTTTTTTTTTTATTTCTTTTTTAACCTCAGCTCTCCCCTTACTCAATATTAAATTATTTTAATTTATGGAAAGAAATATTAAGTCATTTTATTTCTGTAATTGCAATTTGATTGTTTTTAAAAGTTTTATATTAAATTCCATATTTTTTCAATTTCATTGCAAAATGATATCCAATTAAAGTATATAAATTATTTTTATAAAAGTTAATTTTTAATTTTTTACCAAATAATACGTTGAAACTTTTTTGTATATTTAAAAGAATTTGTGATAAAGAATTTATTTTTCAAGGTTATTTTTAATTTTTCTACGATTTTTATTTAATTTTCATTTCAGTTTTTTAGGAGTTTGATTGAAAAGATTATCGAAATAAAGAATTTGTTCTCAAATTAAGTAATATGAAATACATATACCAAAATTACTAATGTTTCAGCACTAAAAATATCATAAAAACTTAATACAGATATAATTATATTGCTGTATTAGATGGCATTATTATATATTTTTTTCAATGTAAATGTATTAATTACTTAATTCTATAACAAACAATCTCAAAATTTTTGAGAAATATTCGTATTTTGTTAGCTACCATGGATGAAATTTAATCATTTTATATATATATATATATATATATATATATATATATATATATTTTTTTTTAAAGCAATAATAATAATAAAAAAAAAAAATCATTTTTATACAATTTTCTAAATATATTATTTACAAAAATCTGAACGTTAACGAATTCGATTACAATGCGAAATGTAATTGGTATAATGAAGCATCTTCTTAAATACATAATTTTTAAAAGATTAATACAGTAAAAAAAAAAAAAATAAATAAAATATATATATATATATATATATATATATATAATAATAATAATAATAATATTGAAAAAAAAATCGTAGAAGAAATCTAAATACGCACTGTAAATACAAGTGTCTGAAATTCAGACACAGTGTCTAAAATGGGTGTTCAATTTTAAGATGCTGAAAAGTGTCTTATTTATTTCAGACACTTGAAGTATCTTAAAAGGCACATCGTTTCACACTCGAAGTGTTTGAAATTCCGCCATCTTTCATCCTATCTAAAGTGAATATTTTTCATAAATAAATAAATAAAAAGATTTGTTTTATACTGTTTACATGTGAAAAATAGATTCTAGAATCTCCTAGAGCATAAAAAAAAAACATTAATATTTTTTGCAAAAATACTGCCCGTTGCCCGCGCCTGGAATAGAACTGACACTCAACGGATTCAAAATCGAGCGTCTTCCCAATCAAGCCATCGGTGCTCATGCTGCATATTGCTTGTATAATGAAATATATTCTAATATCCGTAAAACAAATCGAAGTTTCATGTCTTTACAATAAAACTGTCCATAAGAATTAAAGCTTAATACATAATATTATCTTAAATTTCATGTGTAGAGGTTTAAAGTTTCTTTTTGTAAAATGCGTAATAAATATGAAAAAATAGCAGACTATGGATTTTAAACGTTTTTTTTTTTTTTTTTTTTTTTTTTTAAACTGGTATTTTATTTGCAAGAAAACAAACTATGTACATGAAACCAAAAAAAATTGCTCTTTTGAAGTGTAAGGAAACATAAAATAATTTTTAAAACGGGGAAAAAAAATCAATGCACAAATTATGCACAAATTGTTTAAGATTGTTTAGTTACAAATTTGCTTTCTTAGCTACAAGTTACATGCTTCGTTTATCTTTATGTTTTTTTTTTTTTTTGTTGTTTTATTACACGTGAGAACTTTAAATAAAAATTAACTTTGTTTTTAATTTTTAAAAGAATAAGTTCCGCGTCTAAGAATTTTAAATAAGTTAACTAATTATATTATATCAAATAATATCAAATGTATTTGTTAAAAAAAAAAACGTTAAAATAGGATATACATGCTGCTTAAAGTAGATTTCATATGGAAAATTTGTTAAGGAATACAAATGTCGTAATTTCTAAGTGTCTGAATTTTTAAGTGCCTAAATTGTAAAATGTCTGAATTTTTATGTGTTTAAACTGTAATATGTCTTAATTTCAGACATATCAATCTTATTCAGACGCTTATCTTAGCTCATTCATAAAAAAGACACTTACGTGTCTTAATTTAAAATGGCACATGCGTCTGAAATTTTGCATGCGCAAGTGTTTCAGGCATTTATGTGTCTGAATTGGCATTTCAGACACATTTCTGTCTGAATTTAAGACGCTTCTATTTACAGTGCGAAAAATTTTAATGAAGCTTCTTTATTTCTTTGCCGCGCCCCTACTCCTTTACATTCTTTCTTTTCTTGTGGTGAAATAGATATTTTCAGAAAAAGGAAGTACGCTCGACGCATTAAAGACATCATTTTCACATTCATTTGTGGATGTCTTTATACATTAGGTTAAGTAGATTTCAGGGCATCTTTATAATCTTAATGTTTACATTAGATAGTGCGAAAGATGATTCTAGGAATTTTTGGATTATTAGCGTTTATGTTAAAATAATAATAATAATAAAATAATAATAATAATAATAATAATGTGTTAAGTTTAACATTACGTAAGTCTACATTACAAAAGTCTCAATATAACAGTTTAATATAATAGCTACATGGCAACGTAGATGTTTTTAGGATATGTTTAATATTGGAAAAACTGAATAGCAGAATATGGATTTCTAAGCGGTGTTGCGTAAACCCTGCTGCTCTGTTCCCTTTCACTATACATTACATTTCTATCATTTCAAAAAAAGAAAGAATACATATAAATTCGTGTTACTTAGACCCGAACAGGATAACAGGGCTAATCAGTGCTAGCCTTGTTACTAGAAGTTATATGCATATGAGAGTTTTCATAGGTTAAATAAAAATCATGCAGGTCTGTTTTTCCATATCGTTTTTTAAATTACAATTAAAAGTATTAAATTTCTATTACAGTTATTAATTAATTTTTTTTTTATCTTTTGTGGATTACGGTGGCTTTTATCATCTATTTTGTTTTTTGCATTCTACATATATATACGCTACTTTTCCATAAATCACCGGACACTTTCGATTCCCGACATTTTTGGAATATCTCAAAAAATACTGGACGAATCATTTTGAAACTTCAAGAGTGTGAATGGCATGTTACAATTCACATATTTCAATTAAAGGTTTGTCCCGATAATGAAAAAGGAACCAGTAAAAAAATAAAGAAAAATGAAAGTGTTCGGCTTCACCCTGTAAAAAGTAATGTTTGAAATGCGATTTGTCTGTTGCACGTGATTATGGGGCTCTTTTTTTATCTGTATAATTTTTTATATATCTACCGCATGTAAGGCATAAAAAGGCTTAAAAAAATGCATTTTTTTTTTCACTTTTTAACATGCTTTTATTAGCTTTACCTGTATGTATGTATGTATGTTTGTTTGTATGTATGTTTGTTTGTATGTATGTTTGTATGTTTGGAACCACTCTGGGAGCAAACAAAAAATCTATATTGTAAAAAAAAGGACTTTTTGTTCGTGAAAGCCGTGGCTGCGAGGTAAAGAGCCGCGCTACGAAACTAAAGGTCTAGCGTTCGAGCCCAGTCAGGGGAGATTTTTTATAAATGGTTTTTGTTTAATTCTAAATTATTTTAATTAAAGATTTAAATGTATGTAAATATTATGGTGTGTCACTCACACGATTTTCTCTTACCCTGCATTTTAATACTAAGATAGATATTTTGTGCTTTTTAGTTCACATTTCTATAAAAGCGTGTTCTTTAATTTTTTTTAAACTATAATATTATTTAGCTATAACACGGAAGGTATTAAACGCAGTGTAAAACTATTTTCAGGAAACTTGACATACAATATTAGGCACAACATACTGCAATGATAAAAAAAAAAGTGTTGCAAATCTAATAAAATATGAGCATTTTTATTAAATAATTTTTAACTGCGAAAGACTTAGCGAAATCTCATTTGCACATAAGTAGCCAAATGCATCCAGCTACTTATATACAAACCCCAAACAAGTATCGTATAAACTCAAAAAGTTGTACGCGATAGAATGAACTGCTATTCAGTTTCTCGCGAAAAAACACTAAACTATAAGGGGTTTTACTCAAATTTTTATTTTGATTCAATGAATGGTAATATAGGTTTCGATAATTGCAAATAAATATTGATTACACCCCCATATAATTTTCTTATTTTTAAAAACAGCTGAAATTCAGTTCATTCTATCCCGTACAACTTTTTGAGTGTAGAAGATACTTGTTTGGAGTTATTAGATAAGTAGCTCAATGCATCTCGCTATAAAATTATGGAAATTATATTTCGTTAAATCTTGCACCATGTGCAGTTAAAAATTGTTTAATAAAAATGCTTACATTTCTCTATATTTTATATACATTTTCATTCTGAATTCAGTATGTTCTATCGAATATTGTATGTCAAGTTTCCTGAAAACGGATTTGTACTGTATTTAACATCTTCCGTGTTATAGCTAAAAAAGAAACAAATTTTTTGCAGCTTTTTAAAGAAACCGTTATATCTTCCTAATTACATGTGAATTTATACAGATAATAAAAATGAACCACATAATCACATGCTACCGCGAGGTTGTATTTCAAGCATTTCATTTCACAGGGTGATGCCAAACACTTTCATTTTTCATTTTTACCGGTACCTTTTTCCTTTTTGGACCACAAATTGCACTTAAATATATGAGGTATAACATGTTCTTTACACTCCGAAGTTTCAAGCTGGTTTCTTTAATACTTTTTAAGATATAAAAAAAAAACGTCTGAAATAGAACATGCCCTGTCATTTATGAAAAGTTTGTATATATATATATATATGTGTGTGTATATATATTACAGGTGTTCCACAAAATAATGGAAACACTTTCCCTTTTTGACGTTTATAGATTTTTATGTATATGGCTCTCCACTCACTGAAACTCCAAATTATTATTATTATTTAATGATATTTATTTGTGGCTTATCACTCTGGGAAAGTCCTTTTTGTTTTACTATTTTTATTTTGGGGATCTTTCACTCACACGCACATAATTGCTTGATTAAATCTTATTATTTGAGCTGTGGCTTAAACTTTGATAAGACAGATGATTCTGCTTTGCAGCCAGTTGACTATTTCTGTACTGAAGAGGTTGAGACTGTTAAGTAATTTGACGGTTTAGGGCACCTCTTTTAATATCCTGATATGTCATCGATGTTGTTTGTGAGCAATCTGACAACTTTTTTAGCTTTGTTTTGTACATGGGTGTTGTTTGCTAGTTGCTTGCAGCAGAGTGTTTCCTTTTGTGTTGTGATTTTTGATCAGATGGAGTTACGTGGTGAGCAGGCAGGCTATAAGATAGTTTGTAGGCGTGTCTTCCATGCGGCAGGCAATCTCCGGACTTGTTTTAATTTTGAAGCGATGGAGATAGGTTGGGAATGCATCGTGGTCAGTGTATATTAGTATAAAGAGCTTGCAGCTAATTAATGTTTTCGTGTTGAGTTTTGAAAAGGATTTATGTGTTAACCTGCCCATTTCAAAATACCTTGTCTCAGAAAATACCGGTAAGTTTGTAAACAATAGAGAACAGATTCAATTCTTTAACCCTGCTAATCAATTAGTATCGGTTTGTCCACTCATCTCCCTAAAATTATTCATTTATGAAAAATATACAGGGTGTTTCATAAAAGACGGGTATAGTATTAAGAGATCCACACATCCAAATAAACATTTTTGATCAGAGAATGCATGGTCAGAATTAAAAAGGTGCTGACGCATTTGGAATCTCGCTTAATGCAATCGTTAAAGCTCCATTCTTGACGCGAGTTACTGGCAGAAACAATGACGCTAATAGCAAGAAAATATGATTCGGGGAAGACGATAAGCTCGTTTACAAAATTTCGCCATAATTAATACATGAAAGCCGCTGATCCGTGTTTGCAACTGTCAGTAACTATAGCAACGTATCATACATGTTAATCTTCGCTATAGAGTAAGGCTCCTATATATACGAGCTGGCGCATCAGGTATTTTGTTGCCTTAGGGTTGCCACATGTACCCAGCGCGTTTCTCTGATAAACAAACGACAAACATTTTTTTTTATCGTCTTACGTTACTTTAGAGTAACTTGTTTTATTATATTTCATAATTTTAGCTGAGTAAACTATGATATGGAAGTTTGTTTAGCGATAAACTACTATAATCATTCAAGAAGTGAATATAAAGTGTTCACAGAACTTCTGTTACTGTGTATTTGAGTTTTGGCGACATTTTGTAAAAGAAACAGAAACCTCCCTAACTACACATCTTACCCCAGTACATGCATAGGATATCCTCAGAATAAAGTGACATCCTGAGAATGTACTGTGACAAAAATGTGTTTTTAGGAATATTATTGTTGCTTATTGCTCTTATCTTGACCGGATTAGCTTCAGATCAAGATTTCTTAAAATCATTAGGGAAGCGATAATGACGCCAAGCGGGAATGCTGTCCTCTTCGGAGGCAAAAAAATGGCGGTGAGGTGCCGGCCTATTATTTTATTTAGGGGCTCTACTATAGAGGAAACAGCGACCACGCTCGCCAAATTTTTCCTGTCTCTCTGTATTTTTGTTGGGACTGCTGTTGGTTCTTTTTTATGAGATACCCATGGAATCTGTAGAATTTGCCGCAAAGTTTCTGGCCACTGATGCATAATATAGTTGAATATCTTACAGTTAAAGATGCAGTTAAGCTTGATGTAGAGGGAAATGATTGAAGCTGTATTCACAAAAAAGTCACTTTTAGACGAATCGCAGGATAAGGTCGATAGGAACTGAGTTGGTTCACAAGAAGGTAACATCATATAATAGAATAGAACTTTAGGTGTGGATCTAGTGTGGTGATATTTTGGAGAAGGAGAAACTCCATGATAAACCAAATTATCTCCGAGCTATCATTGCACTATACCTTACAAGGGAACATTCAAAAGGTGTCGTCTTCAAAAAATATTGAAAAAAAAAAATGTATGTGATTCTTCATAAAACACCAGAAAGTGAAAAAATTATCGGCTGAAATGGATTACAGCGACCATAAAAAATTATCAAAATTAAGGATTTTTGGCGATTTAGTGCTATTAGGCGATAAGTTTGCTACCACCGAGGTTGCCGTGTACGAACAGATCCGTGTTTTGCTTTTTCGCCAAGTACTCAAAATTAATCGCCTAACAGTGTGAATGCGCCAATTATGCTTAAATTTTTAATTTTTTGTGCTCGCTGTAATTCATTTCAGCCGATAACTTTTTTTCACTTTCTGGTGTTTTATGAAGAGTAGAATCACATTTTCTTTTTACAATATTTTTTGAAGGCGACACCTTTTGAATGTTTCCTTGTTAGCTTCATCTTTGACGGCAAGATATTGCACTATATTTTTAGCTGCACTTCAAGAGCAAGTTTATAAAAATATTTTTCCTGATGATATTTTGTTAATCAAAGAAAAAAAAAACTTTGAAAATGAATTCTTATTATAAATTAGTGTTTTAATTAAATATAATGTTTTGTAAATTTACGTGTTTCAATTAAATATATCGTTTTTAAATTTACGTGCGTTTAAACAGTGTTTTAAGACACTATAATTTGAAAATCTCCTTATACACAAATTAGCTTTATGTACATTGTATGCGATTATAATATTAAATATATGGAAGATATGTCTTACAATGCAGACAATGCTAACTATGCTTTTTAAATTTAAATTTAATTTAAAATGAGCTCTAATTTAAACAGACCTTCCAAAATATACAGCAAGTAATAAAGGGTGGTATAAAATATTATTGAAGAGAATGAAATAAACCAAGAAATTTAATTCAAGATTTTAATGGTTTCGTCTGAATAAGATAACTTTTTTTTTTCTTGTTTGTGTAATAATGTCCAATTTTCTTGAACACAATTTCCGACTATGTTTTTCACAAATATATGAAAAGCATGTTACATTTCCTGATATTCTATCAGTTAGTGTAATATTACCTTTGCTGTAAAACTGAAATATAATTGTGTCACATGTTTCATAGAAATTATTATAAACTAACAAATACATTTTATTAAAAAAGTATAAATTATTTACTTCAATAATTTATATTTTTTTATCAAATGTCGCATACGTAACAGAGACACACAATAAAGAAGTATTTTTGAATTTATAATAAACATCTTTTAAATATATGGTGACTTTACACCGTAAGTTCATTATCCCTTTACATTTAATTTCTAAATATATTAGAGTTTATTAATCTTACAGCAATTTTTTGCTGGTTACTTTAGACATTATATTATCAATGTGTATACTAAAATAAATTATTCAGATAAAAATAATAATAATAATAATAATTCTAAATTATTGATTAAATGAAAAAATATATAAAATTTCATTAAGATTCATTTGATAGATAATTCTTTTTATCTATCAAATGAATCTTAAATTTCTAACGAGAATTTCTTAGAATAAATATATATATATATATATGCACATATGTATGAACTTTCAACTAAAAGTAATTTAAATCTTAATTTATTTCATTAAATTATTCCATTTTGACGTATAATTATATCTTTTGAAGATCTTAATAAATATTATGAGAATCAGATTTACTTACTATATAAAATTATTTTTGCTTTTCTAATATAAGGAAACTGCTTTTTGTTACTTTTTATTTACTCTAAAATTAAATTTAGAACTGTAAGAAGTATTTTTTAAATTTATAGTATGTATCGTACTATGCACGTTTATATTAAATTACGTTGTATTTAATAACTTTAGTTAATCTGAAGTTCACGAATGATATAATGACGAAATCATCTTACTACTTTAAAAACGAAATGAAATACAAAAATTATTAAAATGGAAATTTGAAAATTAACTTGCGTTTGTATATACCTGCCCTTTCCCCCTGATTCTTTCACTGTGAATCACAAAAAATAAACGTATTTTTAAATTTATAGGCTTATTTTATGACGAAAATTGTTATTTAAAATTATTGTTGCAAAAATTAAGGAAGAAATCACAAACGTACAACATCTGAGCTTGAAATTTAAAGTCAAAGAATAGAATAATAATAATAATAAAAATAAATAAAAATAAAATAAAATAAAATTTGTTGACACTATTACGCATACAACGCTAATGTTTCAATACAGTATATATAAATCATAAACAACACATTTAGTTTCAATTAACCACATCCTGTAGAATTTATGTTTTCCTAAATGTACATTTTGCACAGTTGTATAATTTCTTATTTCACCGTCTAGTCACAGATGGGAGCTTAAGACTGATATGATCGATTTATTGAGCAAAAACATTAAAGATAAATTGTGTATAATATTGCAGAAAACATAATATTTGTTACGAATAAAATGGTCATAGAACAATTGTTACAAGTAAATAAAATATAAATAAATAAATAAACACGTCAATATTGTTATTCTTTATTACAAAAAATATTTCTGTCCTCAGACTATTTATTTGGGGTTAACGAACATTAAGAATTTCCTGAACTATTGGGCAAAAATTAAAAGAAGATTTGTTTATTGTTAGATTATTTATTCGGTTCAATTACAATTATTACAATTATATCTATCTAACTTTTAACATCTAAATGCCTGATTATTTTATTATTAATTTAAAAATGTTCACTTCTTTCCTCTTTTAAATAAATTACGGTAAAAGTACTTTAAAAAATTATACTTTATTTTAACTATGGTTTACAGCTAAAAAGATATTTGTTATCAATTGGCAAACATGAGGCTTTAGAGCTTCAATATTATTCTAAAATTACTTTAGAAGACAAAATTGGACATGTTGCCTAAAAGTAACACTCGGCAATTCAGGGTTAAAATTATATCTAGCTGTAATTTGAAAAACGTTTTTTACATAAAATAATTGTAGAAACACAATTATTTTATAAACATTTCTGTATACCTCTTTCGTATACTCCAATTACATTCATAAAACATTCACGGTTGTTTTAAACTTCAAAAAAAAAAAAAAAAAAAACATTAATAAATAATAATAAAAATTAATCAGTAACTTTTCGCTTACACCATTCTTTGAAGCTTATTTGATTAATTTTAGGTAGCGTTGAATATTTTCTGTAAATTACAAAATTGCAAAATATTATTGTTAAATTTCGCTTAGCAATAAAAATCATTATACAACTTAAAATGCACTAGGAATCATTTCCAAAGCCGTAATATATTCGAATTATTTTGTGTAGCTTCGTAAACAAAGCATAAATTCTTTTCGTACCATAGTCATCGTGAAACAATATTTTACGTGTAAAAATATGTAAGTTAATTTGTATAGTGAAGCCTAAAGATGTTAAACTATACATACGAAAGATTAATTAAGTACATAGGTATAATGCATTTGAATAATTTTGCATGCCCCTCTACAAAAAATATTTGGCCAATCTATGTAAAAGATTTCAAATAGCCATCTAATACGTTTCAGGCCTAGAATGCCGAGTTAGGGCTTCCTGATAATACTGCTTTTTGAACTATGTTGAGGCTACCTGGCACTCTTATAGACACATACATCGACAGACACACCCACAAACGGTTGAAAAACTTGATTTTTCTTTCTTTCTTTTCTTTTTTTTTTCTTTTTTTTTTTTTTTTTAATTTAAGGCACCTGGAAACCTATATCTATAGGGAAAAAACTCAGTTTCAGAAATACACACACACACACACACACACACATATATATATATATATATATATATATATATAACATACTTTGTCCACAATTTACCAGTAAGAGAAAATAAAAAAGTATCCTAAGAATGTATATTTAACCCTTAAATGCTGAGCATGGCCTTTCGGCAACATACCCAATTTTGTTTTCTAAATTATTATTAGATTGATATTGACCGTACTTTAGAATGTACAAAACGTGGGGGGGGGGGGGAGCTAAAACCCCATAGAAATAGCATGGGACGAAAACGAAAAAAACTCACAATGTCAAGTGCGCTAAAGAAAAAAAAAAGGCTCTCACCAGAAGTATTAAAAGGACAAAATTGACTAGAAAAAGACATCGAGGAGCAGGAGGGAAGGGCTGGGGCATTAGACTTATCATCCAGGATTAATACGTCTCACCTATTATAGAATGCCTCATGTTTGCCGATTGGCAACAAATTACATTTTATCTGTAAAGCATAGTTAAAACAAAGTATGATTTTTTAAAGTATTTTTCCTGTAATTTATTTAAGAGAGGAAATAATAAAACATTTTTAAATTAATTTAAAAAGTAATCAGGCATTTAAGGGTTGAAAATACAAACATGGTAAATGTGCAGACAACGTTCAAATTTTCTTTCGCCCATCACAAGCTTCACAATGTCAACACTGGATTTAGAAAGTGACCAATACCGGCTAGCGTGTTATGGATATGTGGTTGGATACTGTTTATAGTTATGACGAATATCCATGTTGATGGTATATGCATTATGCATTCAGAACTTTATTTATTCTGACAAAAGAAAATTGCACAGCTGAGTTTTTATATC
The DNA here is from genome assembly GCA_963930645.1 of Salticus scenicus. NCBI lineage: Eukaryota > Metazoa > Arthropoda > Arachnida > Araneae > Salticidae > Salticus > Salticus scenicus. The sequence continues at coordinate 160,099,992 of OZ005659.1, read as the reverse complement.
CAAACTACGTGTCAGTTTAATTTATGCAATTCAGTGATGAAAATATGTACTGCAGTTTTCGTCTGAGAACTTTTCCACCACCTTATTTAAAATGTGTCGGATCACACAACCTATTATGCTTTTGAGAAAGCAATGGTTGCTTTTACTGAAGTGTGCTTTTAGAGCGGCCTGGGGGAAGTTGGAATACGTATGCCGTAATACAATGCTGTTATAAATTTTAAATTTTTAAAAGAAAAAATAAAATCTGAATTGGGATTAACATGAAAAATTTGTATGCTATATTGATAATAAAAATTAATTACAAGACCTTTATTTCTTAAATAGCAAATAATAATAATATTAATAATAAATATTTTGCCTTTCACTTTGTGTCATGTCTGTAACGATTTGACTTACAAATAAAGAAAATTTAAAAATATATTAGTTAATTTGAAATTTAGTTAACATTACAAGTACCTTATAAATGTAACTTGTAAATAATATTTATATAAAATATTACGAAATGTTCCTTTTAAATACTAAAATTTAATAACGAATTTGATAGAATGTTAAAGACAAAAATTGTAAGCAAAACATTATAATTACAAATATATTTTACTCTATGAATATAATGTGTTTATAAAATCTACATTTTTTTTTCAATTCATATCACATCGTAATAAAAAAAATGGATAATGAATATTTAGTATACTGTGCTGATTTAAAGATTTATTTCAACTAGATTATTGCTATATTAATATTACTATGTTTATTATATGCTATATTTCATACGTAACAACTTTTTATAGCTTCATTAATTCTATTTATATTTACAGAATCATCATATTGAAGACTGAACCGGATATGTATTGATTGAAGTAAGAATATGTGCTGCCAAATGAGCGAAAGAAATTTTTTTCACGTCAAAATAATATATGATGAAGATCTATTAAGTGTCATGAGCAATATTATGGATTTTATTATCTTTAAGGTTTCTTTTATAGACGTGTGAACTAAAGATGTTGCATAACACAGAAGCAATACAAAAATACTCTTTGACTTTTACATAAATGGATGAAAGGGAATTATTAAATAAATTATAAATAATTTCTCTCTCTCTCTCTAAAAAAAAAAAAAAAGAAAAAAAAAAAAAGAAAAAAAAAAAAAAAGAGTTAAATTGAACACGTGTCATTTGTTAATTATATTAAAAACACTTTAAACACACGCAAAATTAAATTTTATTTAAAAGATTAAAAAAAAAAAAATTATCCGAAGCTTTTCCTTTAATAGTAAAGCATCATCAGGGATTTTTATTATTCGTTTCCAATGAGCAGTTATTGCCCATCTGCGCAGCACTAGTGCGACGTAAAACCCAACCCAACCCAACCAACCAATGAGCAGTTTTTAAATATTTTTTCCTTTCACAGTCAACAGTTAAGTCTTTTAATAACGTGAATATCAGCAAAGTCAATTTGAAGTCCGGTAAAGGTTGGATCAAGGAGCTAAGAAAAATAAGAGAAGCTGGAACTATTGAAATATCACACGAGGGTATATTGTGCTAAATTATTTTGCCAATAATTTGGCATAATATTATAAAATAGATAATAGTTTATTTCTGCTAATTTATGATGATTTTTCTCCTACAATAGCCTCGTGTGATATTTCTATAGTTCCAGCTTCTCTTATTTTTCTTAGCTCCTTGATCCAACCTTTTACCGGACTTCAGATTGACTTTGCTGATATTCACGTTATTAAAAGACTTAACTGTTGACTGTGAAAAGAAAAAATATCTAAAAACTGTTCATTGGAAACGAATAATAAAAATCCCTGATGATGCTTTACTATTAAAGCGAAAAGCTTCGGATAAATTTTTTTAACATCTTTTAAATAAAATTTAATTTTGCGTGTGTTTAAAGCGTTTTTAATATAATTATTAAATAAATATTTATTTTTATTGATTACAATATACGTGTCTACGGTACACTAACAACTAACACTAAGTAACATTAAGTAAAGTCATCATATAAGTCCGTTTAACCAAATTTATGGGTTTTTTATTTAAAGTATAACCTTTATTGATTTGAACAATTACCGTAAAATATAAGGGGAAGAAAATAACAAACCGTAAGTCAGCATTAAAATTTGTTCTCTTAGTGCTACAAATGAGGAACGGTTAAAGGTAATTTCAACTTTTGAAAAAAAAAAATGGGAAAAAACTATAAAAACATGGTTCGACATCATCAAAGATCTTGTAAATATCATATTTATTGTTGCTTTTTTATAGGAACGAATTTGATCAAAATAAAATACGACTGTCTACACTGCAAAAAATAAACCTGTAAAAGTACAGGAAAAATATGGCAGTTGGAGTGTCAGTCTTTCTCCGTCAAATGTACAGTTACGCTAAATTGTATCGCTAAATTGTATCATTGACATATATTTTGCGCATAAATCCTGTAAATCAAACAGGTTTTTTTTGTTAAAAGTACAGTTTTATTATGTATATTTGACGGAGAAATACTGACACACCAGCTGCCAGATTTTTCGTGTACTTTTAACAGATATTTTTACAGTGTATAAATGATGTTTGATACATGTGATTATAAATTTTTTTGGAAGCAAACCTTTCAGAGATCCACATTTTCACTTCTCATACGTTGTGAAGTGCTGCTTACAAAGTCGTATATCATCCAGGGGAACAAGTAGAAATATGAATTTGCAAGTTCTGGTGAATACGGCGGGTGAGCTGATATTTTCCAGAATAAATCCTTTAACGTGTTTTTATCAAGTTTTCAAATGTGTGAGGCGTTAATTTGAAGCAAAATTTCCTTGTCGTGTCGTGTTGCTCATTGCGGTCGTTCGACAATCAAAGCATAGTTCAAATTGACTATTTGTTGTCGGTAATGATCTCTGTTAACAGTTTCACTGGGTTTTAGCAGTCCGTGATGCTTGCAATCGTTCCTCTTCAATTTTTTTCGGTCGGCCTGCGGTTAGTCGTTGTTCACATTAAAATCACCTGCTTTAAAGCTTTTAAACCATCGTTCACACATATCAGGGAGAATGTTCAACATAAGCTACCCTGAGTATTTGATTAATTTCAGCTACATTTTCCCTCAAAATACGGTAAGAAATCAACACAAAACACACACGCTCTTTTATTGGCAAGAATTTTGTCATATTTCAATGTAAATGTACGTATAAAATTAACACCTTCGCTCAACTTGACTTTTCAAGATTTTACACAAGCTGTCACTGGAGCGAAATAACCCACGTATCACCTCGCATCTAAAGAGTTCTGTTGCCGCTTCATCTAGCGAAAATGACCCGCATTATTAACCGAAACACTTAGCATAACAAATAATAGGTACATTTTACTGTCAAATGCATATTCGTTTGAAATAATCAATGAGTTGCATGAAAGAATTTGTTTGAAATTTTCTTGTGTTATAAAACTGTTTCATCCATATTGCCACCTTCTTCATTTAATGTAAATAATTCAAAAATGTTTTATTAGCACTATGATAAAGTGCTGTTATAGAAAACACGTATTTCTTTTTTTTTTTTTTTTTTTTTTTTTTTAATTTCTTCTATATGTATATATAGAGGAAGTATTGGATTCGTTCAAGTTTTCGAACTCCAGTTTTCGATAGATTTATGCGTTTTGGGATGTCCTGAACACGATTTGACTTTTTAGAAATGTGTGTCTGTCAGTCTGTCTGTCTGTGTGTGTGCATCACAAATTCTGTGGAAGCTGTATCTCACGAACAAATGAGCGAAATATAACCAAACTTGGTATTTAGTTGGACCTTAATATAAACTAGTGCTGATTAGTTTTGTGGAACAGTTGCTCAACAGGTGGCGCTGTGATCGCATTTTTTCTAATTTTTTAACATGACAGTATAGGACAAAATTTCGTATACATTTACATAATGAGAGTTATTTATTCCTGTGAGTGTAAAATTTATATGAATTATTTATAATAATGTGGGGTTATCGCTTCCCCCCTGGAGGAAAGTACACCCAAGGGGGGGAGTAAATTTTCAATATGGGTACTTTTCGAAAGACCTCGTCATGTCCTTTAAAACGAATGGTTGAACTATAGATCTGTGATAATTTAAAACAAACTTATAGATTTTTTTTTACTTTTAACAAAAAAAAAAAAAAAAAAGGTTTGAAAAAAGTTATTTCTTTTGATTTGAAAATATTTGACATCTTTCGGCATTTAGTGATAATATAATTCTGTCAGATACGAATTTTCTGCATTTATAATTGAAAATAATCTGATAATTTTCTAAATAATTTGTACTGAATAAATTTTGTGTAAAATTATATAGAAGAAAGTCATGTGGTGGCCACATCATATTAGTTTTAATAATGGTTTTAAAACTGCCATTTATACTGAGTGAAAAGTGAAAAGTATTAACTTTACATTCCTTTTATTTTCACAACTGTTTGATAAAAGGATTTACTTCCATTTGCATAAGATATTAAATGGAATGAATAACGATGTCATGCCGCAAAAGAAATAACAATATCAGTTTAGTAAAAATTGCAAAATCTAAATTTTTATTTGCACATTAGTTCCTTATAGTTATATTTGTAAAATAATTTTAATACATTAATTAATAAGTAAAATAAACTTGATGCCCTCGAATAGAAAAATAAACACTTCCTACAAGCTAATATTAATTGAGTTGTTTAATTTTAAATTTGAGATTTTTACAAATAATTGTATTTTTTAATAATAAGTCATTCAAAAATATATTTTTTTTTCGTTATTGTTTAATTTAATTTCATAGTTCCATTCTTCGCTGTTTAGTTCACAGTTTTTCATGAAATAACTTGGTCAGATTTGATGATAAAATGGATTTTTTTTCTTCTTCGAATATCCTTATTTTAGTCCTTTTTTTAAATACAAGTACTGGAGCAGTCTCTATTTTAAATACTTTTTTTTTTTTAATAATATTTAGTAACCGTTTGCAGTATGCCACTTCGATTAAATATTATGAAGAATGATTTATATAAATAGTGGTATTCAAATTACAGATTGATCCGATGAATAAATATAACCATAGAGAACTGAAGCGTAAATTGAATCTTGTAGTAAAAATAAAAATATTGTGACTAATATATATATATATATATTATCTGTATCTTTTCTTTACAGGGCATCGATACTTACTTCATTTCAAATATTTTTCGCAAGTGGAAGTATGATAAAGGCCATAGAATTATAACACCCTGTATAAGTAACACGGATGTTCTTAATATATCACAAATTGAATATCTTTCATTTTTATTTTATTTATTTATTTTTTTAAGTAACTTTTTTAAAAACTATTTTTAATATCATAAATATCAAATTCTAAAACTCCATTTGCTTATTTATTCCTAATGATATACCTTTTTTTCTATAAACAGAATTGACATTATGTGTTATTTAAATTGAACTCTTTTCTAATTAGTTTGATAGCAAAAACAAACTAAATAGAATCTGAGTGAAGCTTCATTATGCAAGTTTCTGATTACGAATGATTTTTTTTTTTTTTTTTTTTTTTTTTTTTTTTTTTTACAGAAAACGTTATCATTAAAATAATCGAAACTAATGAACTATCTAAAATAATAATAATAATAATAATAATAATAATAATAATAATAATAATAATAAATTTCATGAGCTGATATAAAACCGCTGTAATTCTTCACTAATGACTTTCAGCATCCTCTTTAGACTAAATAGTATTAAAAAAAATAATAATAATTATTATTACATACTGTTTTTTATATTAATTTGTATTTTCCATAATGGAAAAAAACTGAAAATTTTACCTTTGCTAAGCTTGATATTATTATGTAAGTAAATTTAATTGCTTGGCAATAAATTTAAAAAATGATCGCCTAAACTATGCACAAAAGGATATTTAAGAACAATATTTTAAAAAATAGATTTACATGATGTCGGAGACAGACTTATAAGTAAACATTTTTATATAGCTACCTTTCTTTTAAAATTTATTCGTAATAAATAAAAAAAAATAGTAATAATATTTTTTTTACATAATAGTTGGACAGATTATTTTAAAATGTGATAATCTAAAAAATAATAATTAGTAATTATTGTAATGAAAGCATACCGAAATAACCATTCTACTAACAAAATGGAGAAACTTTTTAAATTGTTCACTATACTGTATAAAGTAAAAGCCATTTTACGTAAATGTGTTTAAAAATCAAATTCATTTTTATTTACGAATAGTATTTAGAAAAAAAAAAAAAAAAAAAAAAGAATTTGTCACCTGTATTAATAATAATAAGAATAATAATAATAATAATAAAAACAGAAAGGTACTCCCAAATAGTTAAATTTGTATATTTTTTGCTTCCATTACCCTATTATCGTAGATAATGGACGTATTGAATTCGGTTCAAAAATTTGATATCGAGTTTTCTCCTGATTACACATTTTCAGCTCTCCTGATCCAAAAAAGTAGTTTTTGGTAATTGGTCAGTGTGTGTGTATGTATATGTGGAATAAAAGTAAGTAAAAGTTAGCAAAAGTTACTAAATGTTAGTAAAAGTTCGTATCTCAAAAACGGCTCTAACGATTTTCTTAAAAAATTGTTACATAATTGCATTATAGATACCCTTTCTTGTGTATTACGTGGTTATTACAGGAAAATTAATGGTCATACTGATTGGGTAGTTCAGTTAAAAAAAAAAAAAAAAAAAAAAAAAAAAAACTTTTTTCTTTTTTTTAATTCGCTATATAAACTCTGTTTTATATGTCTTTACACGTGAATAAATTTTCTCTTAGAGGGAAATTCCAAAAAAAATCATGTAATATCTCCAAAATATGCATATAATACGTGTAATAGTAGGTAATGGAAGTCGTGTGGTTGTTTCAAATCAGATTTTTTTTTTATAGCACTGTAACTCTATACAGTAATAGTATTTGTGAAATGCAATCAAATAAGATGTTTCCTCAAAACTTGCTTTTTGAAAAATAAAGTATTATGATAAATGTGTTGTTATTTTTTTTTCCTGTTTAATGAATTGACAGATAAAAGATATCCTGAGATTTTAGGAAGTACAATATATAAAGAGGCTCGTGGAAAGCTGTCATATATTATACACTGAAAAAAAAAATGTAACTGACATCTAGAATCTAGTTTGTAGCTCTAGTAAAAAAAAAATTCATGCCATCCTTATCAATTCTAGTTTCATTGGAAAGCGAGTTCTAGAAACCCCTATTAGAATTCTAGAGCTTCAGCCTATATTATCAAGGTCAAACTTATTTTAAAATCTCTGCAAATAGATGTGTATACAAGAGGCGAGATTAAGCAACTGTAATCTTAGTATATTGCCCAAATATAGAAAATCAAGAGAGAATTCCTTGCAATGCAAAAGTATCAGAATAATTAGAATATTCAGAATATTATTTCACCATTTAGAAATGTATACATTAAAAATTCTCGATCATTTCGTCTATTCACCTTATTGGTGTGTAGGACTGGGCTTTATATCGATGTGAATTAAGATATCGATTTAACGCTAATATCGTTTATCCCATTTAAATATTTCATCTTCCGTAAAATATCGATGCAGAAACATCCGAACACGCGAACATATGATTCCAGGCTAAACCGAATGAATAAAGTTGGAATAATGCCAGGTAACTATTCATTATTCATTCAAAGGGATTCCGGTATAGTATAAAGCATGCGCAGTCATAGACAGCTAAATCATGAAAATCCCGATTGAATATAGTTGGAATAATGCCAGATATTCATTCAAAAAGATTCCGATTTATTCAGTCTAAAGCATGCGCAGTCATAGACAGCTAAATCATGAATATTGAAGTGCCGTTTCGATTTAGTGTTCCGCAGGCGCATTGGGAAAAATAGAATATCGGTTTAAGACCATTCTTTCGACTTTAGAGCCAAAACGCGTGCGCACTAGCAAAATGAATACCGATTCTGATACAAAGTGTTCCGGTTAAGACTTTAAGTTTGACAATTTGAAATGAGATTTATTCAATCATTTAAAATTCGTTTGATTATTGGAGATTTATTTTATCAATATTAGTATTTTATTCTGCTATCTTTTGTTATAGTTCCAGTTCCTATAATTTAAAAATAAAAAAAACCCAGGTTCTGTTTATTAGATAAGTGAATTAACTATTCTTTGTGAATATTTTATATAATTAATATTTTTTCATTAACTTCATTAATTTCAATACACAATATGACATTGTCATAATGTCAAAAATAATTTAAACAACAACATTTAAACATATCTAATTTTTATTTATTTCGAAGTCAGTTATTAACAGCATATACAATGGGTATTTAAAAATAATTTTAAATACGGTGAAAGTTGATGCTTTTTTTCCCACTTCCAATGCACTAAATTGTTGTTCTTTCTATCAATTTTATTTTTCTATACTGAGTTATAGTTATTTAAATCTTTTTTGTATTTTGCAGTATTTCATGTAATTTAACTAAAATAAATAAACATTTTAAATCTTCATTAAAAAGAAAATCTCGTTACTATTTTAAGAAATTGTATTTTAGAAAATTTTAATTAAGAATTATGTTTTTAGGAGATACAAGGAACTATTAAAATTTAATATCATGTGTGAAGTTCTATTATTTAGTAATTTTCTGCTGATTGCCATTTTGCAATTCATTCGTATGTAAAATTCATTCGTATGCAATTCATTCGAATATAAAAATTTTAATGGATTAAAAAATGAAATAATAAAATTCTGAATTTATTAATTAGTTAAAATAATAATAATAATAAACTGGGAGTGTTTTTAAATACTCTGAAGATTACTCACAAAAGGCACGTCACGAGTCAATGTGGAATTCTATAACTTGTGGTAAAAGAAAACTGCGCTATATTAATTATACTGTGTTTCGATGTGTGAATTTTGAAATGTGGAAAATAACGAATAATTTTACAATAATTAGTATAAACATTACATCTTTATCAGAAGTCTGATTTTTTCAAAGGCCTTGTTTTAGTAAAAAAATAAATGTCTGTGATTAAGATAATAATTTCGAGAAAAAAATTTAATTTGGTTAAACTAAAATAATTTTTCTATGGTCCATTGTCTATTTTTGCGTTTGTATTCATTATAAGAAAGTACTTGTAAAATTTTTTAACTTCTGGCTTTCAATGGATTTACACGTTTTGACGAGTCTAGAGAACGTTTTGACCACTTTTGGTAACACTGCATTAAATCGATATCTCCTTATATCGGTATTTTAATGAACGATATACCGATTTAAGAAATGTCAACATTGCCCAGCACTATTGGTGTGCTTTATACGCATAACTCGGAAATCTATATTTCTAGTTTAGGGATTTAGAAACTGACCACTTATTCGTTCTAGATGAAAACGATATATATAAATTTTTTCTCAGTGTAATATTTTGGTTAGTCAATTTAAAATTGAAATGAAAAGATAATGAAAAAAAAAAAATTACACAATATTTTTCAATATTTAATTGGTTATGTATACGAAATATCTTGTTTGTCTATACCCGAATAATAAATTTAATGGGAAATAAACTCACGTAATTTTCGCACATGCCACATGTATAAGAAGAAAATGTTACCAGATATAGAGTACACAACCAGGCACAACCATGCACAACCATGGTAAACAAGAAAGAATAAGGAAAACAGTAGAACGCTATTTGTAAATTAAAAAGTAAGCGTGGAGAAACAAACAAATCTGCAAACTTAATAAAGTTGTTTCCTAATTAGTTTGTTAAATTTAATAAGAGCATAGGTTTGAGTGTTAGACTGCAGCAAATTTTCAGAGTACAAATAATCACCATCTTTATTCTCTCTCTCTCTCCCTCTATCTCTCTCTTTCTCTCTCTCTCTCTCTCTCTTTATATGTATATATATATATACATATACACACACACACACACACACACACACATATATATATATATATATATATATATATATAGTAATATATAAATGCAGAAATATATAAACGAATGAATGAAATTAAATGTAGAAATACATGTACACAAAAGAATGTAATTATACCCCAAAAAACACTGAGATCTTCATCAGGGATGCCCCTCAGTGTAGGGGTGAATGAGAAGTTTCTGAAAGGGCAGTAGCTATAAGCTAATAACTATCCTTAGCCCCCAACTTCTCACCAAACAGAAAACCACCAATAACTGAAGAGAAATCAAACATACATATAATGTATAAAACTACTAAAATATTTTATAAAACCATCAAATTGTAAAAGTTATAAAACCACATCAATTCATTTAAAAATATATACAATACAAAAGAGAATTACCGAAGGTAAACAAGAAAGATGTGGTTTTATAACTTTTACAATTTGATGGTTTTATAAAATATTTTAGTAGTTTTATACATTATATGTATGTTTGATTTCTCTTCAGTTATTGGTGGTTTTCTGTTTGGTGAGAAGTTGGGGGCTAAGGATAGTTATTAGCTTATAGCTACTGTCCTTTCAGAAACTTCTCATTCACCCCTACACTGAGGGGCCTCCCTGATGAAGATCTCAGTGTTTTTTTTGGGGTATAATTACATTCTTTTGTGTACATATATTTCTACATTTAATTTCATTCATTCGTTTATATATTTCTGCATTTATATATTACTATATCAAAGTTTTGCATTTCCTTTCGCTGCAATCTTGCACATTGGTTTGTAATTCTCCTGTTGGTTTTTCTAATCAGTAAAACTTATATTTTTATATATTTTCCTGTCAATTGTTTTCTATATATATTTCTATATATATATATATATATATATATATATATATATATATATATATATATATTATATAATTTACTTTCAATTTAGTGATAAGCGAAGCATTTCGTACAACAATTTCTTGAATTTGTTACATTGAAGGTTTGAGATCTTTTGTAGTGTAAAAGTACTTTTATGTATACTACAATAATTATAATAATTATCCTTATGAAAACTATTGTTATTGTTATGTAGAGAATTTTTTTCCTATTCCTTTTTATTCTATTGTTTGTTGATTTCTATTTATTTCTTTTGCATTTTACCGCCTTACTCCCGGAAGGTTTAAGCATTCTTATTTCAAGATTATTGCTCTTTGTTTCTGCAGAGAAAAACAAATTTTATGTGTTATTAGAAGCAAATTGTCACAGTACACTGACATTAACTCAACAGATGGAAGAAATTGCTAATGTAGGTCCATATGTCTTATTGTGGGAAGCAATTACTGTTTAAGGTTTATTATAACATGCTCTACTAATGGAAGCAGTAGTTGTATCATCGCTGTAACTATTGAGATAACAAACTGATACATTTAGATTACTTGCAGCTTACATTTGAAAAACTCTTAAGTTTGAATGCTAAATTTTAATCTTATTATTCACTAACAAGCTTTACCTGATTTGCTAGTCTCTACATTTAAAGGAGAACAAAATAAAATAAATAAATAAAATAATAATAATAATAGTCACTGTTTTTTAATCAATTTATAAATAAAAACCAATAACAATGTCATTTAAATCTCGCAAAAACTCACTTCGGGTCTGGTATGCCTTTGGCAGCGTCTTGTCCATCTATGCTATATCGATTCCGGGTCCCCATCGCTTAAATTCGTGTCTTAACTGAACGTTACAATTTAGAAGTTAACAGGACGATAAGTGGAACTGCTATTATTCACGAGTTAATTAATTATTTATTTATTTTTGACAGATTGTCATCATTACTTTATGATAACAGGTGGCAGAACAGCTTTTTTTTTTTTTTTTTTTTTTAAATCAGCTCTCGGAAAAAAAATAACAATAAATTGTTAAAAAAAATATTGTAGGATACTATGAAGATGCTGAAATGTTTTCTTTTATCAATTGCCATTTTTTCTGTTATTTATTTGAAAAGTAACACATTGGCCTTTGGAGGATCGAGCCAAAGACCTTCACGTTATAAGCCTTAAAATCTTGCCAACTGAGCTAATGGGCTTCGGGACTTCTTTTTAATTTCTTGTTTCTATCTCTAGGACAACCATTTCAGAAATTTAAAGGTTTTTTAAATATATTAAAGAAATTCTAATCAAAACTTTAAAAATCAGGCTTCAAAGTCCTTAGGAGAGGTTATCATAGACCTCCATATAAAATTCTGTGGCTCTGAGATCAGAAGTTTGCCTACAAAGTGACGGGCACACACACAGAAACACACACACACCACACAACACACAACACACACCACACATACACATATTTTTTTTTATTATAAACGTTGATTAAAACAAATAATTGCTTACATTCAAACTGCTAATATTTTAACCTATATAGCATGGAAAAAAAGATAGAAAAAATAGAAATATAGACTATAAAATCAAAAATAATCAAACATTTTTTTTTTTTTTCCATTTTTACTTTTATTAACATTAGCATTTTCTGTAAATATGTCAATTGTATTCTCTAAAACTTTTCAAATTCACTATCACAATTAAATTTTCTAGAATTTTTTACACAATTTTTCTTTGCACCGGCGGGATATGCACTATTATAAGAATTTGAAAGAAATTTCTTTGGTTCAAAAAGGGTTAAAGCAATGAAGCTAATTCTATGTGACCAGTGTTTCTGAAATGATAAGTGATATTCGATAAAAGTGAATAAGCCTTACAGAGGTACTGTGAAAATCAACGGTGAAATTTCTAGATTGTATTATCTGTGTCAGCCTACCTTAGCTGCATGAATATTTGGCTTTGGGCCAAGAGCGTTAAAAACCTTAATTTTAATTTTGAGAAAAATATTATTACAGCAAAATCTCTAGGTTACTGCACATATTCAACTGTATAAAAATTTTAATTTCAATGAAAATTATAAATTTGAGGTTGCGATAATTTTGAATTATTCCTAGTGGTCAGAAGTGACTGGCCTTATTTATATTGTTGTCGAGTATAATTTTAATAAAGATTTTGAAGTAGGACGGGTTGTTCATACTTGCTATAACTTCTGTCATTATTGGAATTTGCCTCTGTTGATATTTTGTGATCATTTCAAATAGCTCGTCCTAAGAATTGACTTTTATTTTTTTATTTTTTTTCTTTTGTGTTATACGGGTATGGTAAAAAATGAAATTATTATTTCAAGAACTGCACACAAAAGATAGTTGTACATTTAACTTCATGATAATGTGCAATTATGTAATATAAAGACAATACATTTTTCCAAATAATAATAATAATAATAATAATAATAATAATAATAAAACCTTATACGATTAACAATTTCTGACGTGGTTTTGCTCTGTCTACGGCATATGAAAATACATCTTTAACCTTTAGAAGATGACTGTGACAGCAACTGTCATATTTCATGATAGGATTTTAAAACAGCTCTTTTGTAAAGATTAATACGGCTCTGTAAATAAGTAAATGTGGGTTTGCTGCGGTGTTAAAAAGAAAGCGGGAGATTTTAAACCTTTATTTTACTTTTTACTTAAATATACCACAGAAGACGAATTGGTGCCAATATGTGTGAATACTAATCTTAATTACCTAGAAATTTCTTAAACTGCATAGCTCCCAATTAGAACTCACTCAGAAAAGGTAGCGCAATTCCTCTAGTATTTTACAAAATCATGCACAAAGTTTTACCCAAGTTTACTTAAATAGTTTAACTGGAGAGATTCTTCGCATCGTTCATCTTAAAATATCTTAAGGAAAACTACTGACATAAAAGAGAAGCTTTAAAAATTTCCAATTTCCATCACCTTACTCTAAAAACTTTTCTTAATTCTTCCGAAACAAAAGTCAGCTAAAAGAAATTACGACAACGAAAAACGGAAACACCTTACTATCAAATAATCAAACACCCCTTGAACAACTTACGCTTTGAAACTCAGCGTGATTTCGAGTGAGTAAGTGACTTCTCAATACTTTACACCACAACCAACCCAATAAATCATAAAATTACATTGAAAAATATACATTATTTAAAATAATTGATAAATAATATGACTAAAAAATATATTAACAGAATTTTCTCAAAACATGTACAGATCTTCCAAAAATTCGCCTGCCAAATATGACCTAAATCACAGTGCATCTATACTATCGTGTACAGTTATACATGCAGAATATGGATCTAAAAGCACAAAAAAAGTAGTTTTTTAAAACATTCAGATATAAAGGAATTTTAAGATATATATTTAAACATTAATATATATTTTATCTTTACTATAGTATTATATTGGTTAAATTACGTAAAAAAATAATAATAAATAAAAAAAAGGAAATTCAAGTGACTCAAAAAAAAAAAAAAAAAAAAATCTACTCTTTAAGATAGCATGCAATCATGTTTTATATAAAAAATAAATCATTAAATTCATTTTTTTACATATTTTTATTTCATTTTCCATGCGCACTTTTTATTTCCAAATTCAAAAATCATAAAAAAAAAAAAAAAAAAAAAACTTTTTCGATAGTGTTTGTTTTTATTACTGATTATTATTATAATTATTCTTTTGTTTTCTTTTTCTTAAGGAAAAAAATGATTCTGATGAAATTATGGCAAAAGCAGAATTTAGTTTAGGACAGAGGACTATTAGTTTTTTTTTTTTTTTTTTTTTTTTTTTCAAATTATAACATCGCTTTCAAATTATTTAATTATATTTTCGATAAATTTTAGATTTCGATAAACGTCCAACTATCGAAAAATGACAGATTGAAAATGAATCCCAGATTGAGACTAATAGTCTTCAGTCAAAAAAAAAAAAAAAAAAAAAAAAAAAAAGAAAAGAAAGAAAGAAAGAAATAGAAACATATAAAGAGATGATAACAATAGCTATGATACTTTCCAAAAATTATGTAAAAACAAAAAATTAATCAAAGCAATAAACGAGCAAACAAACACACAAATAATACATAAATAATAAATATAAATAAATAAACAAAATAAAATAAAAATGCAATTATCTATGCTTGTATGGTTTTCTTTTTTCTTTCCTTCTTTCTTTCTTTTTTTTCCCGGTTCAGAATCAAATAATACAACTTATTGTTTTAGTTTTCATCAAAAATATTAAGCCATACAATTTAAAATTTAAGACATTTTCTGTCATAACGCATTAAAAAAAAAAAAAAACTGATTAAATATTACAAATCGATACAAAAATATCAGACATGAAGCAGGGTTATTTTCCACTTGGGATTTCCATTCTCTACAGTTCTTTTTTGTTTTATTGAAAATATCATTTTTATTTTACGATTATTGCACATTTTGCATCATAAAAAATAAATAGAAACGACGTCTGTACAGCTATCTAAAAATACTTTTTATCTCAAGTTATAATATATTTTACTAATATTTTTAGCAGTTGTTCAGAATGTAATTTTATAAAATAAATAATGTTTCTTAATCCAAACTTAAAGAACAGGAATAAATTTGTGTCTCATTCCTTTTTTATCAACTGTTTTGCTAATAAATTATCTAAAAATTTTCTAAAATATTTTTTTAAAGAATTATATGATTGTATTGACTGTAGTTTAAGCCTAAATTTCAGAATTAATTTTTATGGTACAGGACATAAAAAAAAAAAAAAAAAAAAAAAAATCCGGATGTAGAAATCTAAGGGTATGTATAATAAATAATAAATAAAAATTTGCTTTCTTGAATTATAAAAAACACGTTTTTTTTTTTTTTTTTTTTTTTTTTTTTTTTTTTTTTAATTAAACTTAAGAGGAATTTTGTATATTTTACACGATATTTAAAAAGAATTATTTTTATGAATATTAAATTTTCTGTATTCAAAAATATTCTATAATTGATTGTTTTTCATTTTCATTTATTTATTTATTTTTGATAAAATTATACATAAAGTAAATCAAATATTAATTTTGATATAGTATTTCTTTTTCTCGTAATAACTTCACATGGGAATTGGAATTTAGCTTTCCCCAATGAGAGAGAGAAAAAAAAGAAACCGTGCATGATGCATAAATTGTGAAAGTGTCACCAATTTGTTTCATCTGATAATACCACACTACATCCACTAAACAGAAACATCTGTAAAACTAATTAAACAACATTTGTTTTATAATTAGAAAATTATGTTATTTTATTGTATTGTATTTTGTAAATAAAATGAAATGCTATTCAGTCTATATTTTCATAACTTCACAAAAATAAATAAATAAATAAATAAATAAAAATAAATAAATAAATATATTTCGTAATTATCATTAATTTTTTTAAAACCCTAGTGATGGTCTTAAGCATTATTATTATTATTATTACTCTAATGTAATGCAATATTTAGCAATTACTTAACCAACAAAATATCATGTATTTATTTATTTTACTTTTTTTTTTAAAATTTGTATCCCAAAATATAAGCTATAAATTGTTATAGAAACTAAATAATGTAGTAAAATGTACTTCGTTTAAAGTTTGTCAGACAAACATAACTACAAAGTCTTTTTTTTTTTTTTTTTTTTTTTTTTTTTCTTCATTTATATTTTATAATATACTATATCTATATACTATAATCTGTATTTAATCCATATTTAATCTATATTTAATCTATATTTAATCTATATTTTTATCTATATTGTATAATGCACTATTTTTAATGAGGGAATTTTTGTTTATTTAAAAGTATAAATGCAATGCAATGTCAAGAATATAATATAAGAAGCCAAGAATATAAGATAAGAAGATTCATTCGCAGAAATTTCAGTTGTATTTAGAACGTTGCTTCTGAGCGGTCGTTTCTGAGAGAATGTATGTAGTTGATTGTTGATCCTGAATCAGCATATTTACTTCACATTGGGGCATGCATTTAACGCTGTTTATATGAGTTTGTGATACGGATGGCAATTTCATCCGTTTGTTTTAAAAGATTTGTTGACCAATAAAACCAACACGCAATATCTTTAATGTTAAGAGTAACACTTTTCATGAACTGTTTTCCATAATATTCGTTAAATAATTGTATTCGTGGACTAAAACCTGCCTGTTTTTTCACGAACTATTTCCTTCATACAAAGAAGTCGGAATTTTAGTAGAAATATCTACGAAAATATAAGACAGACATAAAAGAATAAATATCTAACAAGCACAAACAGATATTGATAATTTCCAATATAAAACTAAAAAATAAGAATAAATTCTCAACCACGATATACATAGAAAAATGAAAATTAAATAAATGGACATTTTTCACATTGTTAATATGCAATAAATAAATATATAAGGAAATAAAAAGTAATTAAATCCAGTTATCTAAAATTCTAAAAGCACATAGATTTTGATAAATTATAATAATCAAAATAGTACTTCAATCAAAATTAATTAAGAGTTGCTAAAAATAAATATAATTTTCTGAACATGCTGAACATGTAAGGTTTTTAGAGTATGACATCAATATGACTTCGAAAATATTTTAATTTATAGGTGAGACGTATAGTTAAAAAGTATTTATGACTTTTGTCTGTCCGAAGTGAATAATGTGAGATAATAATTGTAACAACGTATTCAGAAATAGAAATAAAATGATAAACTGATAGAATGTATGCAGTCACAGTCATCACAAGGCTGATGTGTTGGTGTTGGGATTAAGGTCAATTGAGTGAATGAGGATCTTAGGCCTGACGAAATGCTCTCCATGTGTGTAGGGGGTGGGAGGGGTTCAAACATACTTTAACCTGCATTCACTCGAATTTTGAAAAAAACTATAAAAAACACCATACGATTAAGCCGAGAGGCGCTGTCTTTAGTTCCGTCTTTAGTCCTTCTTTCCGTCTGTCAGCATCGGGAGCAGAATCTCTCGGCTATTAGTAAGACTGTCACCAGAAAGAAAATAATATTATTATCCATGATTAAAAAAATATTTTTGTGAGGTTATTTACTCAAAATAGATGTGGAAAAAAAAATAGGGGGATTGAAACAGATTAATTTCACACTTTATTCTGAAAAGATTATAAAGCGTTCTAACAAGATTGCACCTTTTTATGCGAATAAATCCTTGTATCGCTATTTAAGTCAGCAGAAAAAAAAATCACATAGAAATGTTATAATCTTCAAATATTTGGCTAAAGCCTAACACTGTCTTTGGTAAAAACTATTGCCGGGAGCCCATTGTTGTTATTTAAAACTCTTCGTACCATTACTTCAATTCCACAAAAGAGAAATGGCAATATATATATATATATATATATATATATATATAAAGTTTAAATATTAAAATTTTTGTTCAGTGCATTTTACCTGTTTTAACTTATGCTTCAGCATTTGTTGAAACATTTTCAATGCAAAGGCTTTTTTTTCCTTTCTTGTTCATTTTTATGGAGTTATTTTATTCTTCATTTCCACAACTTAGCAGCCTTCCTGAAACGGCTCGTTTTACTTTCCGACCGCACAATGCATTACGAAAGTTGCTTGATTTGGCAAGTTCTATCACCCCTTACAGTTGTGACCGTTAGTTTTGTTACACCCTCTATAAATCAATAAACTATGTTTTGCCGAGAATTATGCATTATTCAAAGCGGTTTATAACAAAGACATTATTGCTTATATATATATGTCTATAGCTAGATTAATAAAGATTACATGTACTAGAATATATTTCCTGTTCATTATATTTTTCCCAGAAAAGAACTCTGAAGAAATTTCGAATTTTTAACAAAAAGCACAAACGAAAGGTGATAGGATTTATTAATTACAAAAAAAAAAAAAAAAAAAAAAAAAACAACACTAAATCCTCTAAATTTATATTTATGAAAGAAACCATTAAAACATTTTAATTAAAGAAATTATAAATAACGATTTTTAATTACAAAAATACTTTTACTAAATCATGCGTTACATACAGTTTAATGAGTGTCATATAATTTTACTAAGAGAATGTGAAGAACTAAAAACATAAAACAAAATATTTTTCTTGAAATGTATTTATTATATTTTCTTTAGAGAAAAGGAAGAAAAAACATGCGAGAAAAGAGGGAAAAAAAGAAATGTACCTTAATAAGCTTTAGTAAAACTACATCTAAAGAGTCAGAGCTCAATTTAGTTTAGAAAGACATTTTCCCGGAAACAAAAAAAAAAAAAAAAAAAAAAAAAAAAAACCCTATTCATTTAAAAATACCGTACGTTTGTCTTATATTTGTTTTAGATTTTTAACGTGAAGAGGAATATAGTTTGAGAAAAGTAATTTTTTTTTCTTACTTTCTTCTATGCACTTAAGTATTGGATTTGTGAAAATTTTCTACTTCCTATTTTCAATTTCCTGTAGTAAGATGTTTTCAACACGATTTGACTATTTAAAAAAAAAAAATAACTAACAGTTTGCATATCTGTCTGTGGGTTAATAAAATTTTGTTTACGGGGTATCCTTCAGGCGTACAAAATTGCATCTTAACCCATAAGCGAACCAAGCATTGAAAAAATATTTTTTTTCTTTATAAAATCTTAAATATTTGTTTCTTTAAGCCTATGTATACACACAAAATCAAAAACTTACCAACCTTTCGGTAGAGGTACAGCTTAATCGGTAGAGGCTATCCTAAAAATAGGACAATGGTTTAGGACAGTCGGAAATATAAGGAAAACAGACAATCTAGATATATATATATTTTATATAATTGTTTTACCAGTAAAAACGTGTAGAATATTACATCAATTAATTTATATGTCCGTTATTCTGGAAAGTAAAACCTTTTTAAGTAATAATGTGTTAAAAATGTAATGAATAAATCTTCCAAAATCGTCATTTTAAAAATAAAATATATATATATTGAACGTTAATTTAAACTAATGATAAAGACGCTTATGCATATATCGCCTTTAATTTGAGTTAAAATCTATATAAAAAAAAAAGTATATAAATACCACTTATGCATGGTGTCTTATTTTTAGGACGATGGTAAAATATGGGTTAAAGCACGAAGTAGTCTGGACAAAAATTGGAGCTAATTACGTTTTTGCATATACGTTTATCAGAAAACGCTATTATAATGTAAAGTTCTCCATTTAAGACCGTAGATATGACAGGTAGGGTCGCAAATTTTTATAATACATAATTGTAAAAAACTTGACAGGTGAGACAGCTCTTATGAAAAGCTTTTCGGATCCAATTTGAACTCCCACACGTGGTATTGCCATGCTGTAATTTTCCACATGTACAAGAAAATTTATCTGAGTTTCCATGTGTGTACATATAGCACACATGAATATTGAGATTGCTATTTTTAAAAGTAAAGCTGACATAATTTAAGTGCATTTCGACCGAAGTTGGCGTTGCTATGAAGAAATTTTCTCCGGTTGAAGAAAAACTGTCTCAATATCTATTATATATAAATACACAAACATACTATGTATGATATATACAGTGGGTTGCCAAATTAATGTGGACACTCGTAAAAATCAAGCTATTGTGGTTTTTCTTCTAAATAAAAATATATTATATGCTGCAATTAGTATTTATTACTTTATTTAATATTAATATATATATTTAATAGCTATATTAAATAAATATATATATATAATGGAAATCCAAAAAAAGTAACATTTTGTAAGGCCTTAATATTCGGTGACATTTACTTTGGCTGATATTAGTGCTTCAATACGTTGCGGCACGCTTTCAATGAAGTGTTTTGCATTTTTTTTTAATTAAAGAATTTTGATGCCGCACATTTATGAGTTTTTCCATCTGTTTTCTCTTGATTGTTAACATTTTCTTGGCCTTTTCCTCCTTTTTGTAATTTCCCATAAGATTTGTATGATATTCATATCGAGCGAAATTCCAGGTCACGGTAATACTTCGATTTTCTTGGACCGTAAATTCGGTAACAATTTTGTCTTTATGGGAAGGGGCAGAATTGTGCATAAAAACAGCATAAAAACACAATACTCACCTTCCGGGAACCATTCTTCCAGCTGTGTAAGGTGAGTTCGTAGAACTTGCTTATTTCGGTCCTGTTTCATAGTTTCTTGAACAACGTATAAACGTCCTACACCCTTGGAATTTATAATAGAGCAAACCGTGACCTTTAGTAGATGTTTAACTCTTTATATTATGCAGTTAGTGTGAAAGTGCTCACCAGGACACTGTCGGATGAAACTACTTTTATCGGCTAAAATTTTAAAAGTGACTCGTCTGAAAAACACATATGAAATTGAAATAATTTATGGTTTAATTGCAAAAAAGGACTTAAAAATCATTAAAACTCTTAATAAATATATAATGGCTTATTGCAATCTTCCACAGTCATGTAACGATGATCTGAAGCCCAGACGAGTGGTTTCTTTTTCAAAGCATCTGTAAGCTTAGGCTTGCAAACTGGACGATGGCCTGTCAGGTCCCTTTCCGCCAATCTTTGCTGCGCAGTTCTTTTCGAAACGGCAATACCTGACTCCTCAACAATTTTAATCATTGTATCAGCACTGTCTTTCCCGGGTATCTATTCTCCGATCCGACTGCCATAGCGACCGTCCTTAAACAACGACAGTTGTCAAAAAAAAAGTCGAAATGTGACGTCGCGTGATCACAATAACGACTGCCACAGTCGGAATTGAGGTACTGTCTGGTCGTAGAATAGATGCCCTGTTTTGTAAGCAAATGTCTCTAATTTTTCTAATCAAACTTTACTTATGTTATTAAAGATGCGTCATAATGCAGACTAAATCTCAGTTCTAAGGATTCAAAATGAACGTTCAGTATTACACGTTGAGAGAAGCACTCTGCAACATAAAATGAAGTGATTCTCACAAAAATGTCGTTTAGCTCAGTATGCTTTGTTTAAATCACTTTAAATAATGTGGAACATGAAACAAATTGATAACAGTGCGTTTCAGTAACATAAGAATCACTCCCAGGAATTATAAGCGACATAAAAACGCGAAAATGTAAAAAAAAAACAGTAATGTGTTCACATTATTTGGCAACCCACTGTATTACGAAAATGTATGGTGATTTAATTTAGGTGTGTTTCGGTCGTAAAGTGTCAATGTTTTTAATCGCATTCTGGAGATAGCTACGTCTCAACATCAATTTATTAGACTTACAATAAATAACGTCGATAAAATTTTTATTGCGAGGAGTTATAATGGTTTTATTTCGAGCATTTTGAGTGGTAGGTGACATTGTAATATGGAGTGATTTAGAAGAAATTTGTATTAGCAAAAACATGCTAGATTATTATAAATAATGAAATGGTTAAAATATATCATCACAAAAAATTAAATATATATATATATATATATATATATATCAATGCATAAATATATATAAAGAACTATTCGTTTAAAACTAATTGCAATCTCTACTTAGTTACCAGTCATACATACGGTCTCATAAGTTTTGTCATACTCATACTTATGAACAGTATAAGTAAACTAATATAAACGTGACAAAAGGTTCGAAACTGATTAACTTAAAATATTTGAAATCAATGAAAAGGAATTTGTAAAACATAAAAGAGAAAAAAGAAAAAAGAAGAAATAAAGGCAAACTGTAAATATCATCTACGCAATTGCAAACATATTTTTCTTCACCAATTCTTAAATTACAATTTAATGGACATCATGGAATTTTACAAAGAGAAAGGCATGAGCTTAAAAAAATAAATTTTTTAAATATTTTAACTTTCATTCAGTGTATTACATTTTGTTTAATGAAAGAGTAGAAATTGTAAGAAAAGAAATTAAGCTTTATGACCTCGTTTTCGTTATATGGTACTTCAATAAAACTTCATCAAAGAAATCGGAGCTCAATGGAATAATTTAGTTTGGAAATAAATATTTTCCGTTAAGAAGTTCTATTCCTTTTAAAATACTTTACTTTCTGCTTTTAAGTTTTCAAGTGAGAGAGAACATTATTTGTGCAGTAATAGTTTCCTAAATGAATATTAAAAATAGTACTTAAAATACACTACTATTAGATATGTATACATATATGTTGCAATAAAGTTGTAGAATGTTAGAAAATATATGATGAAATGCTACCATAATCCACAAGAACCAATAATAAAATTAATAAACAATAAAGGAATAAATAAAATAAAATAATCAGTAACAATTTTAATAAAAATATGAAAAAAAAAAAAACTCCACAATAATAACAATTAGTAATAATTTTAAGAGATGTATGAAAAACAAATACAATATAGTCACTAGAATATTATCTCATAAAACCTGTAAAATCATAATAATTTCCATCTATAACAAGCTTTAACGAAAAGGATCTGATTTAAGAATATACAGAGAAAAATCACATATTGACAATAACCAAAAGTGTCCATCCATATCAGACATTAATAAAAGAGAACATTAAAAACCTACTAAAATTTGATGCAATTGGAGAAAAAGCTCAAAGTGAAGAAATAAATAATCAGGGTTGCCCATCTCTAGTGAATATCAAAATGCAAGATTTTATTCAATAGTAGCTATTTTAAGGGGTTACATAGGCTTGGAAGAATATATATATATATATATATATATATATATACTACAAATTTATATATGTATATATATATACTAAAAATGCTTAATCACCTGAAAAAACTTGTTGGACTTGTTCTTAATAAGATTGGGATAATAAAATCTTATAAATTTCGACTACAGGTCAAGGCGATTTGGGGCACGTAAACCAAACGCGATTACTTTGATATTATTTATATATTGTATTTAAATTTCTATTTATCGGATGACCCTAAAATTTCTAAAAATTCTATAATGAAAATACATTGTACAGTGTAAGGAACTATTTTTATATCAGTAAGTTGTATTTCAAGTTTTTTACGTAATTTTTAGAAGTCTATTACTTAATTGTAGTTCGTTTAGTTTTTACAAAAAAAAAAAAAAAAAAAAAAGAAAAGAAAAGAAAAGAAAGAAAGAAAAAATATTGCTACACAAGCAACTAAAACAAAGGAATATGGGGCAACTAGGTCAACTTATTTTGGTTTCGAATGGGCCAGTCCTACCTAACGCAACTAATTAAAAAATAAATTTTTAATCTTCTTTTTCTTTCTTTCTTACTACACAATAGTTAAGAGACTATCTTAATTATTTTAAATATTTATGTGTACTCTGTGAAGTTATCCCTTTCAAGTTAAAATCACATAAAATTTATAATAATAAAACTTTGAGAAACAAAATTGTAGCAATATATCATATAGCTCCCAAAATATTCATGATCTAAAGAGCTTGCTACAATATAATGACTATAACGTAGGTTTAAATTTTTACCAGATGAAATTTTGTTTTCGTTGGAAGTTATTGATGTCGGCTTTTCGACGATTTTACACGGTTTTAAGTGTTAGGATCCTGAAAATTAGTAACTTAAAGTGGAATCCGCCTATAGGTTAGACAAATTATTGCTTCGTTTGTGTAACTGTTTAGATTTTACCTCAAAAATTATTTTTCCTAAAGAAATTGAACCAGATTTGAAATATAGAAGTTGGAGTTGACTTTTTTTTTATTACTTGTTTAATTTTCTCTCACAAACACAAATATATAATATACAGCCTGCTTGTAGTTCAAATTGCATCAATTTTGGTTAATAAACAAAAATGTTATAATTTTGTGCAAATTAAATTTTATTCTAACTTTGAAAAGATTTATGTGATACGATATATTAAGAATTTGGTTTTAAATGTTTTTTAAAATAGATTATCGTATTTTTTAGGCGATTGAAAATTTTAAACATCTTCACCATTTGCTTCTTTAAGTATTACTTTCATGCTTGATTCTGATACACCAGTTCTTTTACTTACATATTTTACTGATATAAAAAGCGGGACAACAAGTTTTTTCTTTTTTTAAAAAGCTTTTTTCACAAAATATTTTTCTACCTTGTGTGACATTCGCTTATCATACCTTGGAAAAGTCTATTCCGAATATTTTTACCAAGTGTATGATTAATTCACATTAATTTCAAAAAAATGTTCACATCAATAGTAGTTATCAAATAAATAGTAATAAACGAGTCAGGCAACAACGATTGCGGAATAGTAGAAAAACAAAATTTAACTTCTCTTCATTCTACGTTGTTGCATTTCCCAGAAGAGCAATCGACAAATTTTTTGACTTCACGAACCAATAAATTCACTATTTAAAAACCCACAAACGATTAAATTAATAATTTAAAATTCTCGCGGACAACTAATATTATTTAATAAGGAAATTGAAGATACTTCTCCAGTAATAATCTTAGAGAATGCCCATTTTATAAATATAAAATTATCCCCTTTAATATTAAAAAAATCATAAATGCTTATTTTATCATAAAAAAAAAAATAAAAAAAAAAAAAGGTTGAGCGCCACGCAGATTCTTACAAAAATCCCCGTCAGGCCACGCGTGCTGCTTAGAAACACGTTACGTTTATAGCATTTTAATAAAATCCATTAAATTTCCTTATTAACGTATTCCTGTAAGAAATAAAAATTAAGTAAATTGGATTTTTTCTTTTTTTTATATCATATTTTACACTGTCAGCCACCGGTTATTGACGCAGCTGTATATAATATTTTGCACTGTCAGCCACTGGTGGATGACGCGGCCTAAACGAAAAGTTCAGCGGCAGCTACCGATGGCTGACATGGCACTCAACGTGTTAATCAATAAGAAAATCGCTTAAAAGTTGCGTAGTTGCCATATTTTACGCTTTTTAGTTACCAAAAAATTTTAATATATATATATATATATATATATATATATATATATATATATTAAAATATTTATAAATATTTTTAAAAGTTATTATTTAAATAAAACAAAAGATTTTTGTCAAATATTTTTGGAAGGCAAAA
The DNA here is from genome assembly GCA_963930645.1 of Salticus scenicus. NCBI lineage: Eukaryota > Metazoa > Arthropoda > Arachnida > Araneae > Salticidae > Salticus > Salticus scenicus. The sequence goes on along the minus strand of OZ005659.1, from coordinate 160,074,213 downwards.
AGCATAAAGGTTGGCAACTATGAAGTTGTTTGTTTGTAATAAAACAATTATAGGAGAAGAACGTGAACACCAATTAATTGATTCTATTTTATCAGACGAAAGATTTAATTGCAGTGATAAGTTGCTGTTTCAAAATATAGAACTGACTACTAATTTAGTAATATGTATGGTTTATTGTTAAATTATTAAAATCCAATGGAAAATTATGTTTTTGACAGACTTTATAAACCTTTGAAGGATACAAATATTCTGATTAATTTAGAACAGTTCCTACTGAAATTAATCTTGGATGGTGAGAAACATATAATTAGTCTTATGGGAAACAATCGCATTTTTTTTTCATTTTTTGATGAGATGAAAAATAAAAATTAGAAAAGCGCAGTAACGTACCCCAACTCACACTATTCATGATAAAACCAATGTATTCTGGAATTTTTATTATCACGAAAATAGTAAGAACTTTTAATTTTGACTAGTTGCATAAAGAATGAATCTTTCTTTATATTTGAATATTTAAAAAGATAGTAGACGATCTAAATATTTTTTGTAAATGTATGTCTTGCAGAAAATTTGCATATAAGCATTGCTGTACAATAGCAATTCCTGCATTAAAAACTGTTGTAATTTAAAAAATAAAATTCACAAAAGTAATTTCTTTTAATTTAGTTTTTTTTAATAAATTAAAAGCATAATGACCCCTGCTAACTGAATTTTATTTATTATCCTCGAGTTTATATTATTACAGTTTAACAATACAGACAAAATATATTTGGCTAATTTGCGAATTAATTTATAAATTATTATCATTATTATTTTAAAATATTTGTATTTAAAAATGTGGAAACTTAATGCAAAATTTTAACATTAAAGAATAAAAATATTTTAATAGAGAAACTTATTAACGAATCCATAAGATATACAACTGTATGTTTAGAATATAATATTTAACTCTATTTCTTTTAATGGCACTGCACTAAGGACTAAGCATACTACAATAATGTAATTTCAAGGAAAAAGAAAAATTAGAAATTAGGTTATATAAAAAATGTCCAAAAAAATTAAAATCTCAAATTAATTGCCGAAACGTCAGTGGAGGCCCTACATTGAGACTCAAAACGGTTTTGGGCTGTGTCTGTCTGTCTGTTTGTCTGTCGCGCGATAGCGGCCACAAAAATAGCGCTATTGACTTGAAATTTGGTACATATGTTCATGAGCACCACGAAATGAGCTGTATAGTTTTTGGTATGTATTCCATTTGTAGTTCGTATACAGGGACACGCCAAAGTTTTTCTTATCATTACGGCCTATGGGAGGAATTTGTATGTATCGCGATGGCGGCCGCAAAAATAGCGCTATTGACTTGAAATTTGGTACACATGTTCATGAGCCCCACGAAATCAGCTGTATAGTTTTTGGTATGTATTCCCTTTGTAGTTCGTATACAGGGACACGCCAAAGTTTTTCTTATCATTACGGCCTGTGGGAGGAATTTGTATGTATCGCGATAGCGGCCGCAAAATTAGCGCTATTGACTTGAAATTTGGTACACATGTTCATGAGCCCCACGAAATCAGCTGTATAGTTTTTGGTATGTATTCCATTTGTAGTTCATATACAGGGACACGCCAAAGTTTTTCTTATCATTACGGCCTATGGGAGGATTTTGTATGTACCGCGATAGCGGCCACAAAAATCACGTTATTAACTTGCAATTTGGTACACATTTTCATGAGCCCAACGGAATCACCTTATAGTTTTAGGTGTGTATTCCATTTGTAGTTCATGTACAGGGACACGCCAAATATTTTCTATCATTACGGCGTATGGGAAGAATCAGTATGTACCGCCATAGCCACCGCAAAAATCAAGTTATTGACTTCCAATTTTTTTCCGAAACGTCAGTAGAGGCCCTCTGTTGAGACTCAAAAGGATTTTGGGTTCCGTCTGTCCGTCTGTCTGTCACGCGATAGCGGCTGCAAAAATCACGCTATTGACTTGAAACTTTCTACACATGTTCATGATCCCCACGAAATTAGCTGTATAGTTTTGGGAGTGTATTCAATTTGTTGTTCGTGTACAGGGACACGCCAAGTTTTTTTTTTATCATTACGGCTTATGGGAAGAATTTGTATGTACCGCGATAGCGGCCCCCAAAATAACGCTATTGACTTGCAATTTGGTACACATATTTATGAGCCCAACGGTATCAGCTGTATAGTGTTAGGTGTGTATTACATTTGACGTTCGTGTACAGGGACACGCCAAAGTTTTTCTTATCTTTACGGCCTATGGGAAAAATATTTATGTACCGCAAAAATCCTTCGATTGACTTTCAAATGTACGTTCCAGCTTTGCATATAAGTAGCTGTATAATTTTTATTGCTATATTTTTTATAAACTGTGTACAGGGATACGCCAAAATTCTTAACATTACGGCGTATGGGGAGAATTTCGTCTAAACGCATTTTAATATCATTACTTTGCAATGAAGAAAATGAAACTAGCGTACGTGAGTAAGATGCTTAAACTTATGTTGGTTGAAGAAAATACGTGCACTTAAGCTTTCTAATTAATGTACAGGAGCTTACAAAAGTGTTCTGACAATGTCACGTAGTCATCCAAACGATGTTAAATTTGGAACAATTATTAATTTTAAACGCAAAATAAGCTGAATAGATTTTACTGGTGTATACAATGTTTGTGGTTCGTTTACAAAGACACACGAAAGAATTTCGTAACATTAGAGGCTATGGACAAATTTTTAATTTAAGCGCGCACTTTAATGCGTTTATGCTGCATTGAACTTAATAAAGTTAACATACATTATAAAGATGCTTAAAATCATGTTTACTCTTAAAAAAGGTTATTTATAGACTAAATAATTTATGAGACCACACAAAATAATTCCGAGTATGTACTGTAATCATCCAAATGATGTCAAATTAGTTTGAAAAATTAATGAGTTATAATTAATTAGGTTTATTCTTATTATTGGCGTTTATAATGATTGTGGCAACTTTTCCGGGATACATAAAGGAATTTCGAAATATTACGGTCTATAGTCGGTATTTCTTAAAAGTGTATTTTAACATGGTTACCCCCCCATCAAATATAATGTAATTTTATTAGAATTTTAAAAGCATGTTTTTCTGTTGAAAACTGTAGGCATAGAATTGATAATTAGTTTAAAGGTTAAGCAAAATAGTTCCGATATGCTATGTATTTTTTTTTTTTTTTTTTTTTTTTTTTTGTATGAAATTTGGTATTTATGAATTTCAGGGAAATAATACAAGACCGCCGTCTATTAAGAATACATATTGTTTCGTACTTGGGGGTTCGTAAGTTGCCCGAGAATGAAAGGCGAAACTTGCAAAAATTCAGTCATTTCTTCACAGAAAGTTCCATAAAATACAGGTCTATAAACCAAGTATCAGCTTCAATTCAACCAGTAAACACAACTTAAACTACAGCCGTTAACAGCAAACCAACAGTACAAACTGTTTATGAATAACACATAAAGCAAGTCTCATTCAAAGAGGCTCAAAATAAAGCAAGCATTTGACGAAACTGACACAGATTTGAGATTGGACGCCTTGGCTAAAAAAATGCTCCTTTTATACTATTCTATCGAACACAGACTGTTCTGGAAAATTCTCGTATCTCATCAGCCAATGAGATTAGAGATTTCATATTTGGTATATCCCTAATAAGGATTTTCTCGCGAAGGTCGCCAAAAACAATCACCAAAGAGGGAAACAGTCGCTAAATTTAGCGCCAAATCCATTTCTTCCCTTATTGGAGCTTTTTAATGCGTTTTTAAAGGAAAATTTGGCTATTTTAACGCTAAAACGACTAGAAATGCACAAAAATAGCATTTTATCGACTTACTAAGCCTTTTTGAAAGAGTTTATACAAAAATAAATGCAATTATTTATAATTCCGTAACACTTTATATGATATACAAATAGGTATACAAAGAGAGATACAGCAGGGGGTTGAGGGGGGCAGCAGCCCCCCTCAAAAATGTATCTGATTATGGTAATAAGTCGATCGAATCAATATGTACTATTGCATAATAAGGAATAAGTAAAAATGACCTGTTGAATAATGTTTGATGCAAATAGGACGTTGAGGCTCCTGATCTGCTGATCCACTAGTTTTTTTCAACTTAAGTACTTACCGGGAAACTTTAATATTCTTCATATTCTTACAGTTCAATCCAGTTCATCTTCATATTCTTACAGCTCAATTATTCTATTCAAACTTTCATACCCTAATGCAGCAATTTACAATTAAAGTGTTTAGACCATTCAGCATCCACTTAATGCAGGATTTTAAGGATACAAGCTAATAAAAAAATTTACCAAGTAGATTAAAAATATATATATATATATATATATTAGAAAAAGAAAGAAAAAAAAGCAGAAGATGGAGAAGTAAGAAAGGAAAAGAAAAGAAACTGTAAATATATATATTTTTTAAATAAAAAAATATGTTTCTTTACTGAATATCCAATTATATTTTAATGATAATAATGGAATTTCGGCAAAAGAAAAGCATAAAAAAAATTAAAGGTTAAAAAATTCTCTCCTTTTTTTTTTTTTTTTTTTTTTTTTTTTTGTATATTTCTTTTCTTATCTTTTCTTTTATTGAGAAGAAACAGTATATGGGAAAAAAAAATTATGGGCTCGTTCCTGTTATATATGACCTCAATAAAGTTTCATCTCAGTAATCGGAATTGGATGAAATAATTTAGTTTGGAAAGGCATTCTTCGGGATATATTTTTTTTTCTCTTTCAAAAGACTGTAGCTTCGACTTGTAAGTTTAATATGAAGAAGAACATAATTTGTCTTTTTTTTTTTTTTTTTTTTTTTTTTTTAACAAAATAATGATAAAAAGTAATGAAGCTTAAAAAAAAAAAAAAAAAAAAAAAAAAAAAAACATTAGTATAATAAATAAAAGTTTAATATTAGTCCATAATGAAATAAATAAACAATTGCAAAACTAGTTTTATAAAACCTTGTATTTGAATTTAATTAAATATTATTTCTTCTATATTATTAGTAACTTTCAGTTTAGAGAAACACTACTTTTCATAATATAAAATGTCAATGCAACGTTGGCTTTTATTCTTATTTAAGTAATTTTTCTTAAAATCTGTAATTTTTAACTGGAAATAGAATGTATATTTTTTAAATTAGGAATTCATAAAAACTATTTTCTGTCAAATGTTTAATTTTTGTAAACATTTGGTTCATTTTTGTTATTTTTGGAAACATTCGCACAAAAAAAAAAAAAAAAACTAATTTAACTTGGAAGTTAGAAGATTGACGGCAAATAACAATTAACCCTTAAATGCATGAATTTTTATTTTTAATGAATAACATTTGAAATCAACCGGGAAATGGGTGTAGCTATTAGAAAAAAAAATCCACGTGATTTTTTTTTTTTTTTTTTTTTTTTTTTTTTAACATTTTGATGTATTTTACATCATCAAAAATAAATCTATATTTTTCTTGCATAAATATTATTTGTTATTCTTACCTTGTTTGTATCCGAAAACAATTTCTCCTGTACGTTTTTAAGACTTTTTATACAAATAATCTTAAATCGTAACACCCGCGCCGAAATGACATTGTACTGAGATAGCTCGCCAACAATGAAAATTGCCACAGATAAAGAAATAAACTGTCATAGATTCTAGTTGAGTTCGGAAACTATAAAATTGTTTTAGTAAAAAAAAAAAAACACTGTGCAAACGTTTCTACATAAAGATATATGAGGTTTTATACATACGATACAAGTCTACATCGCTATGCATTTAAGGGTTAATAATAAAGAAAACATTAGAAAATGAAAATTACTGATATACACACATTTCATACACCTATATACATGCCAAAACCTCCTATATGCATGTCACAACCTTCAACTGTTTTCAGCATACATAAACAATATAAATACTTATAGTTGGTTATTTAAATGCTTTTAATAAGTAATGTACTTTCATACACGCAAAATGTATTATTTACATAATCATGTAATATAATTGCTACAGCAGCGTTCAGATTTGGATTTTAGAAATAAAAATTGTATGAATTTTTCTGTCACTTAAAAGCATAGAGAAGAAGTATTCCGTAATCCAGGTATTTATTATTTTTTTAACGCACTTTATTAACTAAATAAATTAATATTTACATTGGTTATAATAATAAGCATTATTTCTCTTTCTTTAAACACATGAAAAATAGTTTTAAACAATTTAGAAGATCTTTGAACAAGTTTCAATATGAAACTGTTATCTTAAAGAAATATTGAAAACTTTTTACATTAACTTTTAAGTAATAAAAAATACATAAAAAAAAAACAAGAAAATTCTACAAAACTTTTTTTCGAAGTTTACGTTCATAACTTATATATTACCAAAAGTTTTAAAAGAGTCTCACGAGCCATTTTAAGTTCCAAAAGATATATCATATAATAGCATTTCATATTTTCCTTAAGCCTCGATATTTTCAATTAAAATGATATATTTCCAAACTGTTTGTTTCTGTTTAAAACTTCTGTTATACTTCTGTTGTTTATTACTTCTGTTTCTCAGAAGATAAACAAACGTGATGGAGAAAGAGACTGTTATATATTTTCTTTAAAGGGTTATTTCATTTTTCAAATTGCTATTTATCTTCAGTCATATCGATGTAATGGTAGTATGAAATATAATGATGCGATGAAAGTTTCATTCTTTGAAATCCCTTCTCCAGAGCTGAGGAAGAAAAGTGTTTTTTTGATACCTTAATTCTAAAGTATTTGCTTATCTTTGCATATCTTCTTAATAATAAATGCCTTGATTTCGTGGTTGTAATACTCGAAATTAAGATCGTAGATACAACAATGTGTTGAAATAATAAAAAAAGTAAGTAACATTTTATTTACTGTTCCCATGCATGCATTTCAAACAAAAAAGAATGAGTTTTTTTTACGCCGTTCAAATACGCAGTTCAATTACGCCGTTCAAATAATATTGAGCATACAGTATACCCTGATTGTCTTCGAAATTGAATGGCATGGATTTTGAGGATAATTCAAGTCGCTGATGCACCGAAAAATGAGCCCCCCCCCCTAAAAAAAAAGTTTCTAGTTCAAAAACCCGAGTTTATAGCATATAAAACTTAATACAAGGCAGTAAAAAGTTTTTCCAATCAGTAAAAATATTTGCAATTGCTATATTCTCTCACTCTCTCTAGAAAGTAAAGAAAATAAATTTACTTACGATGAAGCCAAGGTACAACCAGTAGGCTAATTTATGCTCTAAATTAAACAATACCGCAGCCATGGCAGCATTTTATTTATTTATTTATTTATTTATTTATTATTATTTTTTTTTTTAGCATTGCAAATACCCGCTTTTTCTACACCCCCCCCCCCTTTATTTGTAGTGAAATTTTTTCCAACTTGTATTTATGATTATATAAGAAGAAATATCCTTCATGGAAAGCGGTGTAAAGAAATGTGGTACTGACAATACTTCAAAATAAATTAAAATTTTGGCATATCTGTTAGTGTACTGTGCAAAATTATCAAAGAAAAGCAATACAGTTCTTTATATTTATTTATTTATTTATTTTTCAAAAAACAATAATTTGTTTTTGTTTTTTATTGAACAGAAAACCCCCTTTTTTTTATCCTGCCCTTTTCTTGCACTCATGGATAATCCGCAATGCGCATAATACGCTAATTGTGTATTTATTGACTAATAAAAAAGTAAAAGTATTTTCTTTATTTTCAATCCAATATAGCGTACAAAAAAAAAGAGATTATTCACAGAATAAAAATAAAAATAAAAATAAGAAATTATTTAACAAATAACACATTTATCAAAATTATTAAATCGCACTTTAAATTCCTGTTTTCTTTTTTCAAATGGGACTTCATTTATGTAATACTTTGATACTGTAATAAATAGATTTTTTTTCCTTTTCTGGTTATGATTATTTCATTATTGCACTTGCTTTTTTTTTTTTTTACTTTCTTTAAACTATATATATATATATTTAAAAAAAAATCATTTTTCAAGAAATTTTTCTGAAAATAATAATAATAATATTAATAATAATAACAAGTAAAAATACCAAAATATCTTGCTTTAATCTTTAGAAAAGTCCAATATGAAAATTTCAAAAATCAAGCAATAAGCAAAGGAAAATTAGACAAAATAAATAAATAAATAAAAACTTAGTACATAATGCTAAAATCCAATATAAACTTTCATTAAATACAACAGATAAAAAATATATATACATATATATATTAAAAACTTATTAAAAACAGGAAATCACAATTTAAAATATGAAATTTTAATTTATTTAGAACATGTAACTCTATTTATGTAACATGTTAACATCATAATGTCATTTCAGTGTTAAAAATGCTTTATTACAACTAAAAGAATGAACAGTTTATCATATGTCAGAACAAAATATCTATTCAAAAAATTAAAATTAAACATTTTTTCAAAGATAAAACATAATAATTAAGATAAAAATGTTAATTGTTCCACAAATATAAAAAGGAAAATTTTAGTATATTGTAACATTTTTTTTTTTTTTTTTTAATTTTTCATAAGAAGGACTAGTACATTTTTTGTTTTAAATTTTCAACGTCAATTATGTGAAATAAAGCTAATTACCTTAATTTCTTTATATTTTATATTTTTTTTCCTTTCGTGTGTTCATACAGATTATCGGCATAAATTTACCAATTACTTACTTTTCTGAAAATTCTCGGTTTAACGAAATTATCTTAAATTCTTTATATTATTTATTTATTTCGCGTGTTCATGCAGATTATTGGCATAAACTTACCAATTACTTACTTTTTCTATTAGAATTTTGTTTTTTATTCAGTTGATTTTACGTTAATTTTATTATAAATTAACTAAATAAATTTTTTGCAGGTCAGATTTATTCATCCTTTATCTTACAATGATAAAAAGCTTTATGACTGGGTTTTTTTGTCAGACTGTCTACACTCTAAATTATGTCAATATTCTTGTAATATTTTAAAACTGATATAAGTTATTCGAGTTCACTAAGACATGTCTCTATATTAAATATTATATTGGCATTAATTTTAAGAGTTTCCCACAGAGACATCCCAAAACATAAAGATCTATAACTTAAAATTCCCAAGAATTTATGAAAGCCTTTCTGATTATGCGATGTTAGAGTCTAAAGTCTATCTAAATAATAAGATCTGTAATGACAATCAATGTTTAAAATCTTTTCTTTTTGATAATTTGTATTTTCATTCTGTTTCATATTTGTTTGTAAGTTTACAAATAATATTAAAAATTTCATAATAATATAAATTAAAAATAAATAAATACAAAATGTAAAATTTTTGAATTTCGAAGTATGTCGAAAGTTAACATTCATCTTAAAAAAATAAAAATAAATAAATGAAAAATAAAATAAAATAAAAAGAAATAAAGAAATAAATAAAAAGAAATAAAGAAATAAATAAAGAAATAAAAATAAAAGAAATAAAGAAATAAAATAAAGAAATGTTGATTAAATATGAAATGTATGAGCCAAAAAAAAAAAAAAAAAAAAGTTTCCCTTTCCGAATTTTTTTATGCTACATGTATTTTTTTTTCTTTCGAAATTTCAAATTTCATAGCCATGACTAAAATAATGACTTTTTTTTTAAATGTTTTTTGAAAGGGGGGAGGGGGTAGGTTAGGGTGTATAAAAATGAAACATAAAAAAAAAAAAAAAAAAAAAAAAAAACTTTTGTCTAACTTTGGAAGATGAAAAAAAATTCTACGTGAAAAGCTACATAAAATTTATATAAAATGAAAATGCTACACATAATCTTATTCTACAATTTGAATAGCTTTAATAATTATTTTTCTTGATAACTAAATGTAAAGTAATTTTTTCAGAGGTATAAGCAACAGAAAAATTTGAGATATCAGATGTAAAAGGGATTCCATTTCAAGATGGAACCCTGACAACAGTACTTTTATTGAATAATTTCTATCATACTCAATTACAATAAATCACTGTACAAATATGATAGAAATTGTTGATAAAAAATAATAGTGTAAGAGTAACGTTTTGAGACTTAAACGCTTGCACAATTTTGAGACATATTTATATCGAAACTTCCGATTTCGTAAACTCATGTTATAGTGTGGCATTCTTATTCAAATAATTTAAACTTGTGTAATATGTTGTTGTTATAAAGGTTAAAAGAAAAATTTCAAAAGACCCTTTTGAAAGTACAATTTTATTTATTTTTTATAATTTCTCACCATGAACGCTTGTAAACGCATTTGCTTTTTAGAAGTTCTTAAAATTTTCCGGTATTGTTATTGAGGCACTTCATATATGGTTAGAATATTCCAATTTCTTCAGAAATAAATTTATTTTGTAAAATAGTGTCGAAGGAAGAATATGCAGGATATTACGGAATGAAAAGGAAGCGAGAAGACCATCAAGCCATCGGATCTACTGCCGCATCTATCCTAGAAATCGCTATCAGCGTTAGCAGTGGGTGAATGTATATTGGCCAGGAAAACATCATGGACTTCGGAAAACATAAAAATAACAAATATGTCGTGGCTACCACAGGACATACTTTCCTATAAAAATTCACTCAGTAAAAATATTTCATTAAAAGATTTTTTTTTTTTTTTTTGCTTAAATCAATCTACCATAATGAATGCAGCCGATTTTCATCTTAGAGAAAAATAACAATAAATATAAGAAAAGAAAGACAGTTTTATTCTCTATAAATAAAGTCTTTTATTCTCTATGAATGCGTTTTCATAACGGTTATCTCATATTTTAAGCTCTGTGCAGTTATATGCCATAGAAGCGGAGATTTAGCCTTCCCTGTGTTGGAGAAAATTGCAGTATAGCAGCGCCACCTATTGGCTGATATGCATCGAAATTGAATCAGTATATTGTCACATAATGACTTTCTTATACATCAGATTTTCTTTGATTATAGCGAACAGAATCTGAGGTATAGTCTTCCTTAAAATTGTAGAAATCGATGTATAGTAGCGCCACCTGTCGAGAGATTGGCCCCAAAAGTTTCTAGACACTAATGTATGTCGAGGTTCATCTACATATAAATTTATATGCGATTCTGAGCAATAGTTACTGAGACATAGCCTTCCTATAAATTGAGGAAATGACTGTATAGCAGCACCACCTTATTAAGTAATTGACACAAAAATTGATATGCACTAACTTATGTCAAGGTGCATATCAATTTATATGCAATTTCGTACAGTAATTCCTGAGATATAGCTTTCTCAGCAATTGTGGGAATCGTGGTATTGCAGCGCAACCTGTAGCAATGGACACCAATAGTTGATAGACACTAACTCAGGCCATGGTGCATCTGCATATAAATGTTTATGCAATTTCGTGCAGTAGTTCCTGAGATATAACCTGCCCTGAAATTAGGGAAATCGCAGTATAGCAGCGCAACCTGTTAAGCAATTGATACGAAATGTTGATAGGCACTAATTTAGGTCAAAGTGCATCTGCATATATATTTATATTTGATTTTCTGCAGTATTTCCTGGGATACAGTCCCCACAAAAATGTTGTCACACACACACATACACAGACAGAAATTTTCTAAAAAGTGTCAAATCGTGTTCTGGAACTCTCAAGTCGTGTAAAATCATCGAAAATCTGAAGTAGAAAATTTTTACGAATTCTATACTTTCTCCTATTGAATATAGAAGAAAGTAATAAATGATTAAAATTTAAAATGCTTGTATACATTTCCTTTTTTTTTCCTTCTTTTTTTTTTTATGAGTATGAGGTAAAAAGTTATAACGTTATTATATAAGAGTAAAAAGCTGTGAGGATGACAGCACATAATTTTACATAAGACTTTATGTATTTCACATCGAAATAAGTTAAATCCTCATCAGTAGCAAAAAAAAAAAAAAAAATGGTAAGAGTAGACAAACTACAAATTTGATAATAAAAAGAACAAACGGTCAAAAGAAAGAAAAATGTTAAAAAAGCATGAATTTGGTGGGCAAACTTATTAACAAAGAAAGAAAGACAAACAGTGGGGGATTCAATATCTTCTGTATTTGAAAGAAAAAGTAATGCATTCGTAAATAACTTCGACTACGCGTTATTGATGATTTTACTTCATTTCAGATGTCCTGAATACAATTTTCAATTTTTAGAAAATGTTTGTCTCTCTATCTATTCGTCTGTATATCTGTGTAAAAAATTCCCATGCCTCAGTTTCAAGTCATAATGTACAGAAATTTATAAAAAAATATATTTAGTTGCATCCCAGAAAACACATAAATATCCAAAAATTTGCGTTTTGGATAAGACGTTTAACACTCGCTTTCCCAAGATGAGGGTCACTTTGACCCCATTTTGTTGCTAAAATTTAGTTAAATCAAAATGTGCACCAATTCGCCGGAGATAACAAACGTAACCAGTGGAATGTTGCAACTTCTAAACGATACAAAAAGGCGTGGTTCTGGTGATTTTCGCCAAGCGTGCCAAGCCTCACTTGAAAGCAATTTTTCTGCAGCAACACCTTGATCTTAGGAAAGCGAGGGATAACATTTGTCCTGATATGTATATTTTCTCGTAACATTCAGATAGCTTTTTCATGACACATAAAGTTACAAAGCATAAACGGTGTCTGTACGATACCAAAAATATGATATTTTTACGCAATAAAACATAAGTATCAGATAGTTGTTGTCGGAAGATATCCGACACCTAAAAGTTTTACGAGACCCAACTAAAGTGCCGAATAAAAGATAATATTCTGATATCACAGATATGATAATTTTTTTAATCTCATTTTAAGAAATCCAAATATTACCTATATTGTATAAATATTATTATTATTATTATTATTTTTTTACTGCAACCGCTAAATGTTCCTAAATAAACTTGTTTGTAAGTTAAGAAATGAACTTGTAGTACTACAAAATCATACTAGTTTGTATACGGCCAGTTAACATTAGGATTGACAAAGGCCAACCCTTCAGTTGAAGGGGTTATTTATTAGTATCGAAAAACAAGTCTAATACGATAATTAAAATATATCACTGAAATAAGTGAGGCGTCATTTTTATATAAGTAGCGTGTCGGCGATGTCGGAACGTACGAAATTGTGTCGGGTATCAGACACCAGATAGATAATTATTTTACGTAACGGTGAGGATATCCATTAAGCGGACATTTTCGATACATAAAAGTTACGAATTGTTGGCATTGAAATGACATATCATGTGTCGTAAAAATTATGTTTTTTGATACGAAAATGTCACTTCTGTGTTTGCTGAAGGTAGGATATAAATGTATGCGTATCAAATTTAGATGCATATTGCTTTTCAATTACACTGTGGTTCCTGTTGATAACAATTTCTAATAAGCCAGCAGAAGGCAAAAATTTGTATGTATGTAAAAGTGATGATTACTTTTAATCAATGATTGTGAAATTCAATATATATTATAGTATAATAGTAACCGTTAACAATGATAAAATTTCTGTATATGTTAGAACATCCCTTCCCCCAGGGTATGTAAATTTTCAATGTAAATATTTTTTAAAAGAACTCGTGATTACCTTTGAAACGAATGGTTGAACCATGTACCTGTGATAATGTGAAATAAAGTCATCGATTTTTTTTTCTATTTTAACCCTTTAACCTTATTTTTGAAAACGTGAATGAAAAATTGTTTTTTTTTCCAAAATGTTGTTCATAGGACACAAAATAGTTTTTCTTTCGATATTTAGGTTTAAACTTTTCTAAAAGGGAAATTATTAGCACTCACTATGGAAAATAATTTTAATCCATAATTTGCACTGCTAGAAGTTGCACAGGAGAATACAGAAGAATATTTTGTGGTTGCTAAGTATACTAGAAAACAAATTTATTAACTCTTGCATTTGTTATATTTCAAGTTCTGTTCGTTAACTATGATTTATTAAATTTAAATAAATCATTAAAGTCATAATTACTGTAAAGATTTTTAAAAGAAAATATTTGTAAACATCTTGTTGCTTTTAGAAGATAAAATAGAGTAAGCTGAATCGAACAAGAAAAACAGTGAAATACGTTAAAGAATAAAATAAGCATTCATAAACATATGGAAAAGAAACAAACACTTACAAATCTATATTTTTTAAATGGATATGACATTTTCAAATCCACAAATTGTTCTATCGTTTAAAATTTATGAGTAAAGTTTGAAATTAGTCATCACATTTGATGATAACTCATTTATCCTTAGAGCAATTTTCTTTCCAAAAACTCCCAATACATAAATATTTACGCTAAAATAAATATTTTCCCTGAATTAAATTACCCTCCGGATCGAGAGTATTACAGATCTAAAAAAATAAATTACTTGGAAAATTTTGTTCGTAATTTCCTTCATGACAAAATTTTATGGGTTTGGGAATTTAATATTTTAGCTTAAACACTTTAAATAATATAATGAAAATAGATGAATAAAATATACGATTTTCGGACATTTTTTAAAAGAAAAATTTATCCTCTATATAGATTTATACAATTATTTTATATTTTATTTCTATATAAAAAATGAAGTTTGGAGGAAAGTAAGACATTTTAGATTGATATGAAAAATGGCCATCAATGAAGGCATAGGACATTTCATCTTGCACTAAACTTTCTTGTGGCAATTTTTCGTTCAAACTCTGTTATCACTAGCAAATAACTTTTTATTTGAGTTTTATTACTATTTACAAAGAATAATGTTGTATTTAAAAATATATATAGAATGAAACGTATATTACAATAAAAAATTAATGGTATACGTTATATAAATACTCACATAGAATGGGACAAGTACTGGTACAAATGATTATAGAAATACCATCAGTAGACTGTTGTGGAAGGATAATGATAATAAAAAAAACCTTTGAATTTCTGCTTTGTTTACAGCACTCGTGCCTACTTTGTTAGCTTGACGAAGATTCGTGCTTTATCCAGACCCGACACACGCGCACAAAAAAAAAGTTTAATGTTGATTTTTATAAAATTCTTTGTTTACAGAATGGGTATGAAAAATTATTTTCTTTTCACAGTAAGCTTTGTTCATCCATGTTAAAATGTAGCAAAGCACTTCTGCCAATTCCATTCAATGGAGAGAACATTTAGTTTAATTTTGGATTGCCCTGTGTATTGTCTATAAACTATATACACATCACATTGCGTATTTAAATTCAGTCCTATATGAAAAACACATAACACGAAATGACATACACCTCTAGCCGTTTCCAAGTATGACCTCAAAGTATCCAGATATTTTGGATTGTCCTGTAAACGAAAGGTGAATAATGTTTATACCATAATGTAGACTAAACATACTTTTCAGCATTTAAAAATTATGTTCATTCTATTCTGTTAAGGGCAACCTATAGGTGTTACACTGTATTTACCAGAAATTTCGTCCATAGATGTAATGGATTAAGATACTTTTGGATAGTTCTGTACATGAACCCATTTGCTTGATATCAACGAAAAATTTAGTGTAGCATTCGCTACATGATACAGGTTTAAAATACCGAGATTTGATTTATTTTTGGTACTTGTTCTTAAGATATGCTAATAACACACACAAACACACAGAGAGACAAATTGCTAAAAACACAATTTCAGTTTCAGGGTTCTCATAAACGTGTAAATATATAGAAAAATTGTTTCAAAAATTGGACCAAAAAAAAAAAAAAAAAATTCTATCATGTATATGGGGAAGAAAAAGCAATTATTATAGTCAGGTGATACCTTATAGCCAATAGTCAAGCTCGTACACAGTCCGTGAATTGGAACTTTGAAAAAAAAAAAAAAAAAACACTAAAGAATCCATTTTTTTTCCTCTTTTGTGTGTGTGTGTGTGGACAAAAAAATGTAAGCCCAAAATTTCATCAAATAAAAGTAAATAGACACGAGTTACACGCGGAATCTAAAACTTTAGATTATTCATGTTGTATGCATGCCTACATTTATTAAACGAAATAAATTTTTTAAATATTATAAAATAGAAAAAATATAGATAATTTAAATAAATCGGCAGAAAAAAAAAGAAAAAGGAAGAAATAAATGGTTATTTGAGCAATATTAGTGTATACAGACATAAAAATTGGGGAATTAAGAACTTTAACCAGCATATACATACATACACACACACACACATATATATATATATATATATATATAGATTAAATTTTATTACATTATCTATCATTTATATATATATATATAAATACATATAAGATAAATCATAAAAATTAATCCTACCAGCCGAAGAGGGGTAGTTGTTTTTGGTGCGGGGGTTTTCAATGTTTTGCAATTTTCTTGATATATAAATTTGCCCTTATATATACTTATATTTTTGTATTTTTATATTGATATATTTACAACTGGGCTTTATTTATGAATTTAGTTGCTTTTTTTTTTTTTTTTTTTTTATTAAAACCGTTTGCTTTCGCCTATGAGAAGTCGTGGGCTAGAAACGTATATTTTGAAAAAAAAAAAAAAAAAAAGCCCACGTTTCTTCAGAAACTTCTCATATTCTATTCCCTAGAAGAATGGGCTCCCCTGGAGAAGGCCCTCATGTGTCTTGGGATTAATTTTCATTAATCATCAGTTAAGTTATATATATATTTTATATATATATATATATATATATATATATATATATATATGTGTGTGTGTGTGTGTGTGTGTGTGTGTGTGTGTATTTATATATGTATTCAAAAGCTTCAAAAAGCTTAGTGGATACCTAAAAATAAAGGAGAATCAGAAATACTATTAACTTAGAAAATAGTATACACTAAGCAATGTAAAGCAATGGAATATTCTGAAATTTATTGATTTAAAATAATACGGTGGTTTTCTTTAAGGGTGTATTTCACGAGATAGAAATTAAGTAATATTTTATTTTTATAGTTCTACTTACAGAATTTTTTTGAATGCGTACGTTATGCTAATAGTTATTGACCCAAGTTCCATGATGTGGAAATTACCTTTAGTGAATTTTCTACTTTTAGAAATTTCTTGATTACGTATATAATGACGAAGCTCCTTCAGTGTAAGCTCATGAGGTGAAAGTTAACATGATGTCATAAGTCATAAGGTGATAAGTTATGTAATTCTGTTCTTTTAGAAATTTCATGAAAACGTACGTTTTGATAAGATTTACGGATTCTGTGTTTCGTGAGAGTGAAATTAATTTTATTTAATTCGATACTTTACAAAATTTTTTATAACATACAGTCGGCAGCAAAGGTTTTAGAGCATTAGCAATTATCCCTGTCTAAAAAAAGTACATTTATAAAGCTTTGTTAAATAAATCCGTGTCGAGTCATGTTTTTAGTCAGTCTAAGAACATGATTCGACAAGGTTTATTAAACAAAGTAGTATTAAGTGTACTTTTTTCATATCGGAATTATTAACTAGTGATCGGATACTTTTGCTGCCGACTGTTCATTGTATAAATGTTTATTGATCCCAAACTACATGAGACGGAAATTAATCTTATTAAAATGAATAAATTTAGAAATTCCTTAATTGCGTAATTTTTGACAGCACTTATTGATTCTGTACTTCATTATAAGGGAATTAAGTTTATTTAACCTCATATAGTTAGAAGTTTCTTAATTACAGAATTATAATGATGCTCATTTGTTTTTGTTTGTCCATCTTGTTTGTAACGTTCTGGGCGCATAAACAGACGATTATATTTGTGTTTTATGCCGCACTGCCAACTTTTTAATTTATTCCGTAGCATTGTTACTACATGCCTTATTTTTCTATCTCTTTCTTAGCAGAATAAAATTTTCCAAAATATAATTACGATTAAATAAGAGGAAAATTATTCTTCAAAAAAAGTAGTGTGAAAACAACAATAATAATAATAATGCTACTAATAATGCTACAGAAAAAAATGAAAACGTTGGCAGCTTGGATATTTGCAAAAGAATTAAGCTACGAAGGCTAACTAAAATACAAAATACAAAATAGCATTAAACATAGCCGAAGGCTCATTAAGTTCTTTTTATTTTCAAAAGTACTTTTTTTCTTAATTTTGAATCCCCTATTTCCTATAAACCGAGTATTTCATATGTCTCTCGAAATAAAAGAATTAAAATTAATATTTATACGGATATATATATTAACTAGCAGGCTTTGCCCGCTTCGCTGGACATTAAACTTAAATGAAGTCTCAAAATACCATATCTTTATTAATAACCTAAGTTCTCGCTGTGATTGGTAGAGGTTTTCTCGCTCGCAAAGTGAGGACTCTGGGTCTCCACTGTCTTCGGCACAACTTACTAACTTTTTACTTCCCCTTCCTCAGCGGTGAGTTCGAAGTTTTGATAAATCACACTAATGTACATAATGCGTACACTTAATCTATATCCAGTCTGGGTCCCCACTGCCTTCGGAACACACTTCTTACTTCCCCTTCCTCAGCGGGTGAGTTCAAAGTTTTGCAAAATCCCACTAATGTTCATAATGCGTACACTTAATCAATATCCGCGCACAAAAATTCGCCATTTTAAGGTAATTCAAAGCGAATTCAAACAGAAAAACATGTTTTTACCCATGTTTATTGGGAACAACTTCAGTATAACCCCACAACAATATTTGGTGATTTTTTTTGTTGGCGCTTATGGCTAAATCATAAATCTAAAAATCATAAATCATATATGATAAATGATAAAATCATAATCTAAATCATAAGATCAAAAATCCAAAATAAACAACATATTAGGCTGCCATATTATATCGCAAACAGTCCAGAACGACATCGTTATCCTTCAAAACGGCGCCAAAGAAAAATCGCCAAATTCAGCTGTGGGGTTATACTAAAGTTATACCGTTTATTGCCCTCCGACTCCGAGAAGGTGGGGGGGGGGGGATTTCGAATTTCGTGAAATCTAGTTACAGTAAGTGCCGGATGCAAACAAACAATTTACGCACCAAATTTAGAGACCACAGAAGTCTTTAATAGAAAATATTATAAATAAATAAATACAAAACGCACAGCTTTAGTATGGGAACCCTTTGGTGACTTTAAATATTTTAAGCCATTTCTGCGATGAACTGAATTGGCTATCTTAATTGTGCAATTAAAGATTTTTGCGAGAAACATCCGAGCTACTTCGGTTCCGAATTTCAAATTTTGCCAAAGGGATCCAATACTAAAGCTGTTCCATATCGAATCTGGGTTGAAAACGGAAAAAGGGTAAAATAAATTAGAAATATCAGACCTATATTTATAAATTTGATACCGAATGAAAGGGGCGATTTTGCTGAATCCAGGGGTTTAAACAGTTTTTCGATGCGACAATTAGATTTTTAAGAAATAACTAAAGTATGAAATTTAAGTGGCAACGGAAAAACGGATAAAGGGAAAAATAAATTAGAAATATCAGACCTATCGTTACAAATTCAGTACCAAATGAAAGAGGTGATTTTTCTGAATCCTGGGGTGTAAACAGTTTTTCGATACGACAATTAGATTTTTTAAAATTAACTAAAGTATGAAAATTAGATGGCAACACTTCATTTCAATCTTTTCATAATTTGTAGTGCGAATCACGCTAATACAAAAGTCTTTAACTTAAAAAATTATTTTTATATTTTATTTTTCCATTCAAAGCATTTTAGTGAAAAAATATTTATGGCGCATGCGCAGGTGTTTTTTACCCACAATTTAAACACTAATCATAATTTTGAAAATTTCTATAGATATAATTTCAAGTTGGGTGAAGACCTAAGTTTCTGCCAAGCGCCGTTGAATTCCGTCCAGCCGTTCTCGAGTGATGCCCGGACAAACGTGTTTTAGTCTTTTACCCCCTAGGGGGGGAACGGGGGGGAATTTCTAAAAAGTTGATAGATATAATTTTAAGTTGGGTGAAGACCTAAATTCCTGCCAAGCGCCGTTGAATTCCGTCCAGCCGTTCTCAAGTGATGCCCGGACAAAAAAAGCGACGGACACGATGACACACACACACACACACACACACAGGCAACATTTTCTGAAGTCATTTTCGGCTTTCATGGGGTGTGAAACGTGAAGATATCGCAAAATTTTTCGATTCCGACAAATTTACAGACAAAAGTCTGATTTTATTAATATAGATAATCATACATTATGAAAACTAATAAATTGACAACTTGTATCAAATCAAAATAATTTAAATTCTGTAAATGGTTTAGTTTTTGGTGCATTATTATTATTATTATTATTATTATTATTATTATTATTATTATTATTATTATTATTTTGCTGAGAAATATAAATGACATTTCATACTCTGTTCCGCCCTACTATTATCATAAAATATTAAAAACTTTATAAGTGGGAGGGACTGTAAAATAAAGAATTCATTTTATATTTAATTTAGCTGAACTTATTGCATCTTTGCTTTAGTATACAAATACTTTTTTTCTTTTTTTATTCTTTCTTTCTTTTTTTTTTTACCAGTGAAGAAAATTAAATATCCCTTTTGTAAATATAATTATTTTCTAATGTTAAGAACTATAATAATACTAATCGATGCTCTGATATTTGTATGCTGATTATCCATTTCTTATGCTAACTGTAACTATGGTTTAAAGTTTCATTTTAATTAAGAAAGTTCATATTTTGTTAGTATAATTGAATCATGAGTTTGAAGAAGGGAACAAGTACTAAATTAGGATTTTCGGAAAAACCAAAATAATAAGAATAATAAGAATAATAATAAAAATAAAAATAATTTCCAGTGTTCTTCTAAGTACTGTGTCCTTATAAGTATAGTTTTTTTGTTAAACAAGTGGTTTTTGTTCCATTCTTTTGCCTGGCATGTATGACAAAGCAAAACGAAACAACAACAACATCGATAACAACAATAATAATAAGAAAAGCACACTTTTCGATTTTTTAGATTTTGTTCTCTACTTCAAGCTGGTAATTCAATGTAAATTATTGCATGTTATATAATAATAATAATCGTTTATTTAAATTTGAAATTTCATTTATCGTATTTTAATAAATTTTCAAACAATTTAATATAAATTGATTTAATAATTATAAAATTATAATGTTAATCTTCTTCAATACCTAAATATATTTTACATATATCCAACACATTTTTAAGCTCTGTGGAAATTTTTATTTTCTTAAATTTTCAAGCAAAAAGCTCTTCTATCAAAAGTTTTGTTTATATAATATAAAACAATTACAATAATATATTGTTATGAATTTGTACATAATAGTAGTTATTTTTATGTAAATTTACGGAAAGAGGCTTAGTCAAGTTATAAAAATGTTGATTTTCTGCATTTTTAATTTATTTTCTCATTAAAATAGCTCATTTCCCGTTAAAAATTTTCATTAAGGCAGGTAATGATCTTGGCGCCAAATCTGGCGACTCTTTCGTTCCTTGGCGGCTTTTTTGGCGACATTTGCTAAATAATCCTTATTATCGATATACCAAATATGTAAGCTCTATATTCAACGAGTTACTGAAAAATTCTGAATTAATAGAAGGGTGTATAAAGCATTCGGAGTTGGACCTTCAGTCAGTATCACGCCAACTGCCTCACTTCAAATTGATCCTGACTGAGATTCGTTGAATGCAGCATATGTCTGTGTATAATGTTCTGATACAGTTTGTACGGTGAATTTGATGCTGCCAGCTGTTATTTAAGCTGTGTTTTCTGGTCATACTTGGTTTATAGATTTGTAAGCTTCTAGAATTTCCCCGTGAATAAACTTTTGAGCCTTAGCAAGATTTACCTTTCATTCACAGACAATTCATGAACCCCGAATATGCAACAATAATGTAAGGACATAATAATCATTTATATAAATATAAAACTCTTCAAAAACAGTGACTTAGCAATTTTCAAGTAACATAGCTTGGATTTGTTTCAAAATTATTAATAATAATAATAATAATAATAATCTAAAAAAATTTCTGAATAACAATATTTTATTTTTAACATCACATATTAGCAATTAGTGTGAAAATGTATTTAGAAAATCTCTATTGTGCTTGTCGTATTAAATTTATTTACGATTTCTTGAAATTTTCATCTTCAGAAACAAATAAAGAAAAGAAATCCGTTATTATTTATCATATAAAAGAAAGAAAGAAAGAAAGACAAAGTTAACGCTTGATTGAATTCTTTCAACATTAGACGGAAAATTTCATTTCCATTTTTCTCTCAAAGTTTGCAAAAAAATAAAAAATAATTTCAGAGTCGTCATTTTTTCTGGAAATTTTTAAAAATTGATTGAAAAACAATGACGACCAGAGCATTGCATTCAATAGATACGTTTTTAAATGAAATTTTTACATAACTGAATATTCAATTTTTGTTTAAAATGTAAGAACTGTTTTTGTAAAATATTCAGTTTAAAAAAAAAGTTGACTAAGACGTATAACGGTTAAATTGTAATGCGTTTTTCTTTTTCTTTCTTTCTTTTTTCTTTCTTTTTTTTTTTTTTTTTTTTTTTTTTTTTTTTTGAGTATTTCTAATGAATTGAAGTAAACATTCTCGATCTTGCAGTAGATAATTTAAGAATAGTTTGTTTATATATATACAAAAGATTCTTTAAAAAATCTATAATTGGTTTTATTTCAAATAGACTTTTATTCATTTTATGTTATTCTTAAACAAACTATAAAAGTTTCAGAAATAATCATTTTGATGAATTATTTATTTCAGTCTCTAATTAATAGTTCAGAGCTGCATTTCTGATTTTCTTTATTGCCTTATTTTCGTAAAATATTCAGTGAAAGAAAATTCGACAGATAAACTGATAACAGGTTTGGATTTTAAAGTGTTTTTTTGTTCTTAAATTTACTTTCCAAGGTTTTCTTATCAAAATTTAAAAGTATTTTTTATGTATTAACACAAACATTTTTCGTTTTCAGTAAACTCTTAGAGAATTTAAAGCAGAGGTTTTTATTTTTTTGCTATAAATTTCTTGATAAAATCAAGTAGGTTGTTTTCTTTTAAATAGTTATTTTAAAATTCTTCACTTGTTACTATAAAAATAAACTATAAAAGTAAAAATTTACTGGAATATATATATCAGAAAATAATTAACAATTCAGAACTGCATTTCAGAAAAAGATTAATTTAAGCTAAAAGTTTTTTTTTTTTTTTTTTTTTTTTTTCTGAGGGAAAAGACTAGTTGAAATTTTCCAACCACACAAAATGAACGCATTGTATATTTTTTCATTCCATTTTTTTTTTCTTTAAATTTTTTATAATTTAAATCAATTCCTTCATAATATTATATTTTAGAATTTTAACGTTTATGTCGTTTTTTCAAATGACTTTTAAAATTTCATTCTAACAAACGCTGTATATTTTATTACAATTTATATAAAGGGTGATTTAAAAATTCTTTTCAAAAATCTGTATGGAGATCAGGTTCAAAATAACAAATAAGAATCATACAGGAACATATGTTCGCAAATGCAAACCAAGCGTACAAGTTAACGTTAGAATCTCGGGAAAAACTAACCCGAATGATGCGCTGCGACGAAAAGCGTATATTGGATAAATAAGATTAAGGGAGGATGGATCTCTACACTAATAGAGAAATTGTGGATGTACAGTTCGTTTATAGTGGAACCAATTGCAGTGAAACAGCCGCTAGGAAATGTATCGCTTCGAGATTCCCTACAGACATATTTATTCGCGTACCATGTTTGGACGTCTGCACAATCGATTGAGTGAAACTGTATATCCGAAGCAAGAATGAAAGATACTAATGTTGACATAATAACGTGGAGAAGAAGATTTGAAGAAACCATGCTGTCAGAGATCGAAAACGCCAAGTGGACAAGTACTCGAAATATTGCAGCACGTTTACGTTCGCCGTTGTCCGGCATTTGGTATTTTTTACACGATTACGAGTTGCATGCATAGAACGTGTAACATGTCTAATCTCTGTCCTCCGGTGATTACCAACAGCATATGCAACTGGCACATTGGTTTGTACATCAGACTGTAGCGGTCCCTAATTTTATAGCCAACGTCCTGATTACTGACGATGCAATGTTTACAATATGCATGTGTAAGCACATGATAATTCAAGAGCTACACAGCCATAATGTTCATTGTCGTTGCAGCGTTAATGTTTGGGCCATCATGTTGAAAGTATCTTGAAAGAAAGCTGGAGACTTCGACCCCTGCTCTTAAGAAGTGTTGTAGCACAGAGATTGAAAAAAAAAAAAAAAAAAAAAAAAAAAAACGCTGCAGGCGGAGTTACAGATTTCCAAACGTCGAAAACTCTCATAGTTCGAACAGTCCTTCAATTTTCTTGATTTTCTGCACCAAAAATATTAAGTTGCAATTTTTGATATGAAAAAAGGCCTTAGAACTTAAGAGGAAATAAAATGTATAAAAATATTTGTGGAAGAGTCCTTGAAAAAAGGAGGGGCTGTACGAAGGGGCTGGAGGGAAAAAGGAGGGGCTGTACTCTACTCTAGGCATTGGAAGTGCTAACACTTTCATGAGCTCATGATTGTGCCTTTTTGACAGTAAGGTCCGCCTGAGGGCATTATTCTCCCAATTTACAATATTTCAGTACAAAATATTCTGTATTCACACTTATATTACAAATGGATATACATTATAATTAAATTCCTTCTAATTAAAGTATTTGTATCCATAGTACATTTCATTGTAAAAATATGAATATTAGGTATATACTTAAACTTTATAGAGGTGCTGTGACAGCAGTTGTCACGCTTCACTATGGGATTTTAAAAGAGCCCTTTCTATAGCTTAAAACATAAATAACATACGAATTGAAAAAGAATTTCATTAGATAAATTCGATTTCTTTAGTTTTCTATATTTCCATGCGTATGAAATAGAAGCGTACATAATGTAATCATTTTTTTTTTTTTTTTTTAATGAGCGCTATGGAACAACACTTTTATCTTTATGTACAATTTACATCATAGTGTATATCATATTATGTTTCAATAAGGAAGTGTTGTTCCTTCGCACTCATATAAAAAATGTAGGCCAAGTCTCAAAAATTGGGTTCGCTGGTTGGTTTTTTTACGTCGCACTAGTGCTGTGCAATGGGCAGTTCGCGACGGTCTGGGACTTACCCCTAGAGGTGGTCCGGAGACATGCCATCGCAATTTTGATCTCCAAGAAAGGGATGGCTCTGTCGCTTCGGTGATCCCCAGCTGTATAATTTTGATAGGAACATCGAGGACATTGCGGACGCGACCGATATTACGTGCACCAACCACCTTTAGTGAATACGACGGTCTTTAGCTAGCTTGAATAAGCTAGCTTACGGCTTGAACCCGTAATCTTCCAATTACGAGCCCGGCGGTCTACCACCTGGGCTTCCGCGGTCCCTCAAAAAATGGGAGAATTTTGGCCAAAAATGAAAAATTGTGATTGTTTGGGCCGCTGGGAAAGAAGCATTTACTGCAATATTATTAATAATATTGATTGAAACATAAAATACACATGATCTAAAATAATTGAATGCAAAATTTTCACACATGTGCTCATTTGATATTTTCCGCAATTTCAGGACCAAAAAACTCCCTTATGGACCCTCATCCTTTCTTTCTGATTGTTCTTCATCTGGAAAAGAACTTCGACCCCATAGAAAATTACGATGTGGTAAGGCTCTTAGGTAAATTCCTTATTCTTTCCTTTCAAGATTCATTCTACGATAGCAAAATTGCAGTTGATGTCACAACTGCATTCGGCAGTAAAACTGTTCAAAATTACATATTTAATAAATTTTTAACTTTTTTTTTTCTTTTGTACCATACCAATAATTCTTTTAGTGTGTGTTATCTGATACTGTCTTAAAATTACCTGAGATAGTAGCGAATATGTATATATATATATATAATAAAAATAAATGTCAGAAAATTTCAGTTTATGTTTTCTTTTTTTTTTAATAAAGTTATTTAGTTTGTAAAAGACTTTGTTTTACTTACTTGAAACAACACAAGCAATACTTTTTAAAGATATTACGTTTTAAAGTATTACTTTTTTAAAGTATTACATTTAATGTATTACTTTTTTAAAGTATTACTTTTTAAAGATATCTTTATACATTTGAAATAAATTTAATTTTCTCAAAAACTACAGAATTGTTTAATATTATAAAAAAATCCTAATGATATTTTTTTATGTTTTTATTATGTTTAGTCTCAAATTACACTTTTAAAATATTGTTTGAATAGAAAGAAAATTAAGAAAAAGCAAGAGTAATAATTTACATTTAAAAGAAATGTTCAATTTTTATGTGTTTTATTTTGAAAGACAGAAAAAAAAACTGGAAAAGTTATGAACTCTTGCTTTTTTAAACATGGATCAAATAAAATGTCATGAAAGAAATAGGTAAGGTATAAGGTATTCAACTGCAAAAAATTGTTTCATTGTTAAGAAGATTTATTTTGTTTAATGTTTACAATTTTTTTTTTTACAATTATTTTGTAAGTTTAAGACACTTTTTAAACACTAGATAGTTTATTTTTATAAACTTTTAAGATTAAAAAAAAAAAAAAAAAAATGAAAGTTATCAAATATCCTGAAAAAAAAAATGTCATTCAGTTTTAGAAATATATGTATGTATATATATTCCGATTTATAATAATTTTCTTCCCATAAATTTTTGTGTTATTTATTTATTTTACAGGATCTTATAAACCATTATGACTTTTTATGTAAAATAATGAAGGGGAAATAAATCAGAATGTCTCTTTGTGTGATAAGCTTATAAATCTTAATAACCCTTGTTACAAATAAGTGCAATCTTTCATTATTTGTAAAAACATTTTATAATCGAATATAGGTATGCGCTAATTTACATTTCTATGCATATATAGGATAGCAGTGTTTTTTTTAATTATCCATAACAACCTTTATTTTTTAAATAAGTTCTTTTTTTTCTTCTTCTTTTATACGACTGTCTGTTCATTTTTTTTTCTTTCTTAAGTATTATATCGAATTTTTTGTTATCCAAAATACTAAATAAATAATTTATGCTAATTAAAGCATAAGCTTTATGTTCTGATAAACATTTAATTTATTTCTGATTCATGTTGCATCTTCCCCCAAGTATGGGGTGAAAGTGCCGCATGCTCTTATTTTCGAATTGCTTCAAGGTTAAGGCCGCTTCTGGTTACCTTGTGTGGGTAAAAGAACAAGGAACTCATTCTTATTGCTAATATCTTATTTAAAATAAAACATATGATTATGAACTTTAAGTATGAACAATCGAATATTTTAATGGCTCGCAAGGTTAAGTGCTCACGAAATAAAAAATAACGGCAATTAAAAGAGATAAATTAAGATAAGTTCACAATCCACGTACTCACTGGGACAAAACTTCTCACACATGCGACTTCCCCCGAATTTCCTTATATATATCTATTGTGTATAGAAAGTAATTTTTGTAAATTGTATACAGTACTGTATTACAAAAAATAAAT
This sequence comes from Salticus scenicus, assembly GCA_963930645.1. Classification (NCBI taxonomy): domain Eukaryota; kingdom Metazoa; phylum Arthropoda; class Arachnida; order Araneae; family Salticidae; genus Salticus; species Salticus scenicus. The sequence continues at coordinate 160,046,676 of OZ005659.1, read as the reverse complement.
AAATAAAATAAAATAAATAAATAAATAAAAATAAATAAATAATTAATAAATAACGAAGTCGGAAAAAAGATTGACAATGATACATAAAGCTTTCATCTTTGTTTGTTAGGGTTAAATAGCTCACTTAAACTTAGGGCAATAACAACATTTTATAAGGGAAGCAATCATTCTGGTGAAAGAATTGTTAGCATTTTGGCATTATGTTTACAGAGGTAGGATTACCAGTTAAGGCATGACTGTGGTTCGAAATCAACTTCAAACAACAAGTCCTTGTCTATTTAATCATGTGTTTATATAAAATGATCAGAGTACAACAAGTAGATACAATCCGTAACTGAGTGAGGAAATATATTTGCTGTAATCCATTTGCTTTTAATTATTATTATTATTATTACATGCGATTCGGAAAACAATGATTTCTAGAAAATGATTAAATCGTGCTTAATTATAAACTATATGGGTCGTGATTTCATATTTACAATTTGAACATTCTTTTTTTATTAAACGAAATTTTAAATACTTACTACAATAGTTTTTTTTTTCTTTCTAGGAGATACATAATTTTGTTATAACATTTTCATTTTTAGAATAATTGAAATTTACTCATCCAATCATTCATCATACTCACCATATTATGTTACATATGTTAGGTAATTTTTATATATAATGAGAATCCTTATCTGAATATTATTACAAAAAAAAAAAAAAAAAAAAAACCAAAATGTTTATTTATTTATTTATTTATTTTTAACATTTGGTTCTAATATATATATATATCTTATTTAAAAAACGCATTAGTAATATAGAAATGTATATTTAGTACATAAATCAATTTTTCATATTTTATTATTTTTTCCACAAAATGAATGAATTTAATTTTACTACTTAATTAATAATATCAGACAATTATCGACGCACATTATAAAAAAAATTAACTTTTCAAATATTGAGGAAACTTAGCTATTTTATGTATTCGAGTCGATTAAGATTTTATTTCATCTGTCATAAATATTTAAAAAATATTATAATCTCGCCATCAGGAAATTGAAATGAAATTTAAGTTTAAAATAATTTTCCGAAATAAAAGTACTAACCATAATAATCCAAATATTTTAATTAAAGTTCCCAAATTAATGTACTACCCGTCATATATTTTCGTAGAAGCATTTCCCCCAATAAGAAACAATAGTTTTCTGTGCTTATCTTCCATCAACATAGCTTTCTGGAAAATGTAATCCAATTTCATCTGAGTTCTTCCGGTGACTTCCGAAAGACTTCCCCAAGTCCCTACGGAGTATATGTTACATCTTCCACAAATAGTTTTGATTATTTCGCTGCAACATAGACATTTACTTCAGTTACACTTTCTACTTTGCTATTAGGTTTTATATAATTCCAATATAAGATTTTTACTTCTAGCAATGGATAAAGTTAAGAAACGCAGAACTAGAAAGATTCATAAAGCAATAATATTCGTATATTAAGATATCTTCCTCGGTTAAATATGTAATTTAACCAAACATTTCTTAATATTTCATTCATATTCATATTCCTGTTTATTCTGTTTTTAATTCATATTCTAACAATGAACAAATACAATATATTATGCAAAACTATAAGTATTCATAAATCAATAAAATATTGAGTTTTTTTTTTTTTTTTTTTTTTTTTTAATACAATGTGTAAAATATTTTTCTTGATATTACTTTTAGTATTGCACTTCATACTGTTGAATGTTTCTATACTGTTTTTTTTTTTTTCTTTAATAAGAATAAATATAGTCAAGACACTCAAAACTATAAAAGTTCATATATCGATAAAAAAAAAGGCATTTTCTGCGTTTAATTTACTTAAATATTTGCTTTCTTCAATTTAAAAACCTATCTCTTGATGAAATATTTTTAGTCACTGATTATGTAAATAACTGGATCTTCCAATGAAGATTAGGTTCCGGCAACAATTTGAGGACCGTCAACAAATTGAGCAAAATCAATAGTGTTTGCGATCACCCTGTAAAGCGAAATTAAGGTAATTATATGTAACTTTAGGATATGTTAAAATAACCTACTACAATTTGTGGATTAATTTGTGTGACGATAGCATGTTAAATAACGGAGATATAAGCTTTTATTTTAAAACTCCAAAACAATCATTTTTTTATTTAAACGTTTTTCAAAAAAAAAAATGTTCTTATTTCATGAGATATTTATTTGTATTCTAATTGCAGTATATTCTTTCAAAATTGTTTTTTCAATTTATCTGAAGGTAGAAATAATTTTTGTTTAAAGTTCTGTATATTATAAATAAAAAAAAACATGCTGATTTTTTGGAGTTTTAATATAAACTAGTATCGCCCAGTGGTCGAAACTCGACCATTTTTTTTTTTTTTTTTTGCAAAGCGAAGCAAAGCAAAGTTTATTGCCTTGTCCTATACGGAATGCAATTGCAACACAGCTGCGGCAATTATTTGCCAATATTCACTCTAACTGAATCAGCAGAGTTTTACTTAATATAACTATTTCTCTCTGTAGATGTTAGCCTTTCCTGAAATGAGAGAAAATCGCAACGTGAAAACGCCCCTTGTTGTGTGATACAGCCCAGAAGTAGCTAATAGGTACCATGTCAGACCAAGGTCCAACCAAGTATCAAATTCTGTTAAATTAATTCGATTGGTTCATAAAGTACAGTGTTTGAACAAAAAAAAAAAAAAAAAAAAAAAAAAAGATATTTTTCAAAAATGGTCGAATTGAGTTCGGGAAATTTCAAAACGTGTAACTTTATCGAAAACCGAAAATCTAAAATATTTCTGAATCTTATATTTTCTACTTATATATGCAGAGGAAAGAATAATAAATCCACTTTTTAAAAAATAAAAATAAGTACGTCAATTTCACTAATTTTACTTAATTAAAATGCAAGGAAATCTCAAAACGTGTAAATTCATCGAAAACCGGAAATCAAAAGTTTTTATGTATCTTCTACTTGCTTCTTCTACCCACAAAAGCTAGCAATAAAGACACTTTTTTAAAAAATAAGTAGCCAATTTCAGTTAATTGAAACGTAAAGGAAGCTCAAAACATGTAAATTCAGCAAAAAACGGAAATCGGAATTTTTTCCGTATCGTCTACTTATACATGCAGCAGTTAGTAACAAACCCATTTTCCTTTTATTTAGTATATTAGTTCAATATTTATTGTTTAAATATCACCCTTTGAAATGAAATGTTTATGTTTACATCCGAAACTGGAAGTTTGCTATTTTTTTTTTCTGGAGTTTTGTGACTTTAAATTAAAATTTTATCAATTTTATAGAAAAAATAACTCAATAAAACACATGTAGACAGTAATTTATATATAACTATACCCAAATATCGGAATTAAAATCGGCAGATAATTTCCGTTATTTTTTAATAATTTTTTACAAAAAACTCAATGGACAATTAACATAGAAAATCTTTTACATGGCTCCATGGACAGACAGTGACGTCATCACTTCGCTTGCGTATAGTGATGCTGCATTATACAAATTACTGTGTCTATGGTTTTAATTGAGCTTTATGAAATTGACAGATTTAACAACTTTCTACTTTTAGGTATTTTTTAATGTGAAGCATGTGAAGGAATACGTGTATAAAAGGGAAAAATGGGGGAAAACGCATAAAAAATAAATGTATTTTTAAATACCTTCTTGACATCGTAAGAAAATCATATTTGCATTCGCCCCTTCCGGCTAACCATACCTTTCGAATGATACCATTTTCAACCCTCTACTCCCATAATTAATATGTTAAAAAGGGACAACAAATTTTATGCTTGCCTATTAATATATAGATGCTTATATCTCCGTTACTTGCCATGCGATCGTCACACAAATTCACCTACCCACACATTCTATTGGGTCTACATTAACATGTCCTAAACTTTCAGATCATTTCCTTCACTTAAATACACATGAAAAAGTAATCGAATTTATTCAAATTGTTACCTGCCCCCTAAATTGTTGTCGTAAACTAATCTTCACTGAAAAACACGAAGAAGACTGAGTCCTTTACATACCCTGTGTTTGAAAAAATTTCATCGAGAGATAAGTTTTAAATTGAAGAAAACTGATCGTTTGCAAATCTTGCTAAACTTTTGAGCAGAGTATAGATACAGGAATACATAAGCGATCGTGCAATAAATAAGTAGGCACATGAGGCATCAAAACATACACATTATAAAAAAATCTCATTCGCCTTTCTGATTGAAAATAATAATAATAATATTCGTTTGGAAAGATGAAAGAAGAAAATAATATAATGAAATTTTGGACCCCAAAATAATCTTCGCAAAATTTACTTGTAATGCAAATCTATTTTACTGAATGTTAAATTATGAAACTAAATCGCATTTTGTTTGCACTCGAACAAAAATGAAGCTAATTTATCATATATTATAAAATTTAATTTAGGATACTCTTAGAAAAACTTCTTTTATTATGAAAAATTGATTATAAACATCGTATTTTTATATACTAAGTAGCCAAATTTTCTAAAATACATATAAAAATAAACAAGATATCGTTAAAAAAAAAAAGACTGCATTCTTTCTTTGTTGCCGTAAACATTTTTTGGGAAAATTAATTAAAGATTTTTCCGTTCATTTGACAATGTAATTAACATTTAATTTTTTATTAATTTCTTATAGCTAAGAAATTTTACAGGGAGATGCCTTTCTTTGACATGTTGTAATCTGTTCAAATTCACCATAAACGTAAAAAAAAAAAAATGCTTTTTTTGTTGTTGTTTTAACTGTTAAAAATAATTATAGTCGATTTAATACATTACTTAAATAAATCTTTTAGATGTTTCAAAAGAAAAATAAAAAATGATTGACGGGATCATTGCAAATACATTAAAAAGACAAAAGTTCCATGGAGATAAATAAAATAATAATTTGCGAATCATTGTTTTCTGTTATCTTTTATTTCCCGATAATGTTACCAATTTCTATTTTTATTTTATAAAACACATGAATTTTCTAGTCATACAATTTTTCTTTTTCAAATAGTTTGTTTATTAATATTTACCACTCATTATTATTATTATTATTTATTTTTTTTTTTTTTGCAATTTTTTAATTAGATCGAATATATATATTTTCTCTTTTAAAGCATCAATCTATGTACAAAGTTATCAAAGATTTTACTGTATCGGTATTTAAGCTATATAAAATCAACTTTAATATTCTGTTTAATTATTGAATAGAAAATTTAAATTTTTACTATTACTATTATCCATGATCCGATTTTATAAAATTTACTTTATTTTAATTTAATTTTTAATTGGATTGGGTTTGGGTTGTCGATCTAGATCATATTTTTGCCCATTAAAGCTGGTTATACGCCAGCCTACGGTTTTAAGTTTCTTCGGAGCCGATGCTAATATTCAGGCTTGAATCAGAAATCGAATCCAGCAGCTGGCAACATGATTCCATAGCGCTAAATATTTAGAATATTATTAAGTGAAAATGAAAGGATATTAGAATTAAAGATGCATTTTAAAATGAAACCAAATCTGCTTTCAATAATTAAATCAAAATAGCCCAGTTTATGGAATTTTCGTTAACTTAACAATATAAATAATTATAAGAATTGAATTAAACTTTTAGACTTGTAATAGGCATTTTTAAGTAAAACAAAATCAATTTGCTGTAATTAAATCAAAATCGTTCACTTTCATTTCCTCAACAATGGAAATATAGTTTATTACTTTCTCTTACCCACAGGGTCGAGAAAGTATTGTTTTAGGGTAAAATTTTTGAACGTGAGTTTTTGTTATATTTACATGTTCTGAGGTCCCCTCAATACGAAAATCATGTTTTTAGCAATTGGTCTGTCTGTCTCTTTAGATACTGTGTGCCTGTTATCAGCATATCTCAAGAACAAATAGTAGCAGAAATTCCAAACTCGGTATTTTAAATGTGTATCATATAGGGATGCTACAGTAAGCTTTTCGTTGAGATGAAGTAAATGGTTCGTGTACAGGGACACTCAAAAGTATTCAAATACATTACGTCTATGGGGGAAATTGCAGGTAAGTAGAGTTTAACATCTATAGACTACACTAAACCAAATGAAACGAATATATATTTTTTATAATAGAGATAGTCAACTGGGAAAAAAATTTTGTCTGTAGGAGCATCGCCCTCCACCCCCCTGGGGTGGAAATCCCCCCTCGTGGGGAGTAAATTTTCATGATGGGTATCTTTCAAAAGAGCTTGCCAATACCTTTAAAAGGAATGGATGAACCATCGATCTGCGACAATTTAAAATATAGATATCGATTTTTTTCATTAAAAATAATAATTATAATGTAATATTGAGAGTACCTTTTTCTTTGGATATTTAGTGTTATACTACTTCTCTAATATGGAAATTGTCTGTATTATGAAAGATAATTATTTTAAATAATTTTTTTAATAAATTAATAAAAAAAAAAAAAAAAAAAATAGAAATATTTTTTAATAACCGAATTAAATTCTATATAAATGTAGGTGCATTAATGAAACGAGGGATTGAGGGGGGCGTCAGCCCCCTCCCACGGAACTAATTATTATATAAAACTATTCCGAAGCCTAATTTGAATTGTTTAACATATGTTTACATAACAGTACTCGTTATCTTACCTCTTAATCTCCAACCTGTATTTATAGTATTAAATTTCAAGGTAAGAGAAAGTCGTGTGAGTGACACAGTAGATTATTCCTACATATAAAACAAAACGTATTTTTAATCGAATGTGTGCATGTAATGTTAGTGTCACTCTATATGTTCCCATTGAGGTATTGTTTTAGAAGAAACTGCAATAATGAAATTTGATTAAAAAGAAAATTATTACATTTTTCTTAATGATGTAATTTTAAAGATTAAATAAAATATTGCAAATCCTCGTTTGACAGTTAAAATATGCATAATAATAATAATAATAATAATAAAATCCTGAGAATATGAAAGAAAAAATGAATTTATTCTGACTTCAGAGTGTTTTTACAAATTAACGTTTTAAAATTGGGCTTTAAATATTGTCGCATAGCTTTGTTTTTAGAAGAGAGGCATTATATGAAAGATTTTTATTCTAGTGGATTTAAGAACAGATAAATTCTTACATTGCGCAAAAATGATGCAGATATCTAATGTGAATATGACGGTGAATATCACTGTGCTACGTGAATATGACTTGAAGATATTTAAAGAATATGTATAGTTACCTTATAAGATTATACAAACACTGGTGATGACTATTTATTCACAAATAAAACCATTGACACTATTCAGAGTTATTACCACGTAATAATTTAAATTCGGAGAAATCTCGTGAATATAAAATTGTAACAAGCAAGAATTATTTTACCTTTTGTCCGGATATTGATTTCCGATCTTAATACAGACAATAATAATACCAACCATAACAATAATAATAATAATAATAATAATAATAATAATAATAATAATAATAATAATAAATACCAATATACCGTTAATTCTTTCTGAAGCTTTACTTATTCTATTCTAATATTTAATATGAACAAACTGGCATATTATTCCAAATTATGACGCATGGTCTTAATTATTTTATTAGCTTTATACTAATAAGTTTAATTTTTGCTTCATATCGTTTGCGTACAGATTAATATCATAATGTTTTGGAGAAGACCCTTGTGTTTACGCGTAACTTTATCGTGAAACGTGGGCAGTGTCCTTTATAAAAACAACTAATATAATTAAAATTAATTGACTTTAAAACTGTTAATGACTTGTATTTCTTGCTTTTGTATGATGGCGATTTGCACATTGTGGACTTTTGAATTTGTGTACTTGTTCTTGTTCTTGTCATGCCACCTATTCCATCATACCGATATCTATTTAATAATAATAATAGAAATAATAATAATAATAATAATAAAACCCTAAATGTTATATCTTCGATACTGCAGTTAAACATTAGGAAATTTGTGGTTTTAATCTTTTTGGTATAGCTAATGTATTTTGAATGGATTTTTATCGTCTGATATTCGAACTAAAAAAAAAAAAAAAAATCAAGCTGTTTTTATGATGTCGTATGCAACATTCATTACCTTAGGGTTTAATTTGTCCTTATCATTATCTTTGATGTTTTATACAAATTATTCTTAAAAAAAAAATCATTTTGATTAATAAAATTGTATCAAAACAAAATAGTTACATTATAATAAAATAAATGAATATTTCATATATATATATATATTCAATGAAATAAATTAGTAATACTAAAAATAATTATTAGTATTTGTCTAAAAGTTTCGAAAAGTTAAACAGTACACCTTAATGGAAATACTAAGTTTAAAAAGCAATCTCTTTATCTGCTCAAAATCAAATTTACTTTATATCAGCTATATCTTCCATTATAATTTAAAATGTAAGAAGTTTTGTATCATAAAATATAAGAAAAACACATCAAATATTACTATTTGATACCAAAATATCTGATATTATTTTACTCTTGAGAATTTCCTTAGGCTAGATTATGTTTTATGATCAAAATATAGTATTGCCTTTTTCAGTAGTTGTACATTCTCTGCCTTAAAATAAATAGGTAAAGGTATTGTCTCTAAGGCAATTTAAATCACTGAAAGTTTTCTTTCTTTCTTTTTGTAAAATTTTAAAATGCTATATAAAATAGAATTTATAATATATATATATATATATATATATATATATAATGTGTAACAATTCATTTACTTTACAGATGTTTAGTAGTGGCATTATAAAATTCAAATCACATATGTTTTTGCATCTTTACAATGAAATATTCATAAATTGTTTATATTCATAGTTGAGAATGCGCATTTTCAAATGGCAATCGACATCGTCATATTGGTCCATCATTGGTCCATTTTTGTACATGATTTTTATTATTAATTATTAGTATCGCTCAGATGACTAGATTGTAAAATTATTCCAGTGCTAACAAAATTTCCTATATAAAAAAAGTACATTTAATACTGCTTTCATAAATAAAACCTCTTCGAATCATGTTCTTAGTGATTCGACAAGGATTTATTTAAGAAAGCACTATTAAGTGTACTTTTTTTTAATATAAGAATTTCTGCTAGCGCTCGAATAATTTTGCTGCCGACAGTAAGAGGTGTTGGCATGCGGTGTATCATCATGCAAGACAGATGAATTTAATTTCTGTCTACTCAAGATGGCTGCCATAATAACATTCAATGCTACCGCTAGAGTCATTTTCAGTCTACACAAACACTGACTAGCACTGTGGTATTTTATATTTACTTGAAATTTATTTTATAGCTTTGAGACCAACCAGTTACAATTACTTTCATTTCGAATGATCCACATTAAAACATTTCGCAAAAACAAAGCAGAATTATTTATACAAATGTATTCCTTAATGGCTTCTACAGTTACGATTTTGCTTCAGATTTTTCGTACATACCATCTCTTCTTGATATCATTCCTCCAAGATACAACATGTGGAAAATTTTATTTCCCCTCTCCTGTCCTTATTTGTGCTATTATCACCCTGGTTCGCAATTTAGCTTCAGTATGTGATCTGTAAGATAATCTGTGCCCGGAAACAAGTAATTAGGATTTTTTGGTTCGCAGAAGGAATGATTCTCTCGCTTCGATAACTCCTGTGGTATTGATTCTAGGGGATGGACATGGGGGACATTGAATCCACAACGGATTTTTGTGTACACCAACAACAATTAATGAAAAAAATCTCTTTGGTAGGCTCGAGTATCGAACCAGCATTTCTTCAATTCAAATTTGATCCTCTGCTTTTTGCGATCTTGGAGGAATGATATAAGCGGGTTTGGCATACGAAGTATCACTATGCACTCATCTTAAAACAAATAAGTGGTGATAGGACTTATCTAAAAGACGAATTTTTGTCATAATAAGCATGGTCGCAACTCATGAAATGAACTGCTAGATGACGCTTCAGATTGAATATTTCTCTACTCGAGATTGAGGAATATTCTTTCCGTGCATTTTCCTTATTCTATGTATTTTTGATTTCTCATACCCATAGGGTCGAGGAAGTATTGTTTTAAAGACCAAATTTTCGAACGTGAGTTTTTATTATATTTACATTTTCTGAGGTCCCCTGAATACGCAAATCATGTTTTTAGCGAATTTTCTGTGCGTCTGTCTGTGTGGATATCTGTGTGTCTGTTATCAGCATATCTGAAGAACAAATAGTAGCAGAAATTCCAAACTCGATATTCTAAATGTGTATCATACAGAGATGCTACAGTAAGCTTTTCGTTGAGATGAAGTAAATGGTTCGTGTGCAGGGACACTCAAAGTATTCAAATACATTATGTTTATAGGGGAAATTGCAGGTAAGTAGAGTTTAACAACTATAGACTGCAGTAGACCAAATGAAATGAATATAATTTTTTTGTAATAGAAATAGTCAACTGGAAAAATAATATGTACGTAGGAGCCTCACCGCCCACCCTTCTTTTTTTACTATACACCTGAGATTAAATTCATTTTTTTTTCTTTGGACATTTAGTGTTATATTACTTCTCTAATATGGACATCGTCTTTATTATCATAAAAGATAATTTTTTAAAATAATAATTTAAATAATAATAAAACAGAATTATTTTTTACTAACCGAATTAAATTCTATATAAATGTTGGTGCATTAATGAAACGGGGGGTTGAGGGGGGCTTTAGGGCCTCTCACACAGATTTAATTATCATATAAAACTCTTCCGAAACCTAATTTGAATTGTTTAACATAGGTTTACATAACAGTACTCGTTTTCTACCTCTTAATCTCCAACCTATATTTATAGTATTAAATTTCAGGGTAAGAGAAAGTCGCGTGAGTGACACACCAGATTATTTTCTTTTTCTTCCTTCTTTTTTGCTCATTATACAGTACGGTGGTTACAACCGCACTTGGGAATGGTTTTATACGAAGATATTTTGGAAAATCAACTAAGATAATCGATTGCTAAAACATATAGTCGATTGCTAAAACATCGTTTAAAAATTTACTTATCAAATATCTCTATCAACAATTAGGGGTATTACTACTCGTGACAGAATTGAAAATAGTTAAGCCGTAAAATGACATTTGCTGTTTATATACAGAACGAATTATTAAGCAGTTAACAAAAATATTTTTTTATAGATTACTCATGGACTTAAAATGAATCCAACATCAACTAAAATTCATATTTGTTAAGTAAGGCTGAAAATACTTTTAAAATAATTATTTTCATTTAAAAGTCGGAATATATTCATCCACAGTTGAAGAATTTGTGTAATTAAACACTTTATAAATCTAATTAATGATTTCAATATCGTTGGAAAAATAATTAACTTAAATTAAACCCGAATTGTATAAAAGTATATGCTCTTAATTATTTTATTCAAACTAATTGTAAATACAAATATCTGAAATATGGATAACTTTGATATAAAATATCAATGTTATTTTAATTGCTAATTAAAGAAAAAAAAATATTTTTATGTTCTTTAAAAGGTTTTCAAAATTATTTACCAATTACTATGTAAGAAAATGTCAGTTATTTCAAGAGAGACTGCTTGTAAGAATTAAATGGTTGCAAAAAAGATTTTTAACTTATAGTCTTTTACGGTACATATTTGATAACTATTTTGGAGACAGTTTATTTTTCTTACAGTATTGGCAAATACTACTTTTCACAATTATGTATTCTAAATGTATTTAAAATAATTTAATCGTTATTATTTATAACTTTGGTACTTGTTGGTCGTTCATAATTATGTAAAGTAAATTTGTTTAAAATCATAATTTTATCATACTTTTTCTATATAATTTTAATATATATAAACCTTTAACAAAAATAATTAATTTTTAAAGTGAAAATATGTTGTTTATTGTCATAAAAAAAATTAATATTTTACTAATTTAACTATAAAATGTTTTAATTTATATACAATCATATGTTAATATTATAGACATAAAACCTTTTATAAATCTTTTTAGAATGAATTATTTTTAATTTTGTTTAACAAATAATGCTTTCAGAAACATGAAAAATATTCTTAGAATTATTGATATTTTTCCTTATTTAGTTTTGCTCTTTCTCACGAGATGGCTTTATTTTCCTAAAATAAAATATTACTATTATTTCTAGTAATTTTGTTTGCATATTTATGATTTATCTATTTGTATTTAAAATTATAAAGTAAATATTCTATAGGTAATTTATATTTTAAAAATATATTTATATTAATGTTTAATTATTATTTATTTTGCATTGATTAATTAAATATATTACCGTTTGTTTTTGTAAGAATATCGATTAATCGTATAACCATTATGCAACTGAAATTTCTTTTCGTATTTTTCAGCCGTTTAAAAGTCAATAGCCAATCTTACTCCTGATTACTGGCATTATTTTTTGCCTAATCATTCACGTATTCCTTTTAATTCAGAAATATCTTTATTGGTAATTATTTTTATTTGGCTCTTGTTGTTCTTATTACTGAGATGTCGGGAAAATTGGTTGGGATATTTAATCGCTATTATCAAAATCATTTTAGTATTGTTTTCTTCTTCCAATAACACTGCTCGGCATGCATATAGCCCCCAACACCATTTTTGCAAATTCTTATGTAAAATAACCTCCTGTATCCGAATATGATGACCATTTTAAACTATCTCCCTCCATGTTTTGGTGACACCCTCCTCCCCTATTTTCCCCACTTTTTGATAATTTTATGTTATCGGAAGAAAAGAAGTAATTTAACAGTTAAATATCTTCTGAAGGCCTAAAGAGGTGAAAAATTCTATAACATGAACATTTGCACAAAAGGGAAGGTTTGAGGGGGGAGGGATCTGACACTGAAATTATAAGTTACATTTATTACATTTTGTTAATCAATTATTATTATCACTTATTATACATTATATATATATATATATATATATTATTTTTAATAGTTAAAATAACTATTTTCAATTCTCCAGATCAAATTCATGGCCATGAAACTACCGAAGAGTGATAAAACTCGGGGGAGTAGGTGACGTCCCGAAAAAACGGTGGGAGAGGGGGCAAAATGGGGGTCATATTCAGATTCAGGAGGTCATTTTGCATAAGAATCAGCAGGAATGATATGAGGGCTAGGGGAAAAAAAGCAGCACAAGTATTACAAAATAATTCTGCTGTTATCCTTATTATGTTGGTCTAGTCTTCATTTGTTAATTTTACTTCCGTTTTATCTGTTTGAATTTTGCTCTAGTTCAAATAGTTTTCAGCTCATATATTATATAGCTTTTTCAGTTCTTATACATTAAAAAAAAAATATATATATATATATATATATATATACGAACTTGTCTACCTTAAAAACCTGCCTAATATTAAATGTAAACATTTTATTGTAATTTCGTTGAAAGTTCCTTTACTTTTAAGAAATTCATTATGAATTATTTACAAGAAATTTACATTTAGAAATGTTCATTTTATATATAAAAACTCTCGACATACTGAACTTTCAAAATTCAGCTTAGATACGCAAGTTTAATATATAACCTACGCTTTCAACACAATTTGTTTGGCATATATATATATATATATATATGGCCTTTGTATTACACAAAAATATTACACTTCAAACAAAAATAATCCTTATGCAATCTCACGTAAAAGGCGACAGAGTTCTTATATCGAAAGGCAAGATAAACACTTAAGTCCTTAGTAACCTTTTAGCAGTCGTGCTTCGTAGCAGCAGTTCTAACTCGCACACTGCTTTAGAAAATTCTTTTTTACTTTCTCTTATTTTTATATATGGTAGAGAAAGTATTGGATTTGGTTCAAATTACCCTGAATTCAAAAAACTATATTTGGCGGTTGGTATCTCTGTGTGTGTGATTGTGTGTGTCATCATATCTGAAGAACAAAAACAGCAGGCAATATAAATTCGGTATTCTAAATCTGTATCATATAGGAATGATACACTAAACTTTTCGCTGAGATTAAGCAAATGGTTCGTATACAGAGACACCCAAGAGAATTTAAATACTTTACGTCTATGGGGGAAATTTCATATAAGTAGAGCTTGGCATCTATAAGCTGAACGAAACCAAATAAGATGAATATATATTTTTTATACGTATATAAGCAGATGTCTTGTAGAATACGGTATGAAAATCATTCACTGTTAGTTTACAGGGCTACACAAAAGAACTAGAATATAGTGGGACCATACTTGAAAATCGGTGTGTTTCAGGTTATGCTGTGTGTTATTAATATAGGAGTATACTTCCTATGTACAACAGGTGATGTGTGTACATAGTTTGTTACTTAAAATGTTTGTTATTAATCAAGATTGATATGTTTCAAGAAAACTTTTAAATTCAATAACAGATTTGAATTCTACATAAATGTAGGTTTCAAAATCAAAGGGGGTTTGAGAGGGTGGTAGATCCCGTCACACAGAATTATTTGTCAAATAATCTATTACGAAGTCACATTTCGATTCTTTTTAACCCTACAAGGCTCAATTTTTTTTTAGTGCGCGAAAAAAATATATAGGTTGTAATTAGCGATCAGAAGATAGGGAAAACTTATAAAAATAAAAATAAAATCACATTTTACGGAAAAATCAACTTTTCAGCTCAACGTACCATATATGGATCATACATAAAAATATGATTTACTAATACGTTTACTATTATAATAAAAAAAAAAATAAATAACTCTGCAAAATATACACTTCGTTATAACACACAGTAATTTTTTTTTCGAGTCAAAACTGTTCAATAACTATTCTTTTTTTTATTTTTGAATTCAGACAAACGACTAACGTATCACTTTCATTCAAATTTCACACTAAGTGCACTATAAGAAAAACACGAACGACATCTTTAGGTAAAGATTCGTATTACTACATTGCTCAAAGTCAGTAGCTTCTATCAAGATGTGAAGAGATGTCGCTACTAATAGTTTTATAGCTATAGGAACGATTAAAGTCGGTGTTCCACATATGGAACTGGGTGCCTTGCAAGGGTATCATATGTTTATATAACAGTACTTACCCTTCAGTTTTCAACGTTATCTTATCCCTCAATCTTCAAATTGTAATTATAATATTAAATCTCAGGGTAAGAAAAGTCGTGTGTGTGGCACACCGGTTTATTGATTGAAACACTTTAGATTGAAAAACATAAACCTAATCTGAGTGATCTAAAATATTCCATTTCATTCCGAAAATAAATATCATTAGAAAATAAATACAATCATAATATTCTATATACTATTAGATGCTTACAAATACATCATAATGTCTCATCAAATATTTAAATAATAATATAAATATATTAGACAAACCAAAAGAAAATAAACATTTAATATGTTTTTATCTGTGTTTCTTTCATCTTATTTACCATTCAGAATGTTTTTATATATATTAAAATAAATTGTTATTTGCAATTTCTGAATTGCATTTTAAATTAAATATTTAAAAGCTTATTCTGAGGATTTCCCGTGCGGTACGAAATAGATATATCCATTATATTGTAAATAAATAATAATAATAAATACATAAAATAAAATAAAATATATAAATAAATAAAATAAAATATCGAAGAAGATTTAAATATGAAAAGAGACTTACTCCTACCAATATTAGTCTTTGAAGAATTTTAAACTGTATTTAATAAATATATTCATTAACTAAGTATTATACTGTGAAACATTAGCCTATATTCACAAGACAATTTATGCATATATTTAACAAAAGAATCTGCATTTCATTAAAATAACATGAATATTTATGTTTGTTAAACAGTTTATGAGATACAATTTAGTGAAATCTTTATTTAATAAACATTATTTTATAAAAACTTAAAGACAATAGAGAGGTCTTGAATAACATGTAATCTCTTATTTTTGGTTGTTATCTAAATTTACAAAATCAATATTAATTATTATTATCCAGAATACACAAGATAAATCAAAATACACCTAAAATTCATTTAAATTTTTAAAATATTTGCAATGAACACAAACTCATCCAACACCTTGTTTCAGCGAGAATGAAATGAATAAAACATCTTTTGTTTATGTAAGATTACTTGAAAGGAACCATTATTTTTGTAAATTTTATTACTATACAAAAATATGGTATGAAACGCAGACTCATATAGTAAGGAAGCAGATATAGTTTATTTCGTTACCAAAATAACAATAACTGCGATATTTGGTATTTCACTGCGAATTTTGGTAATGTATTATTTAAGTCATCATCAACAGTGGTGTGACAAAGTTAAGTTTGTAACATGAAAACTTTCAACTCTTCCTGAAAGGAGGTAGCCAAGTTTTGAAGGCACTGCTGTAGGGGTTCCAGATGGCCCTTGAATAGGATTGCAATTGCATATGAATGAAAAGATTTCTGCCCCAAGCAATATATCTACGGGACCACTTACATAAAACTGCAGATCAGCTAGTTGTAATCCCTGTATATGTGGCCAATCGTGTTGCGCCAGTTGGAAATTAGGGAGAGGTGAGATAACCCTGTCAACGACAAAAGCATTGACCGAAAATGACTCAGACGAAAAATGCGGTGTGAATTTAAATTCTGTTTCGTTGAGAGCAGTCTCTGCTAGAACGCAATTAATCCCTATTATACTATGCGACGTGCTCCGTAAGGGCAAATTTAGTCGCTTAGCACATTCCTTAGTGAATTTTGACAAGCATTATCTATCAAAGGTACAATATATATATATATATATTTTATTTTGGTATATAATACGGTTCGCGGAAAGCGTTATGTATGTTACATCACGTATTGATCACATACATATATATATATATATGTATATATATAAGGCGATTCAAAACCCAACGAACAGACTTTTAATTTAGATAAACACCATCCTAAGAATTAAAAATTGCATAATAACTCATGACCGCAAACGTCATTTTAACTTTTTAAGAACTGGATGTTTTTGTTAATTTTTAACAGTAATACAGACAAATGGGCGTGTATTTTGTAGATTGCATTTTTAACTGAACGTTTTTAGATGTTAACGTTTACATTAAACCAGTTAATATTTCGATATTACGCACACTATAACGTTCAGATAAATGCAGTTTACAAAACACAGAACTTTAATAACACAGAATAACAAAGAACTATATGTGAAATAAAAATATTAATAAACAATTTTAGATTATTTTTAAAGTAGATTGAACTTTATTGTTTTGCCTTATTGATATTATGACTTATTCTGCAATCAATCTTTATAGTATTGAAATACAGGGTAAGAAAAGTCGTTTGAGTGACACATCAAATTATTGCTTTTTTTATTATTATTATTTATTTATATAATAGGTAATACGACTGATTGCATTAGCATACATCATTCTGTATTAATATGCGATGTGCTCTGATGTTGCATTCGTTTCTACTTTATTTACCTGACGGAGCGTTGTTCTATCATTTACGCGATACGAAACGGCGCGAAATAATTTTTTAGAATATTTTGACATTTATGGTATTTACGTATATTTTTATTATTTTTTGAAACCAGTCATTCAGTGTATGTTAGTACAAAACAGAATACGGTTTGTTGAGATCCTAGAAACTAACACTTATTTGTGAATGAACTTTACGAATTTAATTACTGATACAATATCTCTTCATATATATATATATATATAGATAATTTTTTTTTTTCTGAGGCCTTCCACATTTTAAACATTTATTATACTATTTTTTATTCTAACTGTTTTCTGCATTTATTGATTAACATATGTATTAGACATAATATTTGTAAAAATACTCTAATTCTCTTTATGCAACATAGTAATAATAATAATAATAATAATAAAATAAAAATAAAAAAATAATTTCCGTATCTCACATTTTGTATTAAATAAATAAATAAATAAAATTCATAAAATAAAATTTGTTTAAAATGTCATAAAATTATCATTAGCTGGAAGTATTTTACGCATTAATTCATATCTCCAATTTTATAATTTAAAAACAAAAAGCTAGAAAAATTTAGATAAATGTAGAACAATTACAATTTTAACAGTAAGAGCTGCTGCAATTACATCCTCAGATAAGTAATAATAAAATTTTTACAATTACATTTTACTCATTGGCAAAAGTTTTAGCGTTCTCATTAAAGTTCTCTAGCAGTTCATTTTCAGTTTCTAAATAGAAAATTCTTATGTCTGGTAATAGGATAGTCAAATAAGTTTCATTGCTATCATTAACTAGTATATGGGTTTAAAGATAAAGATTTTCAGAATAGCTAATTTGATATTGACTTCACGTAATGAAAATGGTAGTTTATTAAATTAACGATTATATGGCATTTTAAAAAGGCTTTAAGCCATTAGTTTTAACTGATTGGTATTTCAATATCGATAAAGTGTCATAGATCAGTGAGAATCAGTTCAAATGAATGAAAGCAATCAAAAGGGCATTAGGAACTACTTAAATAACATTTTCAGTCAGTGGATAAGTAATAATAAAATAGAAGATGGTACTACTTGCATACATTCAAATATTACATAAATAAATTACATTATCTGAGGTAGTAACATAAAAGAAAATTTATATTAATAATAAAAATATTATTGAAAATCAACAATAAGGTTAAAAAAAAATCAGGTAAGAAACTGCAAGTATTTCGAAATTCCTATAACAATTTGCATGTATTTTTAAGGTTTCCGTAAGTATTTTGAACAAAAATAAAAACAACAGGCTTCCTCCAGGAAATATTTATTATTTTTTTTAATGTTTCCATTTAGGTCTACTGTAAAGAGTAGTGCAAAATACCTGCGGATCTCTTTAAGGTTACCTTTAAAAAAATTTTTACTGATTTTTTACATGGTAATTACATGTAAATGAAAAAAGTATTAAATTAGTATTAATGTTTCATTTAAAAATACAATGAATCGCATTTTTTTACAGATCGGTCAAAAACTGTGCAATAAATGTTTAAATTCTGAAACTTCTTCACAACATTTTAAATGAAAGTGAAGCATTACTTTTGCATCTGAAGAAGGGAGGTCACGTCAGTTCGAAACCAGTAGTGATTTCCTTTATTTTACGGTGCTGCATAGAAGTTTTAAAGTTTAAATAAAAGCAATAGTACTTTGATATTGCCTTAGTATAGTACCTTAGCCTCCTGCATTATATTAAAAGGCAACAACAAGCAATTCAACCATTTAAAATTCTAAAATTAATTTTAAAGGTTATAATGAATGTGACTTTTCAAGGAATCACTGATAAATAAAATGTTTATCAGAATGCAGAAAGAAGTGGGTATAAACAAAAAATATATATTATATATTTTTTCGCATGAAAATATGATTTGTTTAAACTGTTGACTTAAATTATTAAAAGAATAAACTACATTGAAATGTTTAAATGACATCATAACAAAATAATATATATATATATATACATATATATATAAATAAATATATTTATATATATAAATATATTATAATATATATATTATAATATATATATATATATATATATATATATATATATATATATATATATATATATATATATATATATATATATATATATATATTATTATTATATATATATATATTATAATAATTTTTCAGTGTTTCATCCGCTTTCTCAATGCTATGAACGTTAACCCAATTGAAATTTATAGAAAATATTGTAAGTTTACAAACAAAACGTGTTGCGTGATTCGGTAGTGAGAAAGTAGTTGCGAATTTTCAATGAAAGGCGTGGGGTGATACAAGATGAAGAATGAAGTGGGTGACTGTCTGTTATTGATAATGATTTCTTAACACAAATTGAAAATAATATTGTTTAGAGCCGAAGATTCAAACTATGATACTATTAAAACAATTTCCTAACATTCACTTCGTCATTAAATTTCGTTTCATTTCTTCATGAATTTAGAAATTGCAGGTGGCATCTTTGTATGTTGGGAGCCTACAGAAGCTCGTGAACCGCTATTATAAATGCCTTTTCAATGGTGGTTTCAAAATGATCTAAGCCCTGTCCTTCAGTTTGAAATGAATTTTATGTTTCTTATTATGATTTTTTTTCTTTGTTTAATGCATTAATGGAACTTACATTCTAGGAGTGCTTTGTAATACGAATAAAGAATAAAAATATATACACATTGAAAAAAAAAACAATTTGTCATGAGTATGGTTATCCTTAAACCTTTTTGGTAATGCATCCCTTAAGCTTAAAGCAAATAGTATAATGACATAATTGTCTCAATGGATTTTTTTTGTTTTTTTAATACATCTACTTTTAGAAATTTTTCTTTGCAAAAGAAACATAAATAATAAACGACAGAAGTTAGGACATTTCAAAGATGGTTTGCCAAATTTCATCCCGGATTTCAGTACCAAAAATGGTCGTCGATCTGGGCAGCCATCATAGACCGATAATGAAATTTTGCGGTCCATGTTGGAAAGTAACAGATATCTATCCACTAAAACAATTATAAAAGAAATCGGAATCCGCCATTCGATTGTTAAGGAACATACCAAACAACCTGGATTTGTTTCGAAGGAGAGTATTTAGGTTCCGCAAAATTTGACTGAAAGACATTTTACGGATAGTGTGAGAATCTGTTCATTTCTTTATGTTAGACACATTGTGGAGCCATTTTTCGACAATATCATTATGAGATGAAAGGTGGATTCTCTACAAAAATATAAAGAAAAAAATGTTTTCTTCAAACATAAAACATCCGCCACAATTATCGCAAAACGAGATCTCCGTCAATGGAAGACTTGTGGGAGAATAGAAGTCCAGTGTACTTTGGGCTACTTAAACAGGGGCAAAACATCTATTCGGAGATATATTGTAACCAGGTTGATAAATTGAACGCACAATATGAAGAAAATTTGTTCAGTATTATGGAACAGAAAACAATTCTGTTCCATCAAGGTAATGCATAACCACATACTGCAGTAATGACGCAAAAAAATGTTAGATGAGCTTGGAAGGGAAGTTTTTATTCACCCAACTTAACATAGCTCCATCGGGTTAATATATATTCCGATCGCTTCAGATTTACCTGACTGGAAAAAAATTACTTCTTTCGAAGCTGTCTCGACGGAAGTTTCTGAATATTTTAGACCGAAGGATGAGAACTTCTACGTTAGGGGGATCGACAAGCTGCAAGGAGGATTGCATCGAGTGGTTGCAAATAATGGATTTTATATTAAGAATTAAAATGCAAATGAACACTATTTAAACTAATTTAAATGTTTTTATTTAAAATATAACGAACGTTCCCGCCAATCGAATATTTAAATATTTACAGTGGTGCTGAAAGGGGCTTCTTCGCTTTAATACTGTTTCTTAATCAAGGATAAGTCTCATACTCACAGAATATGAAAATTATTAGCACATGGAAACGTAAAATGAGTAGTAAATTATGAAATATTATATAAGTTGGTGAAATAATGGTGCAGTAAGTGTTTTTATAACAAATATATTAGTATTAAACAGTTATCGAAGAAACTTATGTGCTCACTTCACATCTTCTTAAAACAATGCACGGTATTTAAAAGTAAAAGTAATTTTTAAGTACAACAATAGTTTCATTTCTGACTTTTGTTCAACAATGCATTTTTTGTAAAACAATGACAAATACGTATAACCCAATGTACATATCACACTTTATAATAATTAAAGAATTATTAATTATGACATTTATGACAATTCATCTGTAATTTATGAATCTTTTCGTCGTTTAAATAAACCCATATCGTTTAAGCAAAAAGATCACAAAGAAATTTCAACTTAAATTACATTTCTTTAAATAATTATATTATTCCGAAATTGCCATCAAATTTTCTCTCACATTTGACATATGTCTCAAAATATAAAACTAATTATTGTATAAATTTCATGTCATTTAAAAAGTCGTTGAAGCTTGCATGAATTATAGGATAATTTATTTAAATGCAATAACTGATCATTAAAAATGAACGCTTCTGAGTTAATTCCTGACGATAAATAAATGAATTTATAATTTTAATAGGTTACTCAAGTGAACAGAAATGAATATTGATTAAGACATAGTTGAAAGTGCAATATTGAAATGTTTTATTATTTTTATAACCGTTTGTGTTTATATATTTGTTTAATTATACTCGATATGCCTGTTATAGAAAGTGTATTTCTGTATAATTAAGTATTTAATAAGTAAAAACATAAAGAGGTTTTGTAATCCCCATAAAATTTCTCATGATTACTAATTCAGTGTAGTGGTAGTCCATATTAAACAAAAGCCATTGGTATTAGTTAATATAATAGTGCGGTAAAAACATGTAAAACTTGCGATAAAAATAAAATCTTGCAATTTATATAACTATCTATTAATCTGCAATGCTTAATGTAAAAAAAAAAAAAAAAAAAAAAAAAAAAAATGATTTAATTTAAGCAATAGTTCTTTTTCCAGTGGATTTAGAGCATTAAACATATTTCGAAGTCATTTTTGTTTAACGTTTATTTTATTTCCTATTAAACATATAATGCTAGAGAAAGATATCTTTTAGGTCAAATTTTATAAATTGCAATTTTGATAAATTTGTATGGTTTTAGTTTTCCCGAATCTAAAACCTAGGTTTTTAACGGCACGGCTAGTCTGTGTGTATGTGTGTCTCTATGTTTGTTGGTATATGAGTGTGTGTATTTGTTGTCATCATAAACCAAGAACAAATAAATGCATAATACGGTTTGTGTACAGGAGCATTAAAGATAATTTAATACATTACGCCAATGGGGGAAATTCTTTGTAAGCACAGTTTAGGAATTTCAACTACACAATGAAAAATGGAATGAATATATTTTTATACGCATAAAAGCATGTTTAGTATGGATCATGACGTGAAAATCGTTTGCCGTTCTTTAACAGGGCTATACAAAAAAATTCGGATATAGTAACAAGATGCTTATATAACTTGTGGACAAAATACAGGGCTATTACTAATTGAGTAGAAGAAAAAACTAACTAAAAGAAAAATAAGTAATTTTCACATTTGATTATAATATTTTTAGCACCATCGATTTTTTTCAAATTCGCTACTTTATTTTAATTTATATATATATATATATATTTATATATATATATATATATTTATATATATATATATATATATTTTTTTTTTGTTATAGTTGAAAAAGTAATTAACTGATGAATTAAATCATCTCTTAAATATTAAAAGTAGAAAAATAAATTTTAAGGGAAAATATATATATATATATATTATAAAATATCTCAAACTTTCAAGAAATCGCATATTATATATTCCAGATTTTTTCTTTTTCCTTATTAAATATTTGAAAGGAGATTGAATTTTTCTACAATTCATTCAGCAAACATTGCAATAAAAACTAAGTTTAATGATTAATTACATATAAATGAAATGTGTTTAATAATATATTAAAAAGCATTTTTTTTATGAATTTAAACAAAATGTCTTTTTTTTAAGCAATTCATTTACGTTATTCTCGAATTAATTTATTTTAATTAAATTTTTAATAAAACTGCAGTTTTAGAGGAAATTGAACAAAAAATTGTTTTTTGAATTTAATATATATATATATATATATATATATTTTTTTTTTTTTTGCGATAAAAGCTTTTCATAATAACATAAACAAATTTAATGAAGTGAAGAGATTTTTCTAACAGAGATTTAAGAAAAAAATATTTTCTGATCTTGTAATTAAATATTTGCAGAAAAACAAAATTATCCTTCGTAAAAATATTTAATTTAATCTTGCTTCATAAAATTTTACATGATTTGTATCGCGTATAAATTAAATTTGTGCCATGTTCTCGTGTTAATTGCTTTAACAATTACGTTTTGTTACTTTTAGTATTTTAAGTTTACAATACTTTTGATTCTGTTTTGAAGGCATGCAACGTATGTAAAAAAATAACCTTTTCACTGATGTTTACTTTATAGCAATTAAGGATTCCTGTAGTTGTCAATTTAATAATGTAAATTTCACAAAAAAACTTCACACAGTATATTTTAACTCCTTCAAACTTAACTTATCCGAAATAAGAAATGTTTTCGTTAATAAGGAAAATCAGAAATGTTTTAAAGTTATTTAATAAATAATGATAAAAATAATTTATTATTTGTATTGTTATCACTATATCCTTTTGATAACGCACCTCTTATGCGAAAACAAAAAACGTAGTGATATATGATACGAAAATTATTATTATTAAAGGGAATTTTTGAAAGACAATATTTTAATTTTTTTTCTTTCTTATTTTTTTACAATATAAACACAAAAATAAATCACAGAAGTTATGTAGAACATTTTTGGAAAAGAGAAAAAATGTCATGAGAGTAATCTCAATTAAAAATATTTTAGATGTTTCTAGGAATTGTATGATAATTTGTTGAAATGCGAAAACTGATAGTTTTAAATGGATTCTACACATTCATACTGCATCAATCTAAATGTCAAATATTGTACACATAGAACATAAAAATACATTATAGTACTTACAAACGTAACGTGTGTTATTAAATTATGAAATGTTATACCAGTTGTTGAAAAATTGATTCGATAAGTGTTTATGTAACAAAAATACTGAACTAAACTATTATCGAACAAACGTATGCTCTGGAATGTGGTTTGGAAAAAAGTTATTCTTGTGTAGAGGTGTTTTTAGGGCAAAAAAAAGAAAAAAAAAAAAGTTAAATTTTTGTTTAATAGAGGGCGCTGCAGGGACACGTAACAAGGAATATGAAAATCAGAGTTCTATAAATTGCACGGTTTTATAATTAACACAGTTCATTTCTTATTTTGCCACTTTCTTAAGCATGTATGAAGTATTAATTGCGATGCTGCTTGGATAATGTGTTGGATAATGTGGATAATGAAGTGGATAATGTGTTATTGGTGAAGAAGTCGGCCTCAGCTAAGAACCGTCCGCAGAAGCTGCAGTTAGTGATCTTGTAACTCACATGCAAACTGTAATTTGTGGTGATAGTGGACACATAGAATAGGATTTATATCCCTGTAAACTTTTGTATGCAAATGAATGTAGTTTTTCATGCAAATGTGTGATTTGCACCGTTGAAAATTTCAGTAGAAAACTCTGTGTAATCTATTACCTTAAGTCTTACGTAAAATTACAGAGAAAAATAAATGGAGATGTTAAAAAACTTATTTTATACATTCACTTTAATAAATAATATTAATTTAATTATTATTGCTGAGAATATATTTCAGACTTGGAATGCTTTTTAACACGCTTTTATTAGCTTCACCTGTATATATGTTGTATGTATGTTTGTTTCTATGCTTGTAACCGCTCTGGGATCAAACGATAAATCTATATTGTAAAAAAAGAAGTTCCCCACGTGAACGCTGTGGCTGTGAGGAAAGGCACCGCGCTACGAAACTAAAGGTCTAGCGTTCGAGCCCAGTCAAGGGAGATTTTTTTAAAATGGTTTTTGTTTAATTCTAAATTATTTTAATTAAAGATTTAAATGTATGTAAAAATTATGGTGTGTCACTCACAAGATTTGCTTTTACCCTGCATTTTAATAGATAGATATTTTGTGCTTTTTAGTTCACATTTCTATAAAAGCGTGTTCTTTAATTTTTTAAAACTATAATATTATTCCAAAGTAGAAACAGTCATTTTTAATTTTAATTAAATAATTAAATAATAAAATTACGTAAAACAGAGAATAATAATTGAGCGTCACGATTATTCACTTTTAACTAAGAATTACTGTAAATTTACAGAGACTCTGGAAAAATATTTGCATTACATTTTACAGAAATTTTTAATAGTGAGCTCACGAAAGTTTCATGAAAATAACTTTTTCGTCAACCGCGCTCAATTCTCTCGCATTCCTTCAATTTTTATAAATTTTTAAAGGTTTTTTAAGTGTTTTTCCGGGACACCCGGAATGTACGAGTATAATGCAATGAACACATCACAATTAATAATAAGTAAAGAAATTATCTATTATAACAATCATGACAATTAATCTCTAATTTATGGAATCATTGTCATTTAAACAACGTTATATTGCTTAAGAAATAAAAAGTTCAACTTAAATTTCATTACATTAAACATATATATTATTTAGAAATTGCTGTCAAATTTCTTCTTACATTTGTCATGCGTCTCAATATATGAAACTAATTATTATATTCATTTCATCTCATTGAAAATTTCGTCGATGCTTGCATGAATTATATGATAGCTAGCAGGCTGCGCCCGCTTCACTGGTCACTATTTTTAAATGAATCATTATAATTAATGAATTCTCAAAATTGCATTAATTTTCATCATGTGAAAAAAAAAAAAAAAACTCTGATCGGGAAAAATGTCGCACCGGGTCCCCACTGCCTTCGGCAGCGTAGACCCGTGCGCGATACCCCACTAAAAATAATCTCAAGACATTCTGCAGATATTTTTAAAGAAAACATGTAGAATATCTTAAGTTATTTGGCCTATTCTTAAGAAAATTTTCAAAATTTCTTTGTAATGTCTTCAAAATTTCTGAAGATAATTTATTGAAAAAGATAAATCTTCAAATTATTTTAAAATATTTGAAGAAAGTCTTAAGAAAATACTATTTTCTGAAGAATATCTACGGATTATTTTTAGTGGGGTACGCAAACGCGAATGCATATATATGAGCGCTGCGCGCGCGTATTCCTTCACCACACTTATGATTTCTCAAAATTCCATGGTCATAATTCCAAAACTCATAAACTTTTATTCTTAAGAAAAGGAATACAAAAAAAAAAAAAAAAAAAAAGAAAAGAAAAGAAAAGAAGAAAAAAAGTCATTTCTGATCGTGTAAAGACTCACACCGGGTCCCCTCTGTCTTCATCACACGAATTCATATATACGCTCGCTGCGCGCGCGTATCTTTTCACCACCCTTACTGTCCCTCCTAAATTTTACACTTTCGAAAATATCCTCATTCGACTCGTAGGCACCCAAAACCTATATATACCAATTTTGAACGGTCTAACTGAATTTCTAATTTTTTGCCCCCACTTTAGGACACCTTAAAACATATAAATCAGGTGAAATCCCGAATAATTACGATTAGCGCCCTCTATTGGATAAATTTGATGTAAGTTATTCGATAATATAAAAGAACTTTAAATTATCTTTCGAATGATGTATTAAAAATAATTTAATCATATTTAGAATTCGAAATATTGAGATTTTAAAATATTGCAGCGCCATCTGGTGGTAGAAATTTCTGTAATATACTATTCAATTCCAAATCAACAAAGCTTTCAAATAATGTATTACTTATAAAATTATTTTAATTAATAGCTGAGATACAAAAGAAAACTTAATCATGACGCCTTAAAAGGTGTAAATCTGGTGAAATCTTGAATTTCATTTTCGATAATATAAAAGTACTTCAAAATATCTTTCGAATGATGTATTAAAAATAATTTAACCATATTCAGAATTCGAAATATTGGAATTTAAAAATATTACAGCGCCATGTGGTGGTAGAAAATTCTGTAATCTACTGTTCAATTCCAAATCAGCAAAGCTTTCAAATAATGTATTACTTATAAAATTATTTTAATTAATAGCTGAGATACAAAAGAAAAACCTAATCAGGACACCTTAAAACGTGTAAATCACGTGAAATCTCGAATTCCATTACTTACGGTAGTCGGTTAATGGAAGGTGACAGAAATTTGTGGCGTCTACTCTTGAAATTCAATTCGAATAAGTTTTAAAAATGACATATTACTTTTGAAATTATGCTGACTAGAAGCTGAGATACAAAAATGATATAAACACTATTATAAAACGATTTATGTCTGACTTTTTCGTGGTTTTCTCCGAAACTTGCGTAATTCCGGGGTAAATACTGTTAAAAATCCATAGCATGAAATGTGAAAGGAGTATCAGAATTCGAAACTCATCTGCAAAGAAATAAAAATAATAAAAGCGATCTGGGTTTTCCGTTGTTTTCTCTGAAACAACCTTTCCTTTCCTACGTTTTTGCCCCTCCCCCCCCTTTCCGTCCCTTCTAATAATTTTACACTTGAAAATATCCGCAATTGATTTATCTTTCCTTAAAACCTAATAATACCAATTTCAAACTCTGTAACTCATTTTTTTTGCCCCTTCGCCCCCTCCTCCCCTCATGCCCTTCCTAATAATTCTACACTTTCAAAAATATTCAGAATCGAATAATCGGGCGTTAAAACCAAATATTACGAAATTTCAACGGCATATCTCAATTTAAAATAGTGAAAAATATAAAACAAAATTTAATCTAATTTTTTTGTTTATCCACATATTTTCATGAAAATTGAACAGTAGCTTTATAATATGTTGTCTAGGCCGAATATTAATTCAAATGTAACGTGAATGAAAATTAAAAAAAAATTGAAAATTGAAAATTTTCCACCACTACAAAACACGTGACATCTTGATCGGTTACAATCATTTCCTTTTTCATGGCAGACGGTCGTCTGGCATTTGAAATGATGTTAGCACAAAAAATTCATACTTTAGTTAATTTACAAAAATCTAATTGTTGTACCGATAAGCCACTTGCACACTTAGATTCAGAAAAAATGCCGCTTTCATTTGGTATCGAAATCGTAACGATCAGACAAATATTTCTAATTTATTTTCCACTTTTTCTGCTTTTAACTCCGTTAAAATATCTTTTTGTATGCAATAGCGGTGAATTCTCAGTCATTGAGATCGCTTTTAGATTAGGCATGAGTGGACATTTTAATTAATATCTCCAAAACTAATTAAGTTACAGCTTTCATTTTTGCGGCGTTGAGTTTCTCGGGTCGTAAACATTAACCGTGCCGAATTTGGTCCCGCTCGGTGAAACGGCCTAGGATTCTATAGCGCACAGACAGACACACAGACAGACAGATTCTGCTCTTTTATATATATATATATATATATAGATTTGTTTAACTGCAAAAACAGATAGTTGAAAGTGAAAGCTTCTGAATATATTCGTGATAATGAATAAATGAATTCATTTTTATAAAAGGTTTTTTTTACGTGAACAGAAATGCATATTGATTAAGGTTTAGCGGAAAGTGCAACATTTAAATGTGGTATTGCTAAATATTCCTTTACATTTAAATAATTGAATATATTCGTAATGCATGTTATGTAAATAATGTTTCTTTGTAATTATGTTTTTACTGGATTGAAATACATAAAGAGGTTTGATAATCCCAAAAAAATTCGTGTTGATTTTTAGAAAAAAAATTTCTGTTTTATTGTTAGGAATAGATATTGTTAGAAACGTATTGTTGTATTGTAAGAAATAAACATTAGAAATAATCTGGTGTGTCCTCACACGACTTTCTCTTATCCTGAAATTTAATACTATAAATACATTTTGGATATTAAGAGCTTACATAATGAGGACTGTTATGTAAACCTATGTTAAAACAATTCAAATTAGGCTTCAGAAAAGTTCTTTTATGATAATTAATTATGTGTGAGGGGTGCTATCGCCCCCCTCAACCGTCGTTTCATTACTACACCTTTATTAATATAGAATTTAATTCTGTTATTAAAATTAGAAGTTCACTTAAAATTATTACATGTAGATATTTCAATTTAATAATGAAAAAAATTAAAAATGAAAAAACAATTAAAAATGAATAAAATTTTTTATTTAAAGAAAATAATTTAAAGAAGCAGATAAAAGAAATAAGACTAGATAATAAAAAGTAACATTTAGTTACTAGATAATATTGTTACTGATTTGTAAATAATTGTATTTACTTTTGTATAAATTCTTTCAAAGGGGCTTAGTAAGTTGATAAAATGCTAATTTTGTGCATTTCCAGTCGTTTTAGCGTTAAAGTAGCCTAATTTTCCCTTAAAAAACGCATTAAAAAGCTCCAATAAGGCAGGTAATGGATTTGGCGTGAAATTTGGCGACTTTCCCCCCCATTGGCAATTTTTTTGGCAACTTTGGCGAGAAAATCCTTATTAAGGATATACCAAATATGTTAGCTGAAATCTCATTGGTTGACGACTTCCTGGATTTTTCTCGAAAGATCCGGTTCCGATAGATCAGTATAAAAGGAAGTGAAACGCGCCAAATCGAGTCAGGCTGAGATCAGCTTCTGCCAATGTTGCATTGCTTAGAACCTCTTTGAATGAGACTTGCTTTATGTGTTACTGCTATCTAGTTTGTACTGTGGTTTTGCTGTTAACGGCTGTTGTTTAAGCTGTGTTTACTGGATGAATTGAAGCTGATACTTGGTTTATAGACCTGTATTTTTCTCGAACGATCTGTGAATAAATTACTGAATTTTTACAAGTTTCGCCTTTCATTCTCGGACAACTTACGAACCCCAAAGTGCGCAACAATATGTTTAACTTAAAATTAATAAAGTTCCTTTTCAGTTTGGTTGATTTATAATTTGTTGACCTAATTTGTCGTTGTCTATAATCGTTGAACTCGTTGTTATAAGACATGCAACTTTCATGTAACCACCTGTCACAAGTAAAATTTATAAACGAGTCCATGGGAAATCGTTTAAATTAAAACTATTTTAACCACCTTTGTATTAAAATTTTAGAAAGGGTTTTGAAAAATTAAGCAAACAGCAGTCAAAATAACCACGTTTAATCATAGACTGTCCAAGCCACAAACATGCACATTTAAGTGGGCACTCCGCTATTGATGCTGTAGAACTACCTGGAGTTTCAGAGCGCCAACTGTACTCCTTCCTGCCGATACAGTATGTGCGCAATCTCTCTTAGCTTTACCGATAGTTTATTTGGCTAACATAAATTATTCCGTAACCCTTTTTTTTTTTTTTTTTTTTCGGGGGGGGGAGGGGGGAGGGTGTATAAAGATGAAAAAAAAGATCTTAAAACTACATACAATTCTGTTCAACATTTTGAACAACTTTAAGAATTATTTTCATTGATAACTAAATGCAAAGTAATTTTTACAGCGATATAAGCAACAGAAAATCTAAGACAATAGGGGTAAAGGAGATTCCATCTCAAGACGGAACCCTAATAACAGTACTTTTAATGAATAATTTCTCTCATACTTAATCACAATAAATTACTGCACAGATGTGGTAGAAATTGTTCATAAAAAAATAGTAGTGTAAGAATTCCGTTTGAGACTTAAATTTTTGCATCATTTTGAGGCACATTTATATTCAAATGTCCAATTTCGTAAACGCATGTTATCTTATGGCAATCTGAATTCAAATAACTTAAATTTGAGTAATATTTTGTAGTTATAAAGATTAGAAGAAAATTTTCAAAAGACCCTTTTGAAAGTACAATTCAAATTTTATTTTTTACAATTTCTTATCACGAACGCTTGTAAACGCATTTGCATTTTAGAAATTCGTGAAATTCTCCGGCATTCTTAATGAGACACTTCAAATATGAATAGAATTTTCCTATTTCTTTAGAAACAAAATTATTTTGTAAAATCGTGTCGAAAGAAGCATATACGGGATTAAGGAACGAAAACGAAGCGAGAAGACAATCAAGCGATCGGATTTACTGCAGCATGTATCCTAGAAATCGCTATCAGCGTTAGCATTGGCTGAATGTGTGATGGTCAGGAAGGCATCATAGACTTCGAAAAACATAAAAATAACTAATATGCTGTGGCTACCACAAGACATTCATCTATATTTTCGTATAAAAATTCACTCAGTAAAAATATTTC
Source organism: Salticus scenicus (assembly GCA_963930645.1). Taxonomy (NCBI): domain Eukaryota; kingdom Metazoa; phylum Arthropoda; class Arachnida; order Araneae; family Salticidae; genus Salticus; species Salticus scenicus. The sequence continues at coordinate 160,014,910 of OZ005659.1, read as the reverse complement.
ATTATTATTATTATTATACATTCTTTCTTTTTTCTTTTTTTTTTTTTTTCCTTAAATGAATCTACCATAATGAATGCAGACGATTTTCATCTTAGAAAAAACAAAGACTAAATAAAAGAAAAGAAAGACAGTTTTATTATCTATAAATAAAGTCTTTTATTCTCTATGAATGCGTTTTCATAACGATTATATCATATTTTAAGTTTTGTACAGTTATACGCCATAGAAGCTGATATTTAGTATTCCCTGTGTCGGGGAAAATTGCAGTATAGCAGCTCCACTTATTGGCTAATATGCATCGAAACTGAATCAGTATAATGTCACATAATGATTTTCTTATATATCAATTTTTGTTTGATTATACGCAATAGAGTCTGAGGTATAATCTTCCCTGAAATTGCAGAAATCGATGTATAGCAGAGTCACCTGCTGAGAGATTGACCCCCAAAGTTTCTAGACACTAATGTATGCCGAGGTTCATCTACATAAAAATTTATATGCGATTCTGTGCAATAGTTACTGAGGCATAGCCATCCATTAAATTGAGGAAATGGCTGCATAGCAGCACCACTTCTTAAATAAATAACACCAAAATTTGATATGCACTAACTTATATCAAGGTGTGTTTGTATATAAATTTATTTGCAATTTCGTGCAATAATTCCTGAGATATAGTCTTCTCAGCAATTGCGAAAATCATGGTATGGCAGCGCTACTTGTTGCAGTTGACACCAAAAGTTAATAGTCAAAGTTAAATATTTATGCAATTTAGTGCAGTAGATACTGCGATGTAGCCTTCTCTGAAATTATGGAAATCGCTGTACAGCAGCGCAACCTGTTACGCAATTGACACGAAATGTTGATAGGCACTAATTTAGGTCAAGGTGCATCTGCATTTTTATTTATATGCGATTCTGTGCAGTAGTTCCTGAGGTACAGTCCCCACAAAATTTGTGTCTCACACACACACACATACACAGACAGACATTTCCTAAAATGTATCAAATCGTGTTCTCGATCTCTCAAAACGTGTAAAACCATCGAAAACCTGAAGTAGAAAATTTTTACGACTGCAATACTTTATTCTATTGAATATAGAAGAAAGTAATAAATGATTAAAATTTAAAATGCTTTGATACATTCTCTATTTTTCCTTCGTTTTTTATGAGTAATATCAGTTAAAAAGTTATAACGTTATATATAAGAGTAAAAAACTGTTAGAATGACAGCACATAATTTTACATAAAACTTTATGTATTTCACATCGAAATAAGTTAACTCATCATCAGAGCAAAAAAAGAAAAAAAAGTAAGCGTAGACAAACTACAAATCTGATAATAAAAAAAACAGACGGTCAAAAGAAAAAAAAAAAAAAAAATGCTAAAAAAACATGAATGTGGTGAGCAAACTTATTAAAAAAGGAAAAGAGACAGGCAGTGGGGGATTTAATTTCTTCTGTATTCGAAAGTAAAAAAGTAATGCATTCGTAAATAACTTCGACTACTCGTTTTTGAGGATTTTACTTCTTTTCAGATGTCCTGAATATAATTTCACTATTTTTAGAAAATGCTTGTCTCTCTGTCTATCCGTCTGTATATCTGTGTTATTGCGATAAAAAATTTCCATGCCTCAGTTTCAAGACCAAATGTACAGAAATTTATAAAAAAAATATATTTGGGGCATCCCAGAAAACACATAAATATCCGAAAATTTACGTTTTGGATCAGACGTTTAACCCTCGTTTTCACTTTGACCCCATTTTTTAGCTGAAATTTAGTTAAGCCCACCTCATTCATAAACTGCACTAATTCGCCAGAGATAGCAAACGTAACCAGTGGAATGTTGCAACTTCTAAACGATACAAAAAGGCGCGGCGATGGTGATTTTTGCCAAGCGTGCCAAGCATTACCTGAAAGCAATTTTTTTGCAGTAATGAAGTAATCTTGGGAAAGCGAGGGATAACATTTGTCCAGATATGTCTATTTTCTCGTAACATTCAGATAGCTTTTCCAAGACACATAAAGTTACGACGCACAAACGGTGTCTGTACGGTACCAAAAATATGATATTTTTACGCAATAAAACATAAGTATCAGATAGTTGTTGCCGGGAGATATCCGACACTTAAAAGTTTTACGAGACCCAACTAAAAGACCGAATGAAAGATATTATCCTGATATCACATCCATGATAATTTTATAACATTATTTTTAAGAAATCCAAATATTACCTATATTTTATAGTTATTCTGGCTCTTTTTTTTCTTTTAACTGCAACCACTAAACGTTCATAAATAAACTTGTTTATAAGCTAAGAAACTGCTAACTTGTAGTATACTATAATGTATACGGTAACTTAACATTAGGAATGATAAAGGCAAACCCTTCAGTTGAAGGGGGTCGCACGTTTTAAATTTTATAAGTATCGAAAAACAAGTCTAATACGTTAATTAAAAGCTATCGCTGAAACAAGTTAGGCGTCGTTTTTAAATCAGTTCCGTGTCGGCGATGTCGGAACGTACAAAATTGTGTCAGGTATCTGACACCAGATCGATAAATGTTTAACGTAACGGTAAGGATATCCATTAAGCGGATATTTTCGACACATAAAAGTTACGAATTGTTGGCATTGAAATGACATCTCATGTGTCGTAAAAATGGTGTTTTATGATACCAAAACGTCACTTCTGTGTTTGCTGAAGTCTGGATATAAATTTATGCTTATCAAATTTAGGTTCATATTGTTTTACAATTGCACTGTGGTTTCGGTTAATAATAATTTTTAATACGACAGCAGAAGGCAAAATTTTGTATGTATGTAAAAGAGAGGACTACTTTTAATCAATGATTGTTAAATTCAATATATATTATATAATAGTAACCGTTAACAATGATAAAATTTCTCTATATGTTAGAGCATCCCTTCCCCCGGTGTATGTAAATTTTCAATCTAAATATTTTTTTAAAGACCTCGTGATTACCTTCAAAACGAATGGTTGAACCATGTACCTGTGATAATGTGAAATAAAGTCATCAATTTTATTTTCTATTTTAACCCTTTAACCTTATTTTTGAAAAAGTAAATGAAAAATTGTATTTTTTCCAAAATTTTGTCCATAGGACACAAAATAGTTTTTCTTTCGATATTTAGGTTTAAACTTTTCTAAAAGGAAAATTATTAGTACTCACTATGGAAAATAATTTTAATCGATAATTTGCACTGCAAGGAGTTTCACAGGAAAATACGGAAGAATATATTGTGATTTCTAAACATACTAAAAAACAAATTTATTAACTCTTGCATTTGCTATATTTCAAATTTTCTGTTTGTTAACTGTGATTTATTAAATTTAAATAAACCATTAAAGTCATAAATACTTTAGAGATTTTTAAAAGAAAATTTGTAAACAGTTTGTAACTATTAGGAGAAAAAATAGACTAAGCTCAATCGAACAAGAAAACAGTGAAATACGTTAAATAATAAAACAAGAATTTATAAACATATGGAAATGAAACAAACACTTACAAATATATATTTTTTAAATGGATATGACATTTTCAAATCCACAAATTGTTCTATCGTTTAAAATTTATGAGTAAAGTTTGAAATTAGTCATCATATTTGATGATAACTCATTTATCCTTAGACCAATTTTCTTTCCAAAAACTCCCATTACATAAATATTTACGCTAAAATAAATATTTTCCCTGAATTAAATTACCCTCCGGATCGAGAGTATTACAGAACTAAAAAAATAAATTACTTGGAAAATTTTATTCGTAGTTTCCTTCATGATAAAATTTTATGGGTTTGGGAATTTAATATTTAGGCTTAAAGACTTTAAATAATATAATGAAAATAGATGAATAAAATATACGATTTTCGGACATTTTTTAAAAGAAAAATTTATCATCTATATAGATTTATACAATTATTTTATATTTTATTTCTATATAAAAAATGAATTTTGGAGGAAAGTAAGACATTTTAGATTGATATAAAAAATGGCCATCAATGAAGGCATAGGACATTTTATCTTACACTAAACTTTCTTCTGGCAATTTTTCGTTCAAACTCTGTTATCATTAGCAAATAACTTTTTTATTTGAGTTTTATTACTATTTACGAAGAATAATGTTGTATTTAAAAATATATATAGAGTGAAACGTATATTACAATACAAAATTAATGGTATACGTTATATAAATACTCACATAGAACGGGACAAGTACTGGTACAAATGATTGTAGAAATACCATCAGTAGACTGTTGTTGAAAGATAATGATAATAAAAAAATCTGGAGTGACTCCACTCGACTTTCCGAACATTGAGTAACTAACAGTTTTGTAGATAAAATAAAGAAAGAGGAATTGCTAAACAAACAAAAGAGAGAAAACCATAATAGAGTGTTTTTTTCTCCATATATCACACGAGGTTTTATTTAACGCTACTGAACTTTGAGCCCTTAGATCATAATGATAAAGAATTTTTCGTTTTGTCCCTGTAAAAATCTATAGATTCTAGATTCACCAAAATGCTTATAGTTAGTGCAACAGTTATTTATAATATTCATACAAATTTTCAGCTCAATTGAATAAGGCGTTTAGATGCTATCGCACTTTTAAAAATTTGGTCTCATAGGCCATAATGATAAAGAATTTTTCTTTGTGTCCCTGTAAAAAAACTGTAGTGCTAGATTCACCAAAATCTATACAGTTGGTGCAAATGCGACCTATAACATGTGTACAATTTTTTTGCTCAGATTAATAAGGCGTTTAGACGCTATCACACTTTTAAAAATTTGGCCCCATTGGCCTTAATGATAAAGAATTTTTCTTTGTGTCCCTGTAAAAAAACTATAAGTGCTAGATTCTCCAAAATCTATACAGATTGAGTATCTGTGACCTATAATATGGGTATAAAATTTTTGCTCAATTGAATAAGGCGTTTAGATGCTATCGCACTTTTAAGATTTTGGTCCCATAGGCCATAATGATAAAGAATTTTTCTTTGTGTCCCTGTAAAAAAACTATAAGTGCTAGATTCACCAAAATCTATAGGGTTCGTACTATGGTGACTTACAATATACGTACCAACTTTCAAGTTAATCGAACAAAGCCTTTAGACGCTAGCGTGTTCACAAACATACACACATACACACATACACACATACACACACACATACATACATCATCGTAAAAATAGTGAAAACGGAATCAGGGGACCTCAAAACGTATAGAAACATCAAAATCTCGAATTCGGATTTTTGACATGATTACAATACTTTCCTCACTATAGTGTTCGGAAAGTAAAAAACCTTTGAATTTCTGCTTTGTTTACAGCACTCGTGCCTACTTTGTTAGCTTGACGAAGAGTCATGCTTTATCCAGACACGAAACACACGCACAAAAAAAAGTTTAAGGTGGATTTTTATAAAATTCTCTGTTTACAGGATGGGTATGAAAAATTATTTTCCTTTAACAGTAAGCTTTGTTCATCTATATGTTAAAATGTAGCAAAGCACTTCTGCCAATTCCATTCAATGGAGAGAACTTTTAGTTTAATTTTGGATTGCCCTGTGTATTGTCTATAAACTATATACACAACACGTTGCGTACTTAAATTCAGTCCTATATGAAAAACACATAACACGAAATGAAATACACCTCTAGCCGTTTCCAAGTATGACCTCAAAGTATTCAAATATTCTGGATAGTCCTGTAAACGAAAGGTGAAGAATGTTTATACCGTAATGTAGACATAACATACTTTTCAGCATGTAAAAATTATGTTCATTCTATTTTGTTTAGGGCAACCTATAGGTGTTACACTGTATTTACTAGAAATTTCGTCCATAAATCTAATGGATTTAAATACTCTTGGATAGTTCTGTACATGAACCCATTTGCCTGATATCAACGAAAAATTTAGTGTAGCATCGCTACACGATACAGGTTTAAAATACCGAGATTTGACTTATTTTTGGTACTTGTTCTTAAGATATGCTAATAACACGCATAGACACACAGGGAGACAAATCGCTAAAAACACAATTTTCAGTTTCACTGTTCTCATAAACGTGTAAATATATAGAAAAATTGTTTCGAAAATTAGACCCCCCCCCCCCCCCAAAAAAAAAAAAAAAAAAAAAAAAAAAAGCTTTTTCTATCATGTATATGGGTAGGAAAAAGCAATTATTATAGTCAGGTGATACCTTATAGCCAATACTCAAGCTGAGTATTGGCTCTCACTGTCCGTTAATTAGAACTTTGAAAAAAAAAAAAAAAAAAAAAAAAAAAAAAACACTAAAAAATCTATTTTTTTCCTCTTTGGTGTTTGTGTGTGTGTGGACAAAAAATGTAAGCTCAAAATTTCATCAAATAAAAGTAAATAGACACGAGTTACACGCGGAATCTAAAACTTTAGATTATTCACGTTGTATGCATGTCTACATTTATTAAACGAAATATTTTTTTTAAATGTTATAAAATAGAAAAAATATAGATATAAATTAAATAAATCGACAGAAAAAAAAGAAAAAGGAAGAAATAAATGGTTATTTGAGCAATATTAGTGTATACAGACATAAAAATTGGGGAATTAAGAACTTTAACCAGCATATACATACATACACACATATATACATGTACAGATTAAATTTTATTACGTTATCTATCATTTATATATATATATATATATATACATATAAGATAAATCATAAAAATTATGCCTACCAGCCGAAGATGGGTAGTTGTTTTTGGTGAGGGGGGTTTCAATGTTTTTCAATCTTCTTGATATATAAATGTGCCCTTATATATACCTATATTTTTGTATTTTTATATTGATATATTTACTACTGGGTTTATTTATGAATTTAGTTGCTTTGTAATGTTTTATATTAATTAAAATCGTTTGCTATATTGTCTTGATTTCACCTATGAGAAGTCGGGGGCTAGAAACGTATTTTTTTGGCAAAAAAAAGCCCACGTTTCTTCAGGAACTTCTCATATTCTATTCCCTACAAGAATGGGCTCCCCTGGAAAAGGCCCTCATGTGTCTTGGGTTTAATTTTCATTAATCATAAGTTAAGTTATATATATATATATATATATGTGTGTGTGTGTGTGTGTGTGTGTGTGTGTGTGTGTGTGTGTGTGTGTATTTATGTATGTATTCTAAAGCTTCAAAAAGATTCGTGGATGTCTAAAAATAAAGGAGAATCAGAAATAATATTAACTTAGAAAATAGTATTAATTAAGCAACGTAAAGCAATGGAAATTCTGAAATTTATTGATTTAGAATAATACGGTGGTTTTCTTTAAGGGTGTATTCCATGAGATAGAAATTAAGTAATTTTTTTATTCTTATAGTTCTACTTACAGAATTTTTTGAATGCGTACATTATGCTAATAGTTATTGACCCAAGTTCCATGCTCTGGAAATTACCTTTAGTGAATTTTCTACTTTTAGAAATTTCTTGATTACGTATATAACGAGGAAGCTCCTGCAGTGTAAGCTCATGTGTTGAAAGTTAACATGAGGTCATAAGTCATAAGGTGATAAGTTATGTAATTCTGTTCTTTTAGAAATTTTATGAATACGTACGTTTTGATAAGATTTACGGATTCTGGGTTTCGTGAGAGTGAAATTAATTTTATTTAATTCGATACTTTACAAAACTTTTTATAACATACAGTCGGCAACAAAAGTTTTCGAGCATTAGCAATTATCCCTGTCTAAGAAAATGACATTTAATACTGCTTTGTTAAATAAATCCTTGCCGGGTCATGTTTTTAGTCAGTCTAAGAACATGATTCGACAAGGATTTATTAAACAAAGTAGTATTAAGTGTACTTTTTTAATATCGGAATTATTGGCTAGTGCTCGGATACTTTTACTGCCGACTGTACATTGTAATAATGTTTAGTTATCCCGTTTTACATAAAACGGAAATTAACTTTATTAAAATGAATAAATTTAGAAATTCCTTAATTGCGTAATTTTTGACGGCACTTATTGATTCTGTACTTCATAATAAGGAATACTTCTAACTTGATACAGTTAGAAGTATCTTAATTACAGAATTATAATGATGCTCATTTGTTTTTGTTTGTCCATCTTGATCGTGACGTTCTGGGATCATAAACAGACGATTACTCACTGCCAACTTTTTAATTTATTCCGTAGCATTGTTACTACAAGCCTTATTTTCCTATCTCTTTCTTAGCAGAATAAATTTTTCCGAAATAAAATTACAATTAAATAAGAAGAAAATTACTCTTCAAAAAAATAGTGTGAAAACAATACTAATTATAATAATGCTACAGAAAAAATGAAAACGTTAACAGCTCTGGGTATCTGCAAAAGAATTAAGCTACGAAATTGCATTTAACATAGCCGAAGGTTCATTAAGTTCTTTTTATTTTCAAAAGTACTTTGTTTTCTTAAGTTTTGAATCTCCTATTCTTTAGAAACCGAGTATTTCATATGACTCTCGAAATAAAAAAAATAAAATTCATATTTATGCGTATATATATTAATAATCATACATTATGAAAACTAATAATTAGCAACTTCTATCTATTCAAAATAATTTAAATTATGTAACTGGCTTAGTTTTCGATGCATTATTATTATTATTATTATTATTATTTTTGCTGAGAAATTTAAATGATATTCCATACTTTGTTCCGCCCTACTATTATGATAAAATATTAAAACCTTTATAAGTGGGAGGGTCTGTAAAATAAAGTATTCATTCTATATTTAATTTAGCTTAACTTATAGCATCTTTGCTTTAGTATACAAATACTTTTTTCTTTCTTTTTCTTTTTTTCTTTCTTTTCTTTTCTTTTCTTTTTTTTTTTTTTTTTTTTTTTTTTTTGCCAGTGAAGAAAGTTGAATATTCCTTTTGTAAAAATAATCATTTTCCAATGTTAAAAACTTTAATAGTACTAATCGATACTCTGATATCTGTATGATGATTATCCATTTCTTATGCTAACTGTAACTATAGTTTGAATTTTCATTTAAATTAATAAAATTCATGTTTTTTTAGTATAATTGAATCACGAGTTTGAAGAAGGGAACAAGTCCAAAATTAGGATTTTTGGAAAAAGCAAAAACCAAAATAATAATAATAATAATAATGAAAATAAAAATAAAATAAATTTTTAGTGTTCTTGTAAGTACCGTTTCCCTATAAGTACAGTTTTTGCGTTAAACAAGTGGTTTTTGTTCCATTATTTTGCCTGCCATGTGTGGCAAAGCAAAGCGAAACAACAGCAATAACAACAACAACAACAAGAAGAAGAAGAAAAGCACACTTTTCGATTTTTTCGATTTTTTTTCCCTTTTTCTAGGTGGTAATTCATTTTAAATCATTTATATTTACACATGATAAATAATAATAATCATCGTTTATTTAAATTTGAAATTTTATTTATCGTATTGTAATAAATTTTCAAACAATTTAATATAAATTGATTTACTAATTCTAAAATTATAATGTTAATCTTCTTCAATATATAAATGTATTTTACATGTATCCAACCCATTTTTAAGCACTGTGGAAATTTCTGTTTTCTTAAATTTTCAATTAAAAAATATTTCTAACAAAAGTATTGTTTATATAATTTAAAACAATTACAATAATATATTATTACGAATTTGTAAATAATAGTAGTTATTTTCATGTAAATTCATTGAAAAAGGCTTAGTCAGGTTATAAAATGCTGATTTTCTGCATTCTAATTTATTTTCTCATTAAAATAGCTCATTTCCCGTTAAAAAAAAAAAAAAAAAAAAAAAAAAAAAATCATCAAGGCAGGAAATGATCTTGGCGACAAATTTGGCGACTATTTCGCTGCTTGGCGACTTTTTGGCGATATTTTCTAGAAAATCCTTATTATCGATATACCAAATATGTAAGCTCTATATTATACGAGGTACGGGAAAATTCTGAATTAATAGAAGGGTGTATAAAGCACTCGGAGTTGGATCTTCAGTCAGTATCACGCCAACAGTCTCACTTCAAATTGATCCTGTCTGAGATTCGTTAAATACAGCTTACGTCTGTGTGTTAATGCTCTGATACTGTTTGTATGGTGAATTTGATGCTGCTAACTGTTATTTAAGCTGTGTTTTCTGGTAATATTGAAGTTCATACTTGGTTTATAGACTTGAAATCTTCTAGAATATTCTGTGAATAAACTTTTGAGCCTCTGCAAGATTCACCTATAATTCAAAGACAGTTCACGAACCCCGAATATGCAACAATATTATAAGGACATAATAATCATTTATGTAAATATAAAACTCTTCAAAAATAGAGACTTAGCATTTTTCAAATAAAATAGCTCGGATTTGTTAAAAATAAATAAATAAATAAAATAAAATAAAATAAATAATAATAATAATAATAATAATAATAATAATAATAATTTTAAATAGTTTCTAAATAACAATGTTTTATTTTTAACATTGCATATTACCAACTAGTGTGAAAATGTATTTACAAAATTTCTATTGTGTTTGTCGAATCGAATTTATTTACGAATTGTTAAATCAAGAACATTTTTTTTTTACATCTTCAAAAACAAATAAACAAAAGAAATCCGTTATTATTTATAAAAGAAAGATAGAAAGAAAAGGTTATCGCTTGATTGAATTCTTACAACATTGGACGGAAAATTTTATTTCAGTTTTATTTTCAACGTTTGCAAAAATAAAATAATTTCAGAGTCGTAATTTTTTCTGGGGATTTTTAAAATTGATTGAAAAACAATGACGACCAGAGCATTATATATATCTTATACTATTAAGTGAGCAATATTTGTATGTATATTTCACTGTTCTCGAAAACGGTAGCTCGGACAGTCACGAGATTTAACACAAAGGTGCCCCCCGAAGAATCATTGTACACATCGAAGTCAGATTTTCGAATTTTTGATTAGTTTTTTCTTAATTAATTAAAATGTGAAAATAATAACCTTCTAATTTCTGATAAAAAAGCCATTTCAATTTTAACATTTTATCCATAATTTAATTGTTGCCAATTTTTTTTTCGACAAAATAATAATAATTATTTTTTTTAAATGAGGAAAATAAATCAGAAAGATTAGAAGATAAATTAGAAATATCAGTCGCATCGTTACAAATAAGATACCAAATGAAAGGAAAAATTTTTGTAAATCCGATGCATTAAACAGCTTATCAATCGGATGATTAGTTTTTTCTTAATTAATTAAAATGTGAAAATAATAACCTTCTAATTTCTGATAAATAAGATATTTAAATTTTAAAATTTTATCCATAATTTAATTGTTGCCAATTTTTTTTCGACAAAATAATAATAATTATAAAAAAAAAAAAAAAAAAAAAAAAAAAAACGTACATTTATTTAAAATGAGGAAAATAAATCAGAAAGATTAGAAAATAAATTAGAAATATCAGTCGCATCGTTACAAATAAGATACCAAATGAAAGGGAAATTTTTTGTAAATCCGATGCATTAAACAGCTTATCAATCGGACAATTAGATTTTTTTAAATTAACTAAAGTATGAATTTTAGGTGGCAAAAGCAGAAGATTGTATGGAAACCGTTAGGTGAAAAAAAAAATGAAAAATCTGCTTCACATTAAGTCACATGATTTTTAAGTGGGATAAAAAATTGCAGTTTTCAAATTCTTTTAAATTTTCTCTCACAAACACAAAAATATAATATACAGCCTGTACCCCACAAGACCAACTTGCATTTCAAATTTCATCAATTATTTTGGTTAATAAAGAAAAGTTATTATTATTATTTTTCAAATTAAGTTTTATTCTATCTTCGAAAAGATTTATGTGATCATAGATATAATAATATATATAGATCTATCATCCCCATATTATCGTGCAAAGATTTTTGATGCCGAAAAAAAAAAGCTTTGGAATCAGCCATTAAGTGGTATTGAAGGAAAAAAGGAAAAAAAAAAAGAAGAATGAATTTGAAACTATATCTGGAGCTTTTCATTCACCTTTAGTAAATATATTATTCATGAATTTCATTTGCTAAAACATTCGTGTGTATTCCCGTGCGTATTCACTCGGGGAAAGACTGCCATATATTGGTAAAATCGCCGTCTTCTCCCGAGTGAAAAGGAATCACTTTTTTCTCCCCAATGATCAATCTATATATTATTACTATATCTATGTACGTGATACGATACATTAATAATTTGGGTTTTAAAAGTTTTTTTTAAATAGATTATTTAAACTCTATGAACCATATTTTTATTTTATCAGTTTCATTAACAGATCCTGCTGGGCGATTTTTTAAATTTTGGTGTTGAAGTACACCGAACGTTTTTCGACAAGAAGTTTAATATAGCAAGAGCTATTTTAATCTAAGTAGCGCATCAAATATATAAAAACATAAATGATTTATTTTTACACAAAATTTACAGAAAAAATGCAGTTTTAAACATAGGAAATTTATTTCAACAAGCACTATTTTAAACCTAAAAACCATTAAAAATATAAGCAGAATATAAAGGATTCTTATGTATAAACAAAAAAGAGTCTGATAAAATTATTAGCAAAATAGTCTTCCCCTTTTCATACAAAAAAAAAAAAAAAAAAAAAAAAAAAACCATCGCTAATATAGCGACAAAAATTCAAAAGCCGCCAATGGAGCGACATAATAAAGTTGTGTAACACGATAATGCTTACCTATTTATTTATTTTTATATATAATAATCACTATGCTAATTTATCATACAAACAAATGAGCCTCTGTGTGTTACTGCACTTGCACGCTGTCGAACAGAAATATTTGAAAAATTCAAATTAATATTTAAATAAATAAATAAAAATATGTTTAATGGGAAATATATATAACCATAAAAAGATTAGTTGTCTAAAATACGGCAGAAATAGCGCTCATAGCATATTGTTACAAGGGATTAAGTCTTATTGTTACAATGGATTAAGACTAAAATGGTGACACAAATTTAAAAGCCGCCAAAGAGAACTATATTAAGGCTGTACTATCAGGTTTACAACCTATGAATTATATATAAACACAAAAAATTAATTGTCTCATGCGACAAACGTAGCCGGTCACAGCATATTGTAATATTTGGCGTGAAATTGCTGTCATTTAATGGTTGATTGGATAAACAAAATAAACATATGAAATAACGTAAAAGCAAATATTATGTTGTCTAAACCCAGTTACATTTGAGTCCAGTCCGAGTTACATGTGAACAACACGTATAGTGTTGTTCACATGCAACTGGGATTCAAATATAAAAGGGAAACTCCAATTTTTTCCATACTATCTATTTCTAAGCTGTTATATAATAAGCACCTAAATGGAAGCTCATTGGTAAACTATTGTCGCAGGTAATAGGGACAAGCGCCCGAGTTGCAGTGGATGACCAAATTGCTGCCGAATGCAGCAGGGACCTGAAGCGAGCTTTTGAACAATTTCAATATTTTATTTTATTTTTATAAAGCTATACAGAAAAGAGTTTCCTTTAAATTTAGTGGCCAGCGAAGCGGGCAAAGCCTGCTAGTATTTTTTAAAGTGAAAATTTTACAGAACTGAATATTCAATTTCTGTTTAAAATATCAGAGCTGTACTTTTGAAATATATATATTTGTAAAATATAAAATAAAAAAATAAAAAAATAAATAAAAAAAAAATAAACTTGACTAATACGAATAACTTTTAAATTTTAATGCATTTTTCTTTTCTTTTTTTTCTCTCTTTCTTTCTTTTCTTTTCTTTCTTTCTTTTTTTTTTTTTTTGAGTATTTCTAATGAATTGAAGCAAATATTTTCGATCTTGCAGTAGATTATTTAAAAATAATTAATATATATATATATGTAAGTGTGTGTGTGTGTGTGTGTGTGTGTAAGTTTCTTTAATAAATCTATGTCTTATTTCAAATAGACTTTTATTCTTTTTATGTTTTTCTTAAATAAACTATAAAAGTTTCAAAAATAATCATTTTAGTGAATTATTTATTTCAGTCTCTAATTAATAGTTCAGAGCTGCATTTCTAATTTTTTTTTTTTTTATTGCCTTATTTTGGTAAAATATTCAGTGAAAGAAAATTCAACAGATAAACTGATAACAGATTTGGATTTTAAAGAGGTTTCTTTCTTTTTTTCTTTATTTATTTTCCATTGTTTTCTTATAAAATTTAAAAGTATTTTTTATGAATTAACGCAAACATGTTTCGTTTTCAGTAAACTCTTAGAGAATTTAAAGCAGAGGTTTTTATTTTTTGCTATAAATTTCTTGATAATATCAAGTAGGTTGCTTTCTTTTAAATAGATATTTTAAAATTCTTTGCTTGCTTCTATAAAAATAAACTATAAAAGTAAACATTTATTGGAATATATATACCAGACACTAATTAACGATTCAGAACTGCATTTCAGAGAAAGATAAATTTAAGCTAAAAGTTTTTTTTTTTTTTTTTTTTCTGAGGGAAAAGACTAGTTGAAAATTTGAAATCGGACAAAATGAACGCATTGTATATTTTTTCATTCCATTTTTTTCTTTAAATTTTAAAGAATTTAAATCAATTCCTTCATAATATTATATTTTAGAATTTTAACGTTTTTGCCGTTTTTTCAAATGACTTTTTAAATTTCATTCTAACAAACACTGTGTATTTTATTACATATATAAAGGGTCATTTAACCCTTTCATTCCTAATATTTTCTATCCACAAAACAATAAATCTTACATTTAATCATAAATTTATTTCAAAGGTAATATATATAAATATATATATTTTTTAATTAGTAGTAATAACATAGTACGAATTAATATAGCTAACAAAGCAACAGAGAGGTTTTTATTTGTGTTTAATATAACCACTGATACCATTTAAAATCATAACTTTTGAATAAATAAAAATAGCAAAATTTTGGAAGAAATATTATTGTAATTAATTAAAATACAAATTATAAACATTAAAAAATAAAGTTAAAAATATTTCTAACAGTTAATTTACTTAAATTGCCCAAAACTGAAAACGGATTCCGATATTATTATCAGAATAGCGTAAAATATGCTTTCACTTATCAACAAGGATAGTGAAATCATCTAAAATGTATATTTGTCGGTGGGAAAATGTGTATAGATGTTATTATTGTTTATTTTGAGTCAGCGGGAGTGTTAGATAGTAAGAAAGAAAATCTGAAATGTTATGATTCCAATTGGCATCACGGGGAACGAAAGGGTTAAACTTCTTTTCAAAAATCTGTATGGAGATCAGGTTAACAATAACAAACAAGAATCATACATGAACATACGTTCGCAAATGCAACCCAGGCGCACAAGTTGACGCTAGAATCTCGAGGAAAACTGACCAGGATGATGCGAGGAAAAGCGTATTTTGGATATATGAGAGTAAAGGAGGATGGATATCTACACGAATAGAGAAATTGTGGATGTACACTTCGTTTATAGTGGAACCAATTGCAGTGGAACACCCGCTAGGAAATGTATCATTTCGAGTTTCCCTACAGACTTATTTATTCTCGTACCATGTTTGGACGTCTGATTGAGTGAATCTGAATCCGAAACAAGAATGAAAGTTACTAATGTTGACATAATAACGTGGACAAGCAGATTTGAAGAAACCATGCTGTCAGAGATCGAAAACTACCCAAAGGATAAGTACTCAAAATATTTCAGCACGTTTACGTTCGCCGTTGTCTGGCATTTGGTACTTCTTACATGAGGACGAGTTGCATTCATAGAACGTGTAACAAGTCTAATTTCTGTCCCCCGGCGATTACCAACAGCGTATGTAATTGGCACATTGGTTTGTACATCAGACTGTAGCGGTCCCCATTTTTATAGCCAACGTCCTGCTTACTAACAATGCAATGTTCACGTGTAGGCACATGATGATTCAACAGCTACACAGCCATGCTGTTCGTTGTCGTTGCAGCGTTAATGTTTGGGCCATCATGTTGAAATTGAAAGAAAGTTGGAGACTACGACCTCTGCTCTTAAGAAGTGTTGTAGCATAGGGATTTCAAACAAAACGCTATAAGCAGAGTTACAGATTTCCAAACGTCGAAAACTCTCATAGTTCGTATAATCCCTGAATTTTCTTGATGATTTTCTGCACCAATAATATTATGTAGCAATTTTTGATATGAATAAAGGCCTTAAAACTTTAGAGGAAATAAAATGTGTAAATTACTTGTGGAAGAGTCCTTGAAAAAAGGAGGGGCTGTACGAACCATGACTCTGCTCTCATGATTGGAAGTGTTAATATTGATGAAGACATAAACTGTATAGATAAAAAAAAAAAAAAAAAACTTAATTATTTTGAAAAGAATATTTAATGTAACAAAAGTGAAATTTAAATAGAATTTCATGAGATAAATTCGATTTCTTCAAATTTATATTTTTCTATGAGTATGAAATAGTAGCGTATACAATGTAATTATTATTATTTTTTTTTTTTTTTATGAGCACAGTATTTTTTTTTTATCTTTATGTATAATTCACATCATAGTGTATTTCAAAATATATATTAATAAGAAAGTGGTTCTCTTTTGCACTCATATACAAAATGTTGGCCAAGTCTCAAGAAATGGTTGGTTGGTTGGGTTTTTTTTACGTCTCACTAGTGCTGCGCAATGGGAATTGGTGATAGTATGGCACTCATCTTTAGAGGTAGTCCGGTGACAGGCCATCACAATTTTTATCCTCCGCGGAAGGGATGGCACTCCTGTTTCAATGACCCCCATAGGTATAATTTTGATGGGAACGACAAATTTTACGATGTTGTTACATTGTGATTACGACAAATTTTACGTACACCAGCCACCATTAGCGTACACGATGGTCTTTGGCCAGCTCGAGTACCGAATCCGCAATCTTCCAATTACGAGCTCGGCACTCTACCAACTGGGCTACCCCTCAAAAAATGGGAGAATTTTGGCCAAAAATGCAAAATTGTGAATGTTTGGGCCGCTGGGAAACAAGCAATTATTGGAATATTATTAATAATATTCATTGAAACATAAAATACACATGTTCGAAAATAATTGAATGCAAAATTGTCACATTTGTGATCAATTTGATATTTTCCTCAATTTCAGGGCCGAAAACCCCCCTTTTGGACCCTCATCCTTTCTTTCTGATTGTTCTTCATCTGGAAAAAAACTTCGACCTCAAAGAAAACTACAGTGCGGTAAGGCTCTACGGTAAACCCCTTATTCTTTCCTTTCAAAATTCATTCTACGATAGCAAAATTGCAGTTGATGTCACAACTGAATTTGGCAGTAAAATTGTTCAAAGTTACATATTTATTTATTTATTTATTTACACTGCTGTCTGTAAAAAATGCAACAACATGAAGGAATGCGAATATCATAATGATATTTAATGGGCTCATACATTATAGTAAGAAGAACAATTGGTTAAAATTTCAGGAAATTTGGAGTAATATGTACAGAGAAAACAGTACATAAAGCAGCGACCTCTGTGAGGAATAACAGCACTTATCTGCCTAGGCATTGAATCAAACAGCGACTGGATGACATGTACGGGTAAAGCACTTCATGAAGCTTCAACACGATGCCATAATTCATCGATCGTAGTTACTGGTGAGTGGTGAGGGCCAGTCTCTTTTCAACGATTAAACAGTCATTTTCATTGGTGCAAGATCAAGAGAACGCACTGGCCAGAGCAACAGTCGAACATATCCTGCATCAAGAATGATCCGGACAATACTTAGAACTTGCGGTCGTGCATTGTCCTGCTTAAGTATTGCGTTTCGTAGGCCTTGAATTTAGGGCAGAGCGAAGGACCTTAACTCGTCAGAAATGTAATGGCTTGTATTCAAGTGGCGGGAATTAAAACAAGAGGTGATCGAGACGTGTATCAATTGGTACCACATACCATCACTCCAGGTGGTGACCCAGTATGTGGCTACCAAAATTTTGATTATCCTCAAAACTGCATCACTGATACGGGCGTTTTAATGTGTGATTAATGACTAACCTGGACGCAGGGATGGCGTGAAGTCACCTTTCAGACAAATCACAATCCTGTTTACAGCATCTAGATTGCCTTATCCGTATTTAACGGCATTGTCAATATTGCACAATGCCAGCTGGGATTCGACATCGTCACACTGTCCATCACTTGCAGTGATGGTATGGGGTCCCATTGGATACACGTCTCGATTACTTCTTGTTCGCATTCTCGGCACTCTGAAATGCAGCCTTTAAATTTCTGGTAAGTTAAGGCCCACACCTCCTCTCTATATTCAAGGCCTCCGAAGCGCAACATTTAACCTTTACACGACGGCAGATTCTGACCAGATAGTGTTCATAAAGACGGCAGTAAGACGATAGATGTCCCCCCCTGTCGGCGTGTTTTATCTTCAAGCGTCTCGGTGTTAACAATGGCTGTAGGAAGTCCCGTCCGACCCATATAGCAAAGTGACATCTTGTACTAAACGATTTCCCTTTAAAGGGAAAACCTTCACACTAAAATCTCCATTGCACTCTCTTGTAGGGAAAAAACTTGTTGATTTCTGAACGAATCTTTTTACATTGTGTTTATGAATGTTTATTTAAAAAGGGATTTTATTCTGTTGACAATATAATGTTTCATGTTTAATTTGAAATATACGGAATTACTAGCGAAATAATATTAATCGATAGTCCTGATCTTTAATTGTAAATGTGCTTAAAATTATGTAATTTAAAAAAAGCAAAAGTAAAAGAAGGAGAAATGAAAACGAAAGATTTATTTAAATTCTATGTAAACTGTATTTGGAAGAATTTTTCTGAGATTTATTACTTTAAATATAATATTTTTAAAAAGAAGTGTTGAAGCTTTTAATAAAAATATTACAAAATAAAAACTGAACAATGTTACGCATGACTAAATGATTATTTCTGTAATATCAAGTACTAATTATTATTTATTTATACATTTTATTATATTAAGAGGTTACATGGTTTTCAAAGGCTTAAAAGAAAGAAAGAAAAAACCTTTTTTTTAATCTTTTATCAAAATTTTGAGCATATAAAACAACATTTAAACATTTTATGTAAGTTTCATTAAAAGTGGAAAATTCACACAAAAAAAATATATACTTAAAAATTATTTGTAAAATTACATGACTAAAAAAAAAGAAAAAAGTATATTAACTTGTTAAAATATTAAACTTGCCAACATGATAATTACACCTGCTTTATAATTATGTGTTAAACATCTTGTATTAATGAATCATTTATGACCTTGCATGTGTTTCAAAGGCTAATGAAGTAAAATAAAATATAGTAAAATAAGAGCATATATAAGAAATAAAAAATGTTATTCAATATTTTGAGCATATGAAAAAGCAGCATTTAAATGACTCAATTCTACTTGGAAGAAGTGTTTAATAATTCAATAAGATTGTTACATTAGTTTTTGAGAAATAGTCTCAATCGCTTTTCTAAATGTATTCGAAAACCAAGACCCACCCGCTGAATATTCCAATATTTTCAATGAAAATTTTATAAAATGTTGTTTAAATGTTGATTTTTTATATAGTCAAAATGCTGACTTTCTTTTATTATTATTTATATATATATATAGATAGATAGATAGATAGATAGATAAAAGAATAATAATCAAAGCGTATAAATTTTAAAAGTATGTTTACGTGCAAATAAGGAATTTGTTATAAAAACTTCTATGTAGAAAAAAAAAAAAAAAAAATCTAGATTCTCTATTGTGCTTGAATTATGTATTTTAAAATAAACAGATGTGAGATACAAAATTCTCGCAAAGGGAAAAAATTGGATACCACTATTTTCTATAGTAATTTTAAACTTCATTAATTGCTGATATCTATTGATATATTTTCCGAAAATTATTCTAGAAAAATTTGTGTATTCAAATTCATCTCTGTAAAAAACAAGGTGAGGAATAATAAATAATATATGTCAGTAGTACAAGATTAGAAAGGAATGAAATGATGAAATTCGGGAGAAACTCATTAAAACTCTTTTAATATTGTAAATTTGTCAGATTTAGTGAAAACGAAATAATTTAATATCCATAGATTATTATATACTTCAACTAATAGCACTGAAACCAGTCGTATGTTGCATATCATGATCGAAGACGTAACCATGAGGAAGGGATTGGTGACCGATTAAAAAATGAAATTCGTAATTTTATTTGATAGTTTACAGTTAATGAAACTAATGCAAAATAAATCTTATTATTCATTTAAATTTTAGAAAGAAATTAAAACTTCTTC
The DNA here is from genome assembly GCA_963930645.1 of Salticus scenicus. Taxonomy (NCBI): domain Eukaryota; kingdom Metazoa; phylum Arthropoda; class Arachnida; order Araneae; family Salticidae; genus Salticus; species Salticus scenicus. The sequence goes on along the minus strand of OZ005659.1, from coordinate 159,994,614 downwards.
ACACACCATAAATTTTAATTCAGCACAACCGGTTTCGAAAGGACGTAGCCTTTCTTCATCAGGTGCAAACACGTGCTACTGCCTTGGAGGCAAAAGCAAGACGTCTTGCTTTTGCCCCATTTAATTTCATCCCCTATTTCTGAAACTTCATTATCAGGCTCATCCAAAGAATTTATTGAAATTTACAAATCATTATCTTCTATTTCATCATTATTTTCCACATCACATTCTGAATCTGAATCATCAAAATCTTCATCCTCTAACTCAATTAAAAGTTTTTCAATTTCATCTTGCGTAAGATACCTTTCACGTCTCGACATTTTAATATACAATATAAGACATTTTAATATAGATTGGAAATTAGAAAAGGTGATTTTGTTCAAGCTGAAACTTTAAGACTGAGAGCAGGTGTTTTTTTTTTTTTTACTCTTAGTGAATACTCTAAAACTAGCTTTTCTCTGTCTCTTCTTTCCCAGAGTGGCTCTTTTATTTCACTCTTCTTTGTTGCAGTGGCCCTTTAATTTAATTCATTGATAATTCTTGAACTTTCCTAATCCTTCGCACTGCAGTTGCTGGACAAGCAACTGACAGCAGTAATAGAATGGTAGGTATTCACTGCAATACTGGTCAAGGACAAAAGGGATTACAGCTTTTTCCGATCCGGTCAAATACGAATAAAGAGTATAACAAACGAATGGTAATAAACTAATTTTAAGATAAATCAAAGTTATATATACATTTAATAAAATAAAAATTAATTCTATCGTGAAAGAAAAATAATAATAATAATAATAATAATAGTAAATAAAAATTAAAATGCCGGACTGTTTCGGCGACAAAATAGCAAAAGTCACCAAAAGTTCTTTACTAAAGTTGATCCGAATATTTACATACATCTTTCAGAGAAATTTAAGGGGAAAGAACAGCTTTTGCATTGGACCCCCTTGTCAAAATTTAAAATTTGGCGCCGAAGAAGACTATTATTATTTTTTTTTTTTCCTTCAAACTATAATATCGTTTTCAAATTATTCAATTATATTTTCGATAAATGCTCAGCTGTCGTAAAACTGGTATGGTAAAAATCCGTAGATTGAAACTAATAATCCTCCATCCTTAAAAAAAAAAAAAAAAAAAAAATCCTCCTTGAATTTTCCACAGAATTTTTTTTCTTCCTCAAAAATATTAAACTGCGGAATAAGGGATAGCCTTTCTTAGTATTCTGATATATATCAACTCGTGAAATCTCTGGTAATAACAGATACCGTGATTATCCACTAATACACAGATTATAAATACTTTTTACTTTCCAAACACTATAGTGATGAAAGTATTGTAATCATGTCAAAAATCCGAATTTGAGATTTTGATGTTTCTATTCGTTTCGAGGTCCCCTGAGTCCGTATTCACTATTTTTACGATGATGTATGTATGTATGTGTGTGTGTATGTGTGTGAGTGAACACGCTAGCGCCTAAACGCTATGCTTGAATGAGCTGTAAGTTGGTACGCATGTTGCAAGCCACCGTATCACGAACCCTATTGTTTTTGATGAATCTAGCACTCATAGTTTTTTTACAGTGACACAAAGAAAAATTCTTTATCATTATGGTCTATGGGACCAAAACCTTAAAATAGCATCTAAACGCCTTATTCAATTGAGCAAACAATTTATACACATATTATAAGTCAGAAATACTCAATCTGTATAGATTTTGGAGAATCTAGCTCTTATAGTTTTTTTACAGGGATACAAAGAAAAATTGTTTATCATTATGGCCTATGGGGTCAAATTTTTAAAAGTGTGATAGCGTCTAAACGCCTCATTAATCTGAGCAAAACATTTGTACACATGTTATAGGTCACAGTTCCACCAACTGTATAGATTTTGGTGAATTTAGCACTTACAGGTTTTTTACAGGGACACAAATAAATTTTTTTTATCATTATGGCCAATGGGGCCAAATTTTTAAAAGTGCGATAGCATCTAAACGCCTTATTCAATTGAGCTGAAAATTTATATGAATATTATAAACAACTGTTGCACTAACTATAAGCATTTTGGTGAATCAAGCATTTATAGATGTTTACAGGGACACAACAAAAAATTCTTTATCATTATGATCTATGGGCTCAAAGTTCAGTAGCTTTAAATAAAACATCTTGTAATATATGGAGAAAAATACTCAAACACTCCATTATGATTTTCTCTCTTTTGTTGGATTAACAACTCCTCTTTCTTTACTTTATCTATAAAACTGATAATTACTCAATGTTCGGAAAGTCGAGTGGAGTCACTCCAGATTTTTTAAAGTAGTGGGAAGAATAGAAACATAAAATTGGCTTAAGCAATCAGACGCCTAGCAACTGATCTTTGAGACAGACTTCCGATCCCATTTACACGAAACAAATTATTGTACACGACAGAAAATCTACAAGGAACTTAATAACACGAATATGAAAAAAATTCGTAGAGTCGTTCTTCAACATTTTTTTTCTATTGACAGTACTTTACAGTAAAATTAGATTTAAAAGTGTATAAAATTGTTCACAAAAGAAATCTCGAAGGTACTTATTAAAATAGATAATACCTTACTTCAATCTCACTACATGTCGCTAGATATTAGTTATATGTAGCCGTTTTTTTCAAGAAAGGAATTTTATAAAGCACTGCTACTGTTTTTGATTGACATTATTCACGATTTTTACGTGTGTTATAATTAATTTACATATATAACACTTCAAGAATCTACCATTAATATTTGATAAAATATGAAGAATAAAAAAATGCATAATGTTTTTTTCATATTTTAAGGTTTTAATCTCTTTTCTCATTCTATGAACCAATGATATACTAAAATGTTACTTCACTAAATTTTCGTTAGTTACAAGGATGAGGTGATATGTATACCTTTAATTGCTTATATTTTTTAAATATTACTGTTTAGTAAATAAAAAATAGATTTCCAGTACATTTTCTGTGTATTTCAAAATGTAGTAAATAAAGAGAGAAACAAACTAGCGAAAGCGATGTTTGAAATTAACCTACTTGTACAAAAAGGCTATAAATTTTCACACACACAAA